>JAOWBW010001074.1:0-322348 GCA_026119855.1 Campanula takesimana | reverse complement strand
CGTACGGTGCCTAATCAGCCGTACGGTGGCAGTCCAAGAATTCCCAGATTTTTCGCCTTTTCAATCCGTTCTATTGTGTTGACCCAATAGGATTATAATATGTTGGCAACGAGTCCGAACCAGTCCGAACCATAAGTCATAAGCGGACTCTAGCAAGCCATATGATGCTACCCAATTAGTATAACTTTAAAGTCCAAAAGTAACCTTATAGAACATATCACAATCCCTTTGTCCACGAAATATCATATTGGACATAAGTCATGGTCCACCTCAACTTATATTGTCAATGCTTTATCGAACCCGAGTAGATTGACTAGCGCAAATAACATTGAATACTTCATTCATTTGGGTAAGACCGTACACTATTATCAATCTCACTCATCGAGTGGCAAGCAGATATCTCTCTTGAGAGAGGAACAAAATCCCATCTTGACTTATCATTCTTCCCTGCAGAATCCGATTATGCCAATCGTAGCCTTTATAACCACCCGGTTAGGGGTAGCGTTTGAGTACGCCAAACATAATGACTCACCATGTGGAAGACAATTATAATCTCAGTCTAAAATATAAATGATATAACTATTATGGGATTTAATTATGACATTTGATCATGACATAAATCTCATAACGGGTCTATCCAGTACTTGTTCTCCAACATGTACCCAAAAAGTTAATCCGCTCCTATGCGATATAATCATCATATGATTATCCCATTAAACTCTTGCTAGCCCTTCATAAGTTCTAAGGACAATGATTTATTATAGTAAAAATGTAAAAGATATAATAAATCGGTTTGTTATCTCTTATAACAATGAAGACTATATAACGCATAGGCCTTTCAAAGGCCTAGGCATAATATCCAACATTTGGAAACTTGATGATTCATACCCGAAGGTGTAAAAAACCATAGGATGCAAATGGGTTTCAAAAGGAAAACTGATATGGATGGAAAGGTGCTACTTATAAAGCTAGACTTGTAGCGAAATGGCTATAGCAGATTCATGTTTATTGACTATGATGAAACCTTTAATCACCCATAGCAATGATCAAGTTCTATAAGAATTTTACTTTCCATAGCCGCATATTTTTGACTATGAAGATATGGCGAAATGGATATCAAAACAGCATTCTTAACGGGAACCTACTTGAGATGTGTAAATGACACACCCTGAAGGTTTGTATTCCAGAAATTTAACAACGTATGCAAGTTGCAGAGATCCATTATGATTAAAGCAAGTTTCTCTAGGAGTTGGGATCTTCGATTTATGAATCGGTCAAGAGTTGGCTTCATCAAGAATGAAGATGAACCTTGTCATACAAGAAGATTAGTGGGAGGTAGTATTATTTCTTGTGCTATATGTTGATGACATATTGCTCATTGGAAAAACATTCCTGCACTTCAGTCTGTAAAGACTGGTTAGGAAGTGTTCTCAATGAAAATATATGGGAGAGCCGCTAATCCTTGGTAGATACCCCGGGGGAAACCACGGCCTTAGGCTCGAGCGCGCGTTGGTTTATCCTAGGATGTCTAACTTGTTTTTAGAGTCGCCACCTATGTTTTGAGGAACATAAGAAAAACCTATTGATTGTAGCCTAAGTTTGATTACGAAAACAGAGATTCTTTGTTTTGAGGTTCGGGGGTTAGATTATGAGATGGGAAGTAACGAAACACCCATCTCGCCCAACTAAAGTTGGTCTTGCTTGATCAAAATCTACATGAATGAAAATGTTCTTCTTCTTCTTCTTTAAGTCATAAAAGGGGGATTTAAAATAGGATTTGGAATGTAGGAGATAACTCCTTAATACCTCAATGAGATGAGGTGATCATTAGAGTCATGTCCCAAAATGATTTGGGTGATTGCACATTTGATTAAGTAAAAAAGAGAGAGGAGATGAAGTAAAAAAAGAAAGGAAAAGATGGACTTTTACCTACAATTTGGAGAACTTCAAACGTTGCTTGATGAAATCCTTGGAGAACCTTTAGAAAGTGATTTGGGTATAGTTTGTAAGTTCAATTTGGTCTAAGTTTCGATCCTTGAAAATGGAGGTAAAGAGAGGTTTTTATAGGTGAAAGAGGGGTGTTTTTGGTGCCAAAACTCAGTCACCAAGAAATCCTTCCCGGGCAAAATCCTGTAAATTGAGCAAGGGAGGGAATCCTGGCCAGAAATCTGTAACTGACGCCCAGAGGCGCGCGCTTCCTGCTTGGGGCGGGAGGCGCGCGCGCCTGGATCCTCCTGTCGGAGGCGCGCGACTCAGAGAAGGCAATTTTGACAGAATGGACTAGAAAATCAGCCCTGTCATTCAGTTTAGTCCCTGGACTTAACGAAGTCAGTCAGGAACTTAACGGAAGTGACAAAAACTAACGAGAAACACTTAAAATGGGGAGAAACAAAATTCAAATGTGCAATCGGGTGAGCGGTCCAAGGCGGGGTGTCTACAGAGCCCCTCGGCGACGTGGACTGCAAAGCAAACGCGTCGACGAAAGTTAAAAACACCCGCCGAGGACATCACCAAGAAAAGCAAAGACTCGATGAAAGCAGGAATTTGAAATTGCGAGAGATAGTGGTGCGCTCCCTGTGTGAGCGGCTTTTGTTGATAGAGGGGGTGGCATGATCCGTTAGGTGAACCTGCTGGCTGAATGTTTTGAATGAGGCCGTTAGTGAACCTTTTGATGAATCCGTTAGTGAATCCTTGGATGAGTCGTTGTGAACCCTTGTTGACGAATCCGTTGGTGAATCCGTTTGATGAATCCGTTAGTGAATCCCTTGGATGAGTCCGTTGGTGAACCTTGGATGAGTCCGTTGGTGAACCCTGTTGACGAATCCGTTGGTGAATCCGTTTGATGAATCCGTTAGTGAATCCCTTGGATGAGTCCGTTGGTGAACCCTTGTTGACGAATCCGTTTGTGAATCCGTTGATGAGTCCGTTAGTGAATCCCTTGGATGAGTCCGTTGGTGAACCCTTGTTGACGAATCCGTTGGTGAATCCGTTGATGAATCCGTTAGTGAATCCCTTGGATGATCCTTGGTGAACCCTTGTCGACGAATCCGTTGTGAATCCGTTTGATGAATCCGTTAGTGAATCCCTTGGATGAGTCCGTTGGTGAACCCTTGTTGACGAATCCGTTGGTGAATCCGTTTGATGAATCCGTTAGTGAATCCCTTGGATGAGTCCGTTGGTGAACCCTTGTTGACGAATCCGTTGGTGAATCCGTTTGATGAATCCGTTAGTGAATCCCGGATGAGTCCGTTGGTGAACCCTTGTTGACGAATCCGTTGGTGAATCCGTTGGATGAGTCCGTTGGTGAACCCTTGGATGAGTCCGTTGGTGAACCTTGTTGACGAATCGTTGGGAATCCGTTTGATGAATCCGTTAGTGAATCCCTTGGATGAGTCCGTTGGTGAACCCTTGCTGACGAATCTGTGGTGAATCCGTTTGATGAATCCGTTAGTGAATCCCTTGGATGAGTCCGTTGGTGAACCCTGTTGACGAATCCGTTGGTGAATCCGTTGGATGAGTCCGTTAGTGAACCCTTGGATGAGTCCGTTGGTGAACCCTTGTTGACGAATCCGTAGTGAATCCGTTTGATGAAATATTGCTTTGAAGTCTCGTGCCATTTGGAGTCACACTTGACTTTTGAATTGTGGGGTACGGGCACAGTTGACTGCGACCAGAAAAATGTTTCCTGCTGGGGATGAAATGTTGAGATTGACTCTTGAGGGGGGGCGTGGCACCCGTGACAGACTTAGGGAGTTCGGATTTTTGAAGAGGACAGCCTACTTTTGAGTGGGAGTTTCTATCTGCTATTTCGATTTTTGACATGCCTTAAGGGCGGACCAGAAAAGGTGTGCCCAACTGGGTGTCCGAGGATCGGGACAGTGTCTTGATTTAGGCTGGAGATCTCTGACAAGGCCCTTTTCTTTCAAGCGATTTAGACCTGGGAGGCGCGCGCGCTTCCTATGTAGGCTTGGGACGCGCGCGCGCTTCTACTGCTGGCGGGTGGCGCGTGCGTCTGGGAGGCGGAATTCCGGGCTTGACATTTGCTGACCAAAAGAAGAGTCTCCAACAACTATAATATCATCTTCTGTTCGACCACTTGATTCTCACAGCTCCTTTCTGCCATTTTGAACATCATATTATTGATTAACTTCGTGTGATCACATTTTCCATGGCTTCCAATTCTTTTGCTTGACGCCCTTGATGCGTCGTTGTGTGGTATGAAAAGGACTTGGGCACTTTGTGTGTCTTTCAAGACCCATCCCAAGAAGGCCTTCATTAAAGACTTCGGGTTCCGAATTCTTTTCACTTTGCGGACGTTGAAACGGATTGGGATTTGTTGAGAGCTGCCGCGGCTTTCTGGGATTGCGACAGCCATACCTTCTCACCTTTCAGCTAATGAAATGGTGCCGACTGTTGACGATTTCGGGGCCATCCTTGGATGCCTTTGCGGTCGGATTGCCGTCCCTAAATAT
This sequence comes from Campanula takesimana, assembly GCA_026119855.1. Classification (NCBI taxonomy): domain Eukaryota; kingdom Viridiplantae; phylum Streptophyta; class Magnoliopsida; order Asterales; family Campanulaceae; genus Campanula; species Campanula takesimana. The sequence continues at coordinate 317,876 of JAOWBW010001074.1, read as the reverse complement.
CACCGTGGTGCCGTCGACTCTTGGGTTGAGTTACTGAATCTCCCTGTTGAGGATGTGAGGAAGATGTTGCACGGTACCGTGATTGACATAACTGAGTTGCCGATGTTCTTCAGTTTGCACTCGGAGGACCGGTGGTTCAATCTTTCAAAAGAAATGCCATGGCTGTTTGTCTCTTCAGCGAAGTACTGTTTGTTACACCTTTCGGGACTGCGGACGCGCAGTTGGCTGAGATTATTTTGCAAGCTAAGGACCAGCGATTTAGTGTAATCCCTCTTATTGTAGGGGAGACGTTGCATGGCTTGATGAGTTACACAGGACGGGCAAGATGTGTCGGGGAAGCCCTTTGCTCTTGACCATATGGCTCCGAGAACACTTCAGAATTTATTCTCCGGATGGTGATTTGTCTCCTTTTGCTGTTCATAGGAGGAAGTTGTTGATCCGGGATTTATCTGAAGAGGATTGGAAGAAATTCTTTGCCTCTCGGGTGACCGTCAATATTGAGTGGTGTCCTCCTTCTTGGGGTCTTCGTCCTTTTGTGGAATGGACTCTGGTTTTCAGCACGTGGTTGTACCCGGTTGAGAGATTCTTCTTTTACCAGCCAGAGCGGGTTCTGTGCAGTTCGGTCGCCAACAGACAATTCCTTTTTCCGAGGGATGGAATGCTTCGTCCAGTTGCTTACATGGGTCCTGACTTCTCGAGTGAGCTTCAATCGGCTTGGGGAGATGACCGCAATCGTTGGGCTTTCGCTCCTCTGCATCGGGGGAGTGTCTTCCTTCCGAGAGCTACTTGGATTATTTATTTGGCACCCTTTACCGTGGCATCACTTGGGTTGATGTGCTTCGTGCCGAGTTGTTGGGACAGGGTTTTGAGCCTAGCAGCACTTTGAGATATAGGGAGGCTGCTGTTGATTCGAGTAACATTCTTGCTGACCCTTTCGGTACTCCTTTGGATGACTTTTTATTCTAGGAGACGTGCTGCACACAGAAGGTTTCGGTGCGTATTAGTGCTCCTTCGTTACCCAAGAAGAAAAGGATTGAGAGACGATCGGGCGGTCCTTGAAAGCTAAGAGAAAATTGGATTTTTCTTAGTACCCTAAGAGATTGCAATTAGACCACTTTGTTTTAGGATTTAATATTTTGATGTCTTTTGTTGCTCAATAAATCCGTTGTAATGGTTTGAATAATTCATTGAATGAATAAAAATTGCATTTTGTTATTTGAAGTGAATTGGGTATTTTTGATATGTTTTAGACCGCACCCGAAGGTTGCCTACGTTCCTCCAGTTGGGAGGCTCAGGTCTTCGTAGTTCAAACAAACAAAGACCATTTTTTTTTTTTTTTTTTTTTTTGTGTGCACCCTGTTTTTTGCCTAGACCGCCCTTTCGGGTTTTCAATCTAGCGGGCTTCTTTTTTGCACGTGCTCTAATTTTTGCCTAGGCCGCCCTTGCGGGTTTTCAACCTAGCGAGCGATTTTTTTTTTTTTTTTTTTTTTTTTTAATGGTCTTTGTTTATTAAGCGTAGAACCTCTTGAGCTTGTCGAGGTTGACCTCCTTTGGCAGCTGGTCACCATCTAAATCCACGAGCCGGACTGCACCACCGCTTAGTATCTTTTTGACCACGTACGGACCGATCCATCGGGGTCCCCATTTCCCCAGGGGATTCATGGCATTAGGAGGATGTTGTCTTAAGACCAAATCTCCCACATTGATGTTTCGAGGCTCACTTTTTTGTTGAAAGCTCTTGCCATCCTTTGCTGATATGCCCTCGTGCGTTCGAGTGCCCTTAACCTTTTCTCGTCGAGCAAGGCTAGCTGTTCATATCGACTTTGCATCCAGTTGACCTCGTTGACTTGATTCTCGAGGAGGACCCGTAGAGATGGGACTTCAAGTTCGATAGGGAGTACGGCTTCAGAACCATAGACCAATGCATAAGGAGTTTCTCCTGTTGCGGATCGTATTGATGTGCGGTAGCCCCACAATGCTAATGGTAGCTTTCGGGCCAATCCCTTCCTGTTGAGGCCATTTTCTTGACGATGGTCTCGATGGTCTTATTTGCTGCTTCGACCGCGCCATTTGCTTGGGGCCGGTAAGGAGATGACTTGTGCTTGGTGATCTTGTATTCTACCAAAAGTGCATCCATTTCTTCTCAAAGTGAGAGCCGTTGTCGGAAATGATTTCATGAGGCACGCCGTATCGGCACATGATATTAATCTTTACAAATTCGGCCACTTTCTTGGCGTTGAGGGTTCGATAGGCTTGTGCTTCGACCCACTTTGTGAAGTAGTCGACTGCTACTAGGACGAATGACTGCCCATTGCTCCCGGCAGGATGAACTTTACCGATGATGTCTATCCCCCAACAAGAGAAAGGCCAAGGTGTGACCATGTTGTAAAGTTGTGAGGGTGGAGCATGTTGCAGATTAGCGTGGAATTGGCACTTGGCACACCTTTTGACTTTCTCGATACAGTCTCGTTCCATAGTGCTCCAATAGTAACCAATGCGAAGTATCTTCTTGACTAGCATAAACCCATTCATGTGGGGTCCACATTCTCCTTCGTGCACTTCACACATTATCTCTTGAGCTTCGGTCTCATTGGCGCATAAGAGATTGATCCCGTCGTGGTGCCTTTTATAGACTCGGTCCCCAATCAGTACGTACCGAGAGGCTAACCTTTGCAGAGCTGCTTGAGACTTCTTATTGATGTTCTCGGGATAAGTGCCGTCTTTGAGGAAGTTCATGATATCTGAATACCACGGAGAGTTTGTTTGAACCTCGTTGATCTCGATACTCATGCAATATGCCGGACTGTTCCTTCGAGCAATTTTGAAAGGCTTCACCATTTTTCCTTTGGGCATTTCAACTAATGAAGCTATAGTGGCCAGTGCATCGGCGAAGCGATTCTTATCCCTTGGCAGGTAGTTGAAAGTGATCTCTTGGAATTGTTCAACCAGTTCTTCAAGGTGCTGACCATACTGTTGGAGAGTCGGGTCTTGGGTTCGCCATTTCCCGATTGCTGATTGATAAGGAGCAAAGAGTCGCCGAACACTTCTAGTTCCGTGACGTTTCTTCGAGAGCTGCTTCGAGCCCCGCTATACATGCTTCGTACTCGGCAATGTTGTTGGTAGCTTCGAATTCCAGGCGTATGGCAATGGGAGTGTAGATGTCTTTTGGATCGACAAGCAATACCCCTATACCAAAACCGTGTTTATTGGCGGCGCCATCGAAAAAAGTTGCCACTTGTCTTCCTCGGTTGCAGTACAAATTAAATGCTCGTCGGGGAACTGTACATCTTCCCCCTTCACTTCGTCACACGGGAATTCGGCAAGCTGGTCACTGAACACTTTCCCCCTGACGGATTTTAGTGTGACGTAAGTGATATCATAGCCGGCGAGCATGAAGTACCATTTGGCTATTCTTGTTGACATGAAAGGCTTCTCGAAGATGTAGCGGAGCGGGTCCACCTTTGCTACTAGCTTGATCGGAAAAGCTTCCATATAGTGTTTGAGCTTTGAGTGACCCAAACCAATGCTGCACATGACTTCTCTAAACAGAGTAGTTCTTTTCGCCTCCTTGGAATCGGCGACTGACAAAATAAATGGCGTTCTCCTTTGTGGACTCTCGTTGCTCTTGTGCTAACATAGCCCCTAGGGCTTCATCATTGACGGTGAGATAAAGCAACAGAGGTTTCTCCTTGTGTGGCGGAACTAGAACAGGAGGGCACGTCAAGTAATGCTTCACTTGATCGAAGGCTTCTTGGCACGCGTCGGTCCATTCTAGAGCCACATTCTTCTTGAGTAACTTGAAGATTGGCTCGCACATGGAAGTGAGTTGGTGCACAAACCGACTGATGTATTGTAGTCTGCCATGAAACCTTTAATCTCTTTCTGCGTCTTTGGAGGAGGCATGTCAATGATTGCCTTGATTTTGGAGGGGTCTACTTCGATTTCCCTTTCAGTGACCATATAACCAAGAACTTTGCCTCGGATAACCCCGAATGTGCACTTTGCAGGGTTGAGCCTCATCTTGTGTTGACGAAGCCTTTCGAAGAACTTGCGGAGATCGATCAAATGTTGACCATCGGTCCCTTTGGAGTGAATGATCATGTCGTCCACATAGACCTCGATTTCTTTGTGAATCATATCGTGGAACAAGTCTGTCACGGCTCTTTGGTAGGAAGCCCCAGCGTTTCTTAACCCAAACGGCATGACTGTGTAGCAAAAGGTACCCACGGTGTTATGAAGGCTGTCTTATGTTGATCTCCTCGGCCATGAGAATCTGATTGTACCAGCGAACCCATCCACAAATGAGCGAACCTCGTAGGCAGCAGTGGAGTCGACTAGCATGTCGATATTAGGGAGTGGAAAATCATCCTTTGGGGAAGCTTTGTTTAAATCCCGGAAATCTACAAACTCGGACCTTGCCGTTCGCCTTCCTGACTGTCACAATGTTGGCTAACCATGTCGGATACTCGATAACCTTGATGAAACCCACGCTGAGAGCTTCTCAATCTCTTCTTTGACCTGCAGAGACCATTCTGGCTTGATCTTCCTGAGCTTCTGCTTTACTGGCCTGGCATCTTCTCTGACGAATCCTGTGCTCCGCTACCTTTCTGTCTAAACCTGGCATGTCTTTGTATGACCATGCGAACACATCCACGAACTCCCGTAGTAATGCAGTCAATCTGTCTCTGTCGTCTCCCTTGAAGAAGCTTCCAATCTTGGTTTCTTTTGGCTCTTCTTCGGTACCCAGATTAACAACCTGCAATTCTTCGTCAGCCTTTGGACCATTCTCGCACGACTACGGACTTGTTGAGCAAGTTCATTTAAGTATGTTGTGTTTTCGTGGTCTATTTCATCATAATTTGAATCGTTATTAACTTGTTTGTTTAAGTTCATTATTAGTTAATTCATCATTTATGATGTTTGCAATCTCAGGGTACTCAGAAATATCAAATTTTTCATTAGCAAAGAAAGAAAACACACGCTCGGCTATGGCCTCCAAATCCTCTTGGGTGAGGGTATTAGAGACACTCTCGGACTCGAAAGTAGGTGTAAGCCGCTCTTCCTTTGTTGCTGTGCGGGTATGCAACCCATTTCTTGGACTAAGAATTCTCGGATACCACGGGCCCTTTTGTTGAATACCAATTGTTGATCGGCTCGGAGCTTGGCGGGATCTCACTGATAGTCTCATTCATGATGACGGTGTCATGGATGGCGTTGACTTGGCATTCATTCATTACGGCAAGCTCTTCAAACATGGAGGCTAAATCTGTCAATTCTTCCCCCACGGTGATTTCTGTCTCGGACTCTATAGTCACCTTCCTTCCCACCATTCACGGGGCACATGGGAGTTGGTTCCCTTTCGGATTTCTGGATCTCACAATCGGAGAAGATTTCGAGGCCAGGCTTTTTGACACCCTTATTGTTAACCCATGGTTCGGGAAAGATCATGTATGGAACGTCTTCCCCTTGGCGGACAAAATAACCATTCAACGTCTTGCGGTAAGGCCTTAGATTAGGGACCTCATAACGACGGACTTCTTTACGAGCTCGGGCCTTTTCGTTTTTGATTGCTTGTTCTTGCTTCAAGTCTTCTTCGGAAGGCTCGTACCCCAAACCGAATGTGTTCTTGACAAATGGGACTTGCACGGGATGTAGGATTCCTTGCTGATATTTCCCTAAGCCTAAACCAGGGAAGTAGTCCATATCCCTCATCATGCGGAGTACTTTGTGATTATTGGGGGTCCATGATCCGTTTCTCCTTCTTTGTCATGGCGTTGATAGAGGCATCGAGAGAGTGGAGTCTGGTAGACCGTGCTGAACTTGGTGGACGGGCTCACCTTTTCTGTGGATAGTAATGTTTTCAGCCATTACGGTCACTATTTCATCACCGTTTCGGATCTTGACACATTGGTGGAGAGTTGACGGTACGGCATTAGCACTATGAATCCATGGTCGACCTAACAGTAAGTTGAACGAGGCAGGGATATCAAGCACTTGGAATGGAACGGACATGACCATGCTCCCAAACTCAATGTCAATTTCGATCATACCCATGACTGTACGGGCGGTGCTGTCATAACCTCGGATTACTTGAGTAGAAGGCCTCAAATCAGAATCTTTGAGCCCCAGTATGCCCATGATCCTACCAGGCATGAGATTGAGTGCGGAACCACCGTCCACTAAGACTCTTGAGACGGGCTCCCCCTTGCTCGTACCTTGAGGTAAATAGCTTCGTTGTGGTCGGAACCAAACGGTGGAAGGTCCATATCGGCAAAGGTGATGACGTTGCCAAAGTGAATGTGACCAATCATTGCTGTGAGGTCCTCGGGAGTAGTATCGGGAGAAACTGATGTATATCGAGATTGCGGATGACAAGATCTCGATGTTTCTTTGAGGATGCAATGAGATCCCAAATAGAGATGTTGGCTTGAGTTTTCTTGAGTTGGGCAAGTAGAGGATCTTCGGGAGTGTTGTGAGCTTGCGGCCTTTGAGAAGAGGAGCTCGGTGCGGAAGTGGAAGGGTTGCTTGCTATGACTCGACCGGATCGAGTTAGCATATTGACATTCCCATCTTGCTTCTTTTTCCTATTTTCTAGTACTTCCCTCATTACCTCATCATAAGTCACTACATAACAAGAATTGTCAAGTTTATTCATAACATTGGGGCCCCATTCACAATTGGGATTGAATGGGTGGTCCCCTCAAGTTCTCCTATCTCTATTACATTGACATGCTCGTCATTAGTCACTACAAATTCTTTCTTATCTATGAGATCTTGAATGACATTGCGGAGAACGAAGCATTCCTCGGTGGTGTGGCCACTATATTGGTGGTAGCCACAATATTTGTGGTGAGCATGATTGTCGTGGATCGTCTTGGGTTGGTACCCTTGCACGGGTGTGACTTGACCCTTTGCCTGAGGACCTCGAACACTTCGGTTTGAGTCATGCCTTGGAGAGGCGTGTAGACACGGTCACTTCGGGCCTTTTCCCTTGAGGTGGAGGAACCTTTTGTAATTCCCCTTGTCAATAGTGACGGCGTTGACCGAGGCCTCTTTTGTGGAGTTGGAAGCGGCCTTGTAGCGGTAAGTAGGAGTGGTCTTCTTAATCTCCTTGAGCAAGTCATCCATGCGTACCCCCGCCTCATACATTTGGGAGAAGTCGGAGTAGCAAGCCCCACTTAGGTGAGTGCGGAGATCAATCTTGAGACACTTGAGAAGATGTCCATTTGCTCTTTGTGTTCGGCCTCTCAACAATTTCGAGAGTTTGTCATTCCACCTCCTTGTGAAGTCGATGAAGGACTCATTGTCTCGTTGAGTAGTGTTTTCTAGCTCTTTCCTTGTGGGCCGGTGAGTGGTGTTGCCTTGGTATTGGTTCTTGAAGGCAAGCATGGCGGAGTCCCATCAAGACGGACAGTGAGCGGGAGAGTAGCATACCAATCTTTTGCCGCCCCCTCGAGAGTGAGAGGAAAGCATTGAGCCATCACCTTGGTGGAGACCTTCTTTGGAACCATTGCCCAAATATAAGTCTCGATGTGAGCCATAGGACAAGAGTTGCCCTTGAATTTGCTTATGTCGGGCATCTTGAACTTATCGGGAAGAGCGGCCATAGTACTCATGAGGATGGATGATTGATAAAGGCTTGTGTCGGAGCCTTTCCCCATGTTGAGCCCATTGAATTTTGGTCGATGTAGGCCATGATAGAATCCACCATTTTGGGCTCATTGTTCTCGGAACTTGGTTCCCCCATCTTCTTAGTGCGGGTGTTGACATAAGGACTCTTGAATAAACCCTCGGTCCATTCGGATTCATCATCATTGTTCTTGTTCTTTCCCTTGGCAAGGTTGGTGAGCTTTTCTTTCATTAGCTCCATTTCGGCCTCGTGGGCCTCCCTTTGGCTGTCGAGGTGGGATTGCCAAATGTCGTCTTTGCTTTGTGCCTCCTTGTTAAGGTGGAGACTTGCTCTTGGAGGAGTTGGACCATAGTTGAGAGCTGTTCGAGAAACATGGTGTTGCTGCTGCCGGTCATGGTTGGTGTTGGAGCTGTTGGAGTGATCTCTTCACGGACTAACCGATTTGCTGAATCCGGTAGACTTTGTAAGTACCAATTGAACCTATATTGCAGAAGAGGCCCTTGTCAGTCTTGAGTAACACTTGCGGTCCATGAAGAGGCTTAGAACACACAGTTGGGCACACGACTCGAACCACATAAGAAAAGACTCTCTTTTTTTTTTTTTTTTTTATAAGTCGGAGGGATTGAATCCCTTTTGGGGTTTCTAAGAAAATAATGGAATCGTCACACTAGTATATAGACCATCTCGCGGTCCCATATACTCATCGGATTCCATCGCGCTTGTGAATCCTACATGTATCGGGATTAAACTAAATTAATGTAGTAAAGCACACATGCGGGGACGGATTTTTATTTTCGTCCAAAATAACCACTTTTGGGGACGGATTTTTATTGCGTCCCTTTCAACAAGTTGGCATGTATGATTTGAAGACATTAGTTTAGGGAAATCTCGGTACATGGAAACCGACTTGAGTCACGGAGTGTTAGACCCTAACTAGAATTGTGTGGTTTGTGCTCGGCTTGAATATGAGGCTCAAAGGTCACCCCCGGCATGTAGTCTTGAACTACGCCACGGGCTGAGGTTTACCGCTTCGAAAGAGTCAAGGTCTGGTGGAGCTTGAAACTTTCTAGGACGGGCCTCGACGGGTTTGGGGTTGGACTTGTGCGACTCGATAGTGAGCAGTTCATAGGAATATGTGCATGTAGTGTGAGGTCTAACAAGTGACAAAAAAAAAAAAAAATTATTTTTTTTATTTATTTTTTTTTTTGAAAAGAAAGAAAAACACACAAAACACGTAAGCACATAAAATTACAACTCCCGAATCACCCGTGTGACCGGTAAATAAAACACAAAATTAAAACAGTCCGAGGGTTCAATTCTGTTCTGATGCAGGCAACTGTGCCCACACCCCACTGTTCTGCTCAGTCACTGAAACCTGTTTCTGTTCTGGGAATCAACCCAGAAGCGTGCGCCTCTGAGTACTGATGTGGGACGCGCGCGCATGGCGAAATGCTCATGGGAGGCGCGCGCTTCTGGGGCACACCTGTCAGAATGTCAGACTTTGGACTCAGGGGATTGCCCTGGTCCCATGTTCATATTGTAACCCTGCAGAAGTGATTATTTCCGAATAACAGAAGAAGAAGATGAAGAACATGAAGAAATGGGCGATTCTGGTTCTTGATATGGGATGCGCGCGCCTTAGGCTTAAAAGGCCAGACGCGCGCGCCTCCCCCATCAGGAAACAGAATGCCCAGAAAAGATGTAGATTTCGATCAGAACGCAAGTTTAACCCTCAAAACTCCCCAGCAGAGTCGCCACTGTAGATACCCCGGGGGAAACCACGGCCTTAGGCTCGAGCGCGCGTTGGTTTGTATCCTAGGATGTCTAACTTGTTTTTAGAGTCGCCACCTATGTTTTGAGGAACATAAGAAAAACCTATTGATTGTAGCCTAAGTTTGATTACGAAAACAGAGATTCTTTGTTTGAGGTTCGGGGTTAGATTACGAGATGGGAAGTACCGAAACACCCATCTCGCCCAACTAAAGTTGGTCTTGCTTGATCAAAATCTACATGAAAAATGTTCTTCTTCTTCTTCTTTAAGTCATGAAAAGGGGGGATTTAAAATAGGATTTGGAATGTAGGAGATAACTCCTTAATCAACCTCAATGAGATGAGGTGATCATTAGAGTCATGTCCCAAAATGATTTGGGTGATTGCACATTTGATTGAAGTAAAAGAGAGAGAGGAGATGAAGTAAAAAAAAAGAAACGAAAAGATGGACTTTTACCTACAATTTGGAGAACTTCAAACGTTGCTTGATGAAATCCTTGGAGAACCTTTAGAAAGTGATTTTGGTATCGTTTTTGTAAGTTCAATTTTTGGTCTAAGTTTCGATCCTTGAAAATGGAGGTAAAGAGAGGTTTTTATAGGTGAAAGAGGGGTGTTTTTGGTGCCAAAACTCAGTCACCAAGAAATCCTTCCCGGGCAAATCCTGTAAATTGAGCAAGGGAGGGAATCCTGGCCAGAAATCTGTAACTGACGCCCAGAGGCGCGCGCTTCCTGCTTTGGGGGCGGGAGGCGCGCGCGCCTGGATCCTCCTGTCGGAGGCGCGCGACTCAGGGAAGGCAATTTTGACAGCATGGACTAGAAAATCAGTCCTGTCATTCAGTTTAGTCCCTGGACTTAACGAAGTCAGTCAGGAACTTAACGGAAGTGACAAAAACTAACGAGAAACACTTAAAATGGGGAGAAACACAAAATCAAATGTGCAATCGGGGTGAGCGGTCCAAGGCGGGGTGTCTACACCTTGGCATAAGGATCTATCGTGATAGATCTAAGAAGTTGATTGGTTTGAGTCAAAGTACATATATTGACAAAGTTCTTAAGAGATTCCGCATGGAAAACTCTAAGAGAGGAAACTTTCCTATTTTACATGGCGTAACTCTTAGCAAGAATCAGTGTCCTAAGACAACTGATGAGCGTGAGAGAATGAATGGAATTCCATATGCTTCTGTAATTGGATCCATTATATATACCATGATATGTACTAGACCCGATGTCTCTTATGCTTTAAGCATGACGAGTAGATACCAATCAGATCCTGGTGAGAGTCACTGGATTGTTGTCAAGATGATTCTTAAGTACTTGAGATGGACTAAAGACACATTCTTGGTATATAGAGGCATGGAAGATGATCTCGTTGTAAATGGTTACATGGATGCAAGCTTCCAAACCGACAAGGATGATTCTAGATCGCAATCTGGTTTTGTGTTTATGCTTAATGGTGGTACTGTTAGCTGGAAGAGTTCTAAACAAAGTACCGTAGCTGATTCTACAACTGAAGCTGAGTTATAGTTGCATCCGATGCTGCTAAAGAGGCTGATTGGATTAAGAAGTTCATTGGTGAACTAGAGGTGGTTCTTAGTATTGCTAATCCAATAGACCTTTATTGTGATAATAATTGTGCTATTGCTCAAGCAAAGGAACCTAGGTCGCATCAGAAATCCAAACACATATTTAGGCCTTTTTATATCATTCGAGAGATCGTTGATAGGGGAGACGTGGACATATGCAGAGTACCAACTGAAGATAACATTGCAGACCCATTGACAAAGGGTCTTCCGCAAGCGAAGCATGATGGTCATGTTAGGTCTATAGGTATTCGATACATTAATTAGGTCTAGTGCAAGTGGGATATTGTTGGTGTGTATGCCCTAGGCACGTTATTTAAACGATTAATGTTATCATTTGCTTTATGCTTTAATAAAGATATTGAATGTTTGATTATTATATCCTTTGCATGTTTGTTATTGTTGGGAATATGCCTTTGAATCAATGTCTATTGATTAAGGATATGTCCGCGACAAGTTGAGATAATTTTTGGGGCGAAAACGAGAAAAATGAAAATTGGGCAGCATCTTTGAGCTAAGGGCACAGAAGCTGGGAAGTGGCTGATGTTATGGCTTAGGCCTTAAGCCTTATCCAAATGAGAAGATATGAGGTGTTGATGTGCTATAAGTATTTTTCTTGGTTTGGTCAGTTAATTGGGAAAACAAGGTGTTTGCTTTACAATTAGGACTCTCTTCGTCCCAAATATTTAGTACTCTATTTTTGTGTAATAGAGTTATTCTAGAATTAGGAAATAGATTCATAATTAGAATATATTTGCTTTGTGCACAAGAAATAGGTTTCCTCTTCCTTTTGAGTTACTAGTATTTATGACTATAAATACTACCATCTCTCCTAGCATTATTTTTCCTGGTTATCTTTGATAGATGCAAGTAGAGATCTAAGATCTAGATTTAGGTTGAAGGAATTATTTGTCAAAATAATTCATGCAACTAGATTAGTGAAAATCGTCTTTTGTAATTGTCATTGAATAGTAATATATTCTCCCACCGCCCGTGGACGTAGCCAAGTTGGTGAACCACGTAAATTCTTGTGTTGTGTTTGATTGTTTTGATTGCCATCGTTCTTATATTTTGCTCTAACAAGTAGTACTAGAGCTTGGTTGAAAAAGAGAATTAGCATCGACAGAAGATATCCAAGATCGAAGAAAAACAAGGTAGCAGTTTCTGGTCCATTTTTATCCAGCGCAGTGGTGAAGAAAAAGGCGTAGCATGTTCGTTCACTGTTGGATCGTGCTGATATTTGGTGAGTAGGTTCTGGACTCATAGATATTCGATCTGAACAGTGGAGATCGGATTTTGAGCTACGTAGCATCCGAAATTTTATCCGGACAGAAGATGCTGGTGTTTTGTCTTTGATTGTATGTGTTTGGAGTTTCTTGTTGCGATTTCTCTTATTGGCGACTGGTTGGTTAGAGATCTAGGGTTTCCACTGCAAAGAAGAAGATGGGTCAAGGATTTGAATCAACGATTGACAAGACTAATGGGAGGAATAGTATTTTATTCTTTGGTAAATCAAGATGAAGGCCCTGCAGTTCACGTGCAGTTCTCGAGCAGCGATCTTGAAGTGCACGTGCAGCGTTCATGTAGAAATCTGGGTGTCTAGGTTGGACACATCAAGACAGAAGTCGTGTTGAAGAAACACAGCTTACTGGCACCCTCGTGGCGAGTAGATCTAGTACAGACAGAGATTCAACAGGGATAGTTGCGGAAGGCGGCAAGGGTTCTAGCAAGAAGAAGAATTCTAAAAAAAATTCCAGCAAAAGAGGCCCGAGACCTGATGAAGTTTGTAATTTCTATAAGGAGGGGAAGGGAAGCGAGGAAGTGATGGATTCTCTGGAGGAGAAGGCGCATGCACAAATCATCATGGGTCTTGGTGATGATGTTCTCGTGGAGGTTGCTATGGTAAATAGTAACCATGGTGATTTTTCTCTAATAGAGGAAGAAGGCTCACGGCGCGAGGATGAGTGGCTTCTAAATCCAAGGGTAGATCAAAGCGAGATAGTTGAGGAAAAGGTGGAGCCGATTTCTACAAGAAGGAGTAGATGGGAAGACGATCCTGAGGTACAAGATGACTATCCGGAGATTGAGTTGGGACAGTTTATTTCGGTGGGCGAGGTTCACGGCCGAATGAACTCGCCAAGCACGAAAAACTGTTAGTCGCCCGAAAGGCGCGATGCTCTAGATAGGCGGTCTAGAGGCACTAAGGAATGCTAGGCTTAGAATATCGTCCAATTACTTGGGAGGAGCAAGGTTGTCCAGCGTGACAAAGGGTTCTTGAGGTAACGCACAAGATTGCATTCTATTCGCCTTTAAATGAGTGGGTTCAAAGCTTTCTAGACTAGTTCGAATGTCATCATTGGATTGGGATTGAGAATCAATCGAGACAAGGTACAATCTGGGGATTTAAGGTGTAATCTATTCGAAGTCCTAGAAGTAGATACACAAGTCTAGTCGGCAAAAGGGGTTCTTAAATTCTAGAGGTGTACAGTCTCAAGTGTTCGGTGAAACACTATGTTGATGGTTTAGAAGGCTTTCTGAGCATCAATACTAGTTTCTTGGCTCTCATCGGCGTTATGGAGAGTTCGAAGAAACAAGATAAGTAAGAGCACATGTTAGTGGAGTATTGTAGCAGTTCGTGCAGACATCGCGTAGTCGTGCAGTTCATGTACAATTTCCATTTGTGCAGATGCTTATAGGGAAGAAATCCAAATAAGTAGTCACGGGTTCGAGATACATTGCCAGAATGAGAAGTGATTTGTTCAAGTCATTCAAGGGTGTTTGTCCGTGTTCGTTGTGATCCAAGAATAGTTCGAAGCACGTTGAAGATTAAGACAAGATCGACTGTCGTCATCTGGGTAATATGGTATTCGAATTTGGTGATCGTGGATTTGGTATTTCGGATATGGTGGTCAACGTTGTGGTGAAGGATCTAGGGATCTAGAAATCATTGCACATGTTGAGCTGGAAAAGTCGTTTTCTTGACTAAGTAAACGTGGTTGTTCTTGAGTGAACAAAGATGGTGTCTTGACAAAGACAGAAGGCGGTGGCGGAGGTGGAGAGATATGTTCAAAAGCGGAGGATTCAACTCAAGGTGGAGTTGAGGTCGGTTCGTGGATATAAATTATGGTTCGGGGAGATTCAAAGTCAAGGTGGAGATTGTTGGAAATATGCCTTTGAATCAATGTCTATTGGTTAAGGATATGTCCGCGACAAGTTGAGATAATTTTTGGGATGAAAACAAGAAAAATGAAAATTGGGCAGCAGCTTTGAGCTAAGGCCACAGAAGCTGGGAAGTGGATGATGTTATGGCTTAGGCCTTAAGCCTTAGCCAAACAAGCAGAGATGAGGTGTTGACGTGCTATAAGTGTTTTTCTTGGTTTGGTCAGTTAATTGGGAAAACAAGGTTTTTGCTTTACAATTAGGACTCTCTTCGTCCCAAATATTTAGTACTCTATTTTTTTGTAATAGAGTTATTCTAGAATTAGGAAATAGATTCCTAATTAGAATATATTTGCTTTGTGCACACTGTTAATCATTTTGTTCTGTGCACTGTTCTGTTTCCGAAAATTGGCCCAGAAGCATACGCATTTGGATGCCTATGCGGAAGGCACGCGCATTAGAGAAAGAGGGGCAGAGGCGCCCGCTTCTGGGTGAAAACCTGCAAACTCATGGGTTCAAGGGACTTCCTTGACCATAAACAATAACTTTTTCCCCTGCAATGATTTTTAGCACAGAAACATGGAATTGAATGACATGATGGAAGGCGGGCGATTCTGGTGGTTGGGGTCGGAGGCACGCACCTTAGGCCAAGAAGGCCAGAGACTCACGCTTCCTACCTTTTTCACCAGAATGCGCAGAAAACAGAATTAAGAACACCAAAAATAAAAACGCAAGTTTAACCCTCTATACACTCCCCAGCGGAGTCTCCGCTGTAGATACCCCGGGGGAAACCACGGCTTGGATAGAGCACGTGAATTATCCTATGATGTCTATTTGGTTTTAGAAAGTAGAGTCGCCACCTATGTTTTTAAAGGAAGATAAGAAAAACCTAATATAGCCTAATTTTATATACAAAACCAGAGATTCGGGAGAGACGGGTTCGGGGGTTAGGTTACGGAGTGGGAAGTACTTACACACCCACTCCGCCTGGCTAAAGCCGGTCTTACTACTAAAGGTGTTCTATGCTAAAAATGTCCTTGTTTTATTAATGTGGAATATGCTAACAATTACAAGGGAAAGAAAAGGGAAATTAAAAGAGAATAAAAATGTAGGGAGATAACCTTTAACTGACTTCAATGTAATGAAGTGATCATTTGGTTATGTCTCATTTGATGGTGATTGCATACATTAAAAAAGACATAAAAGTCAAATAAGAAATAAAGAGAAAATGTTGTACCTTGACTTGTAAAGGAGATGAAGACTTCAAAGTTTAACTTTAAGATGGTGTGTAAGAACTTGTGTATAATTTTTGTAGAGAAGAGAAGTTGCCTCCTTTCCATGGTGGAATGAAGAGGTATTTATAGGTGTAAAGGTGATGTTTTTAGTGCCAAAACAGAGTCAACAAAGACGGAATTCCCGGGCAAAATCATGTAATTTGAGAAAGGGAGGGATTCTTGGAGAGAATCTGTAACTGTCGCCCAGAAGCGCGCGCCTCCTGCCTTTGGGGCGGGATGCGCACGCGTCTGGCCTCAAGGGGCAAAGCCGCCTGACTCTGAAAAGGAATTTTTAAAAGAATGGACTGGAAAATTAGAACTGTTATTCAATTTAGCCCCTAGACTTAACAGAGTCAGTCAGGAACTTAACAGAAGTAACAGATACTAACAAAAACAAGTTAAATAAAAATACTATGTATGCAATCGGGGTGAGAGGTCCAAGGCGGGGTGTCTATATCATGTCCCAAAATGGTTTGGGTTGATTGCACACTTTTATAAAGAAAAAAGAAGAGGGAGAGATGAATAGAGAGAAAGAGAAAAGTAAGAAAATACCTAAATTTCAAGTACTTAAAGAGCTTCTTTGGAAAATGCTTGAAATCCTTTTTTAGAGAGTTTTTTGTATAGTTTTCTTGTGTTGAAATTCTTTTCTTTGGAATGATGGAGAAGGGGGGTTTTTATAGGTAAAAAGAAGATGTTTTTTGTGCCAAAAACAGAGTCAACAAGGAGGGAATTCCTGGGCAAAATCATGTAAATTGAGCAAGGGAGGGATTCTTGGAGAGAATCTGTAACTGACGCCCAGAAGCGCGCGCCTCCGGCCTTTAGGGCGGAAGGCACACGCGTCTGCCTGCAAAGGGCGGAGGCGCCCGACTCTGAAAAGGCATTTTTGATAGAATGGACTGAAAAGTTAGAACTGTTATTCAATTTGGCCCCCAGACTTAACAGAGTCAGTCAAGAACTTAACGGAAGTAACATGAACTAACGAAAAACACCTAAAAGAAGAAGAAACACAAAATCAAATGTGCAATCGGGGTAAGTAGTCCAAGGCGGGGTGTCTACAGCCTTACTCGATGAAAAGAGGCTAAGAAAATTCGAACGCACAAGGGCCTACCAACAAAGGATGGCTAGAGCTTTCAACAAGAAAGTGAAACCGCGAGACATTATGGTGAGAGATTTGGTTCTACGACAACATCCTCCTAATGCAATGAATCCCCTTGGAAAATGAGGACCCCGATAGATTGGTCCGTACGTGGTAAAGAAGATACTCTGTGGCGGTGCAGTCCGACTCGTGGATTTGGATGGCGATAGACTACCGAAAGAAGTCAACCTCGACAAGATCAAGAGATTCTATGCCTAACGATTGAGGACCATTTAAAAAAAGAAGATCTCGCTAGGTTGAAAACCCGAAAGGGTGGCCTAGGAAAAAATTAGAGGAAGTGCAAAAAAGAAGACCGCTAGATTGAAAACCCGAAAGGGCAGTATAGGCAAAAAACAGGGTGCACATAAAAAATGGTCTTCTTTTGTTTGAACTACGGAGACCTGAACCTCCCAAACTGGGGGAACGTAGGCAACCTTCGGGTGTAGTCTAAAACAATATATTACCCATATCATTCCATTAACAAGATGAAAATTGTATTCATTCCTTAAACCATTTGAACCAATACAATGGATGTTGTTGAGCAAATAAAAGACATTAAAACATTAAATCCTAAACCAAGTGGTCTATTAATTGCAGTCTTGGGGTACTAAGAAAAATCTAATCTCTTCTTAGCCTTCAAAGGGCGGCATGAGCGACTCTCCACTCTACTCCTTTTAGGCGGCCTTGGAACACTAAGCCGGATCGAAGCCCTCACCATAGTAAGACGCCTTCGAGAATAATAATCATCCATGGGCATGCACATAGGATCCATCGGAATGTTCTGCGGATCAGCAACAGCTTCTTTGTACCTCAAAGCACTGCTAGACTCAAAAGCAGTACCTAGCAGCTCTACCCGCAATGTATCAACCCAAGTGATGCCATGGTAAAAGGTATCGAAAATATAGTTCAAGTAACTCTCGGGAAGAAAAATGCTACCCCGGTAAGGAGGAAGAGGAGACCACCGGTGGCGGTCATCCCCCCAAGCTGACTGAAGCTACCTCGAAAATACCGGTCACATGTAAGAAACTGGACGAGTCACCCCATTTCCCTGAAAGGGAATTATCTGCTGACGGCCATACCCACTCGGGATGATAAAATGAAGAATCTCGGAGACCCAAAAGGACCACATGATCAAAACCCGAGGTATGCTCCAAAAAATGACGAATGCCCCAAGAAGAAGGGAACCACTCAATGTCAGCAGTAAACCTAGAGGCAAAGTATTTCCTCCAACCATCCTCTGACAAGTCACGAACAAGAAGCTTCCTTTGGTGGACGGTAAAAAGGGAAAGATCACCATCTGGGGCGTAAATCCTAAAATGTTCCCGGAGCCATATAGTCAAAAGCAAGGGGCTACCTCGTCGCATCTCACCAGGCTGGTGAAACTCATCCAAACCATGC
Source organism: Campanula takesimana (assembly GCA_026119855.1). Classification (NCBI taxonomy): domain Eukaryota; kingdom Viridiplantae; phylum Streptophyta; class Magnoliopsida; order Asterales; family Campanulaceae; genus Campanula; species Campanula takesimana. Next base: position 299,930 of record JAOWBW010001074.1, on the reverse strand, counting down.
AAAGTTTTCCCCACAATAAGAGGAATTATGTTATGCTGCCTTCCTTTTGCCTGAAGAACTATCTCAACCAGCCGTGCATCAGTTGTACCAAGAAGTCTCAAGAATAGAATCTTACTAAAGAGACAAACAACCAAGGCATTCCTCTTGAAAGACTGCACCGCCGAAACCTCCGAATGCAAACTAAAGAACATATGTAACTCAGTCACATCTACAACTGTACGGTGCAACATCCCATTCACCTCCTCAGAAGGGAGATCCAAAAGCTCAGACCAAGCGTCAATGGCACCACGATGATACTTAGGAACGGCGATCGTACCCATCAATGGTATGTCAAGGATAGCTCCAAAGTCTTCGACAGTCGGCTTTATCTCATTTGCTGCAAAATTGAAAGTGTGGTTATCACAATCCTAAAAAGCGACTGCAGCCTTCAACATCTCCTAATCCGACTTCAATGTACGTAAAGTAAAATAAACGCGGAAACCAAAATCCTTGATAAAAGCCTTCTAGGGGTAGGTTTTGAATGAGTACTCAAACATCAAAAAGTCCTTCTCATAGTTACCAACGATCTTGGCATCAAGCGAAAAGAAGGAAGAAGCCATTAAAAGAAATGTGTTACAAGAAAATCCAAGCAAAAAAGGGTGTTTAGAGATGGCAGAAAGTAGCTATTGAAAGAATCATCTCGGACAAGGGCTGATATTATAGTTGTTAGAAATCTTTTGTCAAGAAAATGTCAAGGCTCAGAATCATCTACCCAGAAGTGTGCGCCTCCCGTACCGCCCATGGGATACGCGCGCCTCCCACAGTGCCAGGAGGAAGAGCCCGCCTTCAACCACCAGGAAAGCCTCAGTAGGCCCTTGTCAAAGAAATGAGCTGAGGGAAAGGAAGTCATGGCACCTTCATAGTCAGCGAAACTACTACGAAGCTTCATCCTGGAACCTACTTTTGGGTGCACATTGTTTTGGTCCGCCCTTAAGGCATGTCTAATAAAAGCTAAGATAGAAACTCCCACTAAAATTAAATAGAATCCGTCCATCCTTCGATTCTTCAGTCGACCCTGGCATTCTCAAGAAAACAGTGACCCGCAGTCAACTGTGCCCGCACCCTACAAGGCACAGCTTCACGAGATTCAGTTACGATAAACCATCATATATCACTGTTTTCCTCAAACAAAATATGTCACACTGCAAGTCTTCCATGACAGACAGGCGCCGCATCAGTCCTTTGGGCAGCAGCAGCGATCATTCGCAAGCCTAAGTGTTATTCCCAAGGTTGAAGTAAGCGAAAAATGATGAGTTCGCCACTTCGGATTCAGCTCAAGACAAGTCCGCTAATCGGACTCTAAGTGATCATGATAGGTCCGACCACATCAGATTCAGCTTAAGAAAATTCCGCTAATCGGACTCTAAGCGAGCATGACGGGTCCTTCACATCAGATTCATCTAAAATAAAATCCGCTAATCGGACTCTAAGTGAGCATGACGAGTCTGCCACATTAGATTCAGATCAAATCTAGTCCGCTAATCGGACTAAACTCTGGCATGGTGATCTGTTGAATATCACCAACAAAGACGCCCCTACGGGGACGCATTCTAGAATGGTGAGCCGTTGAATATCACCACCTCTTCATCAATAAAGACGCCCCCCACGGGGACGCATTCTGGCCACGGTGAGCCATTGAAGATCACCGCCACTTTATCAGTAATCCTCCAAAGTCACCCACATAGGGGGTGCATCTCTATCCCTTGTAATTTTAAAATTCCCGCTTTTATCGAGTCTTTGTTCTTCTTTATGATGTCCTTGGCAGATCTCATTCTTTTGTCGACGTGTTTTGCTTCGCAATCCATACTGCCTAGGGGATCTGTAGACACCTCTCCTTGGAGTTCTCACCCATATTGCACGCTTAATTTGTGTTTTTACTTTGTTTCAAGTGTTTTTCGTTAGTTTCTGTTACTTCTGTTAAGTTCTTGACTGACTCCATCTGTTCTGGGGGCTCAATTGAATAACAGGTCTAACTTTCCAGTCCATTCTATCAAAAAGGCCTTTTTAGAGTCTAGCGCCTCCACTCTTTTGGGTCTGAGGCGCCGCTTTTCGCCCCCATGGGAGGAGGCGCGCGCTTCTGGGCATCAGTTGCAGATTTTGCTCCAAGAATCCCTCATTTGCTTTACAATGCTGATTTTTCCCGGGAAATATCTGTTGTTGACTCTGTTTTGGCACCAAAAACATCCTTTTTTCCACCTATAAATACCCCCCTTTTCATCCATTACAAAGGACCACTTTTTGGAAAATCATCAAAAAAGACTAAGTATTTTGATCACAAGGCATTTCATACTTCTTGAAGTTATTAAAGAGTTTAGGTACTTCTTCTTCTCTATCTCTCTCTACTTCATCTCCTTCTTCTTCATTTTTGTTAAAACGTGCAATCAACCCAAACATTTTTGGGACATGACACCAAAGGTTGCTTCACTTCATTGAAGTTAACCAATGAGTTATCTCCCTACATTCAACTCCTTTTTATCCCCCAAATTATCTTTTAAAAAATCAATAGGAAGAACACTTTATTCATGTAGAACACTTACTTACAAGACCGACGTTAGTCGGGCGGAATAGGTGTTTAAGTACTTAACATTCCGTAACCTAACCCCCGAACCTCATAAACGAATCTTTGGTTTTCGTATAAATACTTAGGCTATATTAGGTCTTTCTTATATTCCTCTAAAACATAGGTGGCGACTCTAAACAAATCACTATGATATATCCCAAGAGAGTTAACCATTAACAAAGAAGCAATCACGCATAAAGCAAATGCGTACAAGGTGGTAACAGTCTCAGGATCATCTTAACTTATGAACATATTGGGAACCCTAGAAATATCGATGTATTCGGGACTAAGCATCATACCTTGTGCTTCCTCCTTGTGCTTCCTCCAATGAGGTATGCAAAATAAAATCCAGTTTCTTAACGATTGTCACACCCGCAATCAAAGGAAGACAAATCACCTCTACTTCTGGTCCCCGATCAAAACCCTAAAATCATCAAAAGTTGGAGTGCTCTAGTTAAAAGAGAAGCTATAGATGTTCCTCCTCTTCCCAATCCAGAATGAGTTCTATGAGAGACCAAATGGACTTGATCTTGTATCTTGCCTCCAAAAGGTCCTTGTGCAAGTGGTGACCCATCCAAAACATAAGCTTTCCAAGAAAATACTCCTTCCCTCCTTGATCAAATTGGGAGGTTTACTCATGGTGGATAGTTGATTCATGGTCTTTCTGAGAGAAATTTTTGAGTTTGAAGCTGCTGATCAGCTCCTGAACCTTCTGTGTTTAAGCATTAAGGAGAAAACCAGATCTGAAACAAAAACTTAATTCTATGTCAGCTTTACATAATGGTCCCTGCAGACCTCTCTCCAAAAGCAACAACAGACTGTATGGCCCCTTTTGTTACTAGAATAGAAATGTTAGCAGTTCACATCAGTTCTTGTTCCATAGCCAAGACCCGCATCGCGAATATTCAAAACATGTTCAAAACAGCCCAAAACACTTCCCAAACACATTTCTATACAAAAGTATCATCTCAGGCTCATGCTACGCACCTGAACATCAAACAAAATAAAAATACCTCCCTTATCTATTACAAGTCAAATGATTTGCCCTAACATAGGCTCATACATCATCCCAACATGAATGAAAATGTTTCATGATATTTTTTTCTTTGCCTGAGATAATCTTCGGTATTCCATCCTTATCAAGAATTCCTCTCTTTGCTTGGGGTAGACGCCCTTAAACAATCTTCAGTCTAGGTCCAATTACCTTGGAATCATTCTCATTGCTTAGTCTCTAGTCTAGGTCTAGTTACCTTCAGAATCATTCTCATTTCTTAGTCACTGGTCTAGGTCCAGTTATCTTCAAAATCATTCTCATTTTTTATTCTCCGATCTAGGTCCATTTACCTTCAGAATCATTCTCATTTCTTAGTCTCTGGTCTAGGTCCATTTACTTACAAAATCATTCTCATGTCCCGGTCTAGGTCCAGTTACATTTGGAATCATTCTCATTGCTTAGTCTCTAGTCTAGGTCTAGTTACCTTTGGAATCATTCTCAGTCTTCGGTCTAGGTCAAGTTACCTTCAGAATCATTCTCATTGCTCAGTCCCCGGTCTAGGTTTAGATACCTCCGGAATCATCCCAAGCAAATTTCTCTCCCCGCAGAGTTCACTTTGACATCTTTGATGGTGCTCAAACTACATCTGGTTTGATTCCCACTCATGGATATGTAGGAATCCTATAGTAAGATCCAACTGCTCGACCGTCGTGGTTAATCTCGCAGGTTTGAGGCTCCATAGTCACTTAGTTTGAGACTCTTTAGTTTCTCTAAGTTTGGTTCGCCTTACTTTTAATCGATATTTTCTATTAAGAGGTTTAAAGCAAATTCTTAAATTTAAAGGGTTGGAAAAACTAAATATCTTTCCAAAATTAAATAATTATTCTTTGAACAAAAATACTTAAAATTTTCTTTAGTAAACAAAATAATTATTTTGAAAAAAAAACAAAAAAATAATAATTATTATAAAATATATAATAAGTTTTTGTGTAATATTTTAATAGATAATGTAACATATTATTTTTGAGCAAATTTAACATATATTTCTATAAAATAAACAAATTAAATTTTAATATAATTGTTTTTTGTGAAAATATATTCATGCCCTAAATTTTAATTAACCTTTTTATAAATAGAGAAATTAACTTGTTAAAAATATTTTTAATTTTATTTTTATAAAACATAAATAAAAGTTAATGTACACCATTTAGATGTATAATATCATGATGCACAAATCAATAATAATGCACAAATCAATAAGAGGCTTTGACCAATAAATCCCTAGGCCAAATAAAAACTACCAATAAGGACAGATATTTTGAAAACCTACCAAAAAATCCTTGAAATTTTTCCTAGACTAGAATGCCCTTCTTCCTCTCATGTGTGCAACCCAGCTCGTTGAGCTGTTTCTCCCTCTTTCTCTACAATGAAAATGTTTTCTTTTTCTCCTTGTCTTTCCCTCTTCCTGTTTCCCTCTTCCTCTTCCTGTTTCTTTTTTTTTTCCACCTAAAATTTTAAAATGACATATCTCAAAATCTATAAACTGAAAAAATGATCCGAAACCATTGTTTTAATCGTGTCGACAATACGAATAAAACAAGTACACTCAACACATAATTCAAATTTTATAAATAAAAAATTCATTTTTCACTTGTAAAAATTTGAAAAAAAAATCATTTTTAATTTCTCGATTAATTTCACAATTTTAAAAAATAAAATTTTTATTTTTCACTTGTAAAATCTTTTTTCAACTGATTTCTCAGTTGTGTGATTTCACAGTTGTGTCATTTTTTTCATTTTTCATTTTTAAAAACTGATAAATTCATCTCTCAATTTTTCACAATCATTATAATAACTGAGACATGCATTTCACAGTTTCATACATGATTTTGAATATAATAACTGAGACATTCATTTAACAGTTATTCATAATTGAATAAAAACTGATAAAATCACCTCTCATTTTTTCCAATTGATGACTCAATTTATCGGTTTAATTATATAATAAATGAGACATTCATTTCTCAGTTATTCACATATGAATTTGAGTACAAAAACTAGTACATTCATTTCTCAGTTATCAATTTTTCTCTGTTGTTAATATAATAATAAATGAGATATTCATTTATCAGTTATTCACACACGAGTTTAATATAAGAACCGGTAAATTTATTTCTCAGTTGTTAACACATGAGTTGAGTGTAACAACTAAGAAATTCATCGCACAGTTTTTACAAATGATACTCATTTTCAGAACTATGTGTTGTCAAATGCTCTTTAAACAATTGTGAAATAAATTTATCTCATTTTTTTTTTATTAAAAATGAGTAATTGTCTAATTGTGAAGAATTAATACTCCTAAAAAAAAAAAAAAAAAAAAAAAAACAACAACAACAACAACAAATGTGAGGTTGTAGTGTTAAATATATAATAGTCTACTAATTGAACAAGTAAGAAGCTTGGCATAGTTGTTAGGAGTCTTAGCCAAAACCAAGAGGTCTTGGGTTCAAACCCTCCCAAGCGCAAATAATTTTTATTTATAATATTTGGGGTTCCAGATGGTTGTGGCCGGCGGCGGTGGTGCTGGCTGGCGGCGGCGGTGGTGGACGGCGGTCGACGGTGGTGGTGGCTGGCGGTCGGTGGCGGATGGTGGTGGCCGGTGGCGGCGGTGGTGGCTGATGGTGGTGGCCGGCGGCGGTGGTGGTGGTCGGCGGTGGTGGTGGGCGGCGGTCGGTGGCGGATGGTGGTTGCAGGCGGCGGCGGTCGGCGGCTGATGGTGGTGGCCGGCGATGGCGGTCGGCGGCGGTGGTGGTGGCCGGAGGCGGCGGTCAACGGCGGCGGGTGGTGGTAGTCAAATGTAAAGGTGGCAGTCAAAATGGTCAAAGGTTAGAGGTGTTGGAGGATTTTATTTGGGCTGGGGGTATTTTTGTCATTTAAAAGGTACTAGGGATTTATTGGTAAAATTGATTTGAACCTAAGGACCCTAAGGTAATATTTGAAATGTTGTGTTTTTATTGGTAAATACCATATTCCCCCAGGGACTTATTGGTAAAAATCCCAATCAATAATAACAACCAAACCCCCACCCTCTTCTCCAACAACTTCGGTCAACCTCGTTCTTCTAACAGTTTCACCACCATCCACCACCTGCCACTTACGCCCACCCACCACCATCAACACAAACCCACCACCATCTTTTTTAATTCAAAATCAACAACACAAAGCAATGAAACATCACAGATGCACGTACACGCACACACACACACACAAACACTCACAAGTTGCACACACAAACTCCCACCACCGTCAACACTTCTTCTCAGATTTTCAGAAAAAAATCAAAAGCTCACCAAATAAGCAAATCAAACCAACTACAGATTGCTGAGAATGGCTCATCTAAAGATGGACCGGACATTCAGCTTGTTGGTGTGTATGCCCTAGGCACGTTATTTGAACGATTAATGTTATCATTTGCTTTATGCGCGTTAATAAAGATATTGAATGTTTGATTATTATATATTTTGCATGTTTATTATAATAATATTCGTCCCTAATAATTATGATTAATGACTAGTATAAGATTAATGGATAATCAAATGATGATTATGTGTATATGATACAATTAGACTTATGGGTATTTGTTGAAGAATAAGTACTGGAACGACCTCTTTTGAGATTATGTCATCGTCGATTGTCATAATTAAATCTCATATAGTTATCTCACTTGAATCTTTAGACCTGAGGTTATTACAGTCTTGTTGGGTTTTGTGCAATCATGCGCAGCGGAAACATCACGTGAAAAACCCAAAAGCCTAGATCCGTTATGTTCAATAATTTATAATATGAGGATGAAAGAAACTAACCCTTGTAGATCGATATGCGAAAACTTGGTTTAAGACGCTAATAGAAACGCCCTCTACCGGTGATCCAAACTTCGAACGGATTCAAGAACACCTTCTTGAACTTGACTTCTAGGTCTTCGGATTGAAAAACTATGGTAAAGAACGATTCTTCAATCTATCCTTTGATTATTAAAGTTTGAAAATTGAGAATAATCAAACTTAATAACCCAAGTAAATAATGTGTATTTTCTCTCTCCAACAAAGAGTTTTTGATTTCTAAATCAATGTTATGAGAACAATTCCCGGTTGTCTACATTATATACAAGGGGTTTCCAAAACCCTTTAGGACTTAGGTATTCTTGTCCAACAAGAATTGACCAGAATTAAACTGCAAGTCGGGGGGGGGGGGCGCAGCCGTACGTCGGCTTTCCATCCGTACGGTGTCTTGCCAGCCATACGGCTCCTCTTTCCAGTTTCCTCATTTTTCGCTCCTTTTAATTATCTGTTATGCGTGTGTGACCCAATAGGATTATACTAAGTTGGCAACGAGTCCAAACCAATCAAACCTCGTAAGTCATAAGCGGACTCTAGCAAGCCATTATGACTACCCAATTAGTATAAAGTTGAAATTCAAAGTTTCCTAAAATAGAACATTGTTGGGTTTCCTAGGATCATGCGCAGCGGAAATAAAGCATTCAAATTTTCATGAAACCCAAAGCCCATAGATCCATTCAAGTGATTAAGTCAAATACCGTATAATGAATACTAGAATACTAACCCTTGATGCCTTTGTTTAACAACCTTGATACTTGGTGGAAATTCGAAACTTGATCACGAACAATAGCAGGAACACGAACTTTAGAAGTGATAAGTTTCACCCTCTATTGGTATCTACACCACGAACGAATATCAAGAAACTTCTTGATCTTGATTGCTAGACCAAAAGGCTTTATGAATTCTTGATCTTTGATTCTCAATCGTTGATCAAGAATATTGTTTCTCCAAACAACTTTATTTTATATGCTTAACGACTGGTGAAAAGATGTTTATATAGCTCCTAGTACTTAACCCTTAAGGACCTAGAAAACCTAAATCCCATCACACCTAATTAAGCTGCAAACTTTCAGTCCAAGCAGCTCTGGCATGGTCGTGCCCTACAATTGGCACGGTCATGCCAATTGATGCGCGCCTACCTTCCCGGTAGCTGGTTAATGGCACGGTCGTGCTTTATATTCGGCACGGCCGTGCCGAATGGCATGGTCGTGTTTTATATACAAGTTCGTATTCCTTCATAGAACATGTCACAATCCCTATATCCTACGATGTCATTGAACACAAGTCATGGTCATCAAGTCAACTTGTATTTGTTCAATACTTTCTCGATCCCGAATATGTTGATAATCCAAATGACATTGATCCAATAAATTCACTTGAGTTTGGCCAAACATTTCATCAACATCATTCTACGAGGGGCCCAAGCTTGACATCTCTCCGAAGAGGGACAAATCCATTTAGCTTATTATTCTTCCCTGCGTGAATCCGATTATGTCAATCATACCCTTTATAACTTCCTGGTTAAAGGTAGCATTTGAATATGTCAAACATAATGTTCATCAAGTGGAAGACTATAATAACTTTATGTCTAAGGATTCAAATGACATAACTAATATGAGATCTATATATGACATTGACCATGGCATAAATCTCATAGAGTGGGTCATGTCTAGTACCCTGTTCTCCAACAAGTACCTATAAGTATAACATGATCATCCCATGATCATTTAGACTTATACTAGTGCTTCATAAGTACTAGGGACGGAGATTATTATAAGTAAACATGAACAACAATAATAATCAAAACATCTCTTTATTAATATGAATAAAATAATAACATACAAAACGTTTAAATAAACGTTCCTAGGGCACCAACACTAACAAACTTAACACAATCTATTTGTTACACGATGTCTATTGAACGTAAGCCATGGTCAATGGTCAAGTTACCTTTGTTAAATGCTTTCTCGATCCCGAATGTATTGATAATACAAATGATATTGATCCTATCAATTCATTTGAGCATGGCCATGCATTTCATCAATACCATTCATCGAGTGGCCCAAGCTTGACATCTCTCTTGACGAGGAATAAATCCCTTCTTGGCTTATTACCTTTCCCTACATAATTCCGATTATGCCAATCAAATTCTTTATAGTTACCCGCTTAAGGGTAACGTTTGAATATGTCAAACATAATGTTCATCATGTGGAAGTCTGTAATAACCTCAGGTCTAGAGATTCAAGTGATATAACTATATGAGACTTAATTATTACATCTTGATGAAGCCAAACTCTTTGACTAATTCATCGAAACGGAGATTCCAACTCCTAGAAGCTTCCTTCAATCCATGGATAGATTTCTGCAATTTGCATACTTTAGATTTTTGTGCAAAACCCTCAGGTTGTGTCATATAGAAATCCTCTTGTAAGTTTCCATTAAGGAAAGTGGTTTTGACATCCATTTGCCATATCTCATAGTCATAATATGCGGCTATGGCAATCAAAATTCTTATAGACTTGATCATTGCTACGGGTGAAAAGGTTTCATCATAGTCAATACCATGAATCTGCCTATAACCTTTCGCTACAAGCCTAGCTTTGTAAGTATGCACCTTCCCATCCATGTACGTCTTCTTCTTGAAGACCCATTTTCATCCTATGGTTTTTACACCTTCGGGTGCATCAATCAAGTTCTGAACTTGATTATCATACATAGATTGTAATTCGGATTCCATGGCTCCAAGCTACTTATCTGAATCAGGAGATGACATCGCCTTTTGGTAGGTGTTCGGCTCATCATTCTCAATGATCTCCACCTTATTACTATCATGAGAAATCCATATCTCTCGGGTTCGGATCGTAACCTACCAGATCTGCGAGTTACTTGTGTATCTTGAACAGGTTCCACATCTCCTTATGGGACTTGTTATTGTTACACTATCGGTTCAATGTCATTTTCTGGTTCTCGAATCTCTTCGAGATTTACTTTACTCCCACTGATTTCTTTAGAGAGAAACTCTTTCTCTAAAAAGACACCAGTTCAGGCAACAAACACTTTGTTGTCTATTCGGCTGTAAAAGTAATATCCTTTAGTTTCCTTAGGATATCCCACGAAAATACATTAATCAGATTTGTGTGCAAGTTTGTCTGAGACAAGTCTTTTGACAAAATCTTCACAACCCCAAATCTTCATGAAAGAAAGACTAGGTTTCTTTCCGCTCCATATCTCATATGGAGTCTTTTGAACCGATTTACTTGGAACACAATTTAGCGTGAAAGCAGCGGTTTCTAGTGCATAACCCCAAAAGGATATCGAAAGATCAACTTGACTCATCATTGATCGAACCATGTCCAAAAAAGTTCGATTCCTCCTTTCGGACACACCATTTCATTGTGGTGTTTCGGGTGGAGTCAATTGTGAAACTATTCCACAATTCTTTAGATGATCATCAAACTCTTGACTTAAGTATTCCCCACCTCGATCCGATCGAAGTGCCTTAATAATTTTGCCAAGTTGTTTTTCTACTTCATTTTGAAATATTCTAAATATCTCAAACGCTTCACTTTTATGTTTCATTAGGTAAACATACCCAAATCTACTAAAATCATCGGTGAAGGTTATGAAGTATTGAAATCCTCCCCTAGCATAGCTACTTAGTGGCCCTCATACATCGGAATGTATCAACCCCAATAAGTTGCTTGCCCTTTCACCCAACTTGGTAAAAGGTGTCTGTTAGTACCCGATCTGAAAATGAGTTTATTAGGGCTTTCCCAAATATACAAGGACTTTATAGGAATTAGAAACCTTGCAAAGACTTATCCCGGATTCCCAAAATATGTCTCATTATTCTAGAACACCCTAAATATGGTCAAAATAGGGTTTCCATAAAACATGCAAAACCCTAGCTTAATAATTAAGTCAGCCAGCAACGATGGCCACGCGGCTACATTCGCCCAAGCTCCAACCTTGGCCACGCGGCCAACATCGCCGCCGCCCTCCATCTTGGCCACGCGGCCACATCCGCTCCGGATGATCCAGACCGTCAGATCTCTCCATCAGTTTCCTATTTAAAGACCTCCCTTGCCTCATAATTGGGGGATCCGAATTTTAGAGCTCACAAGTGACGATTTTGCTCCCAAATCAAGTCATTCAAGCCTCCAAAAACACTCTCAAGAATCCCAAGAAGATCCAAGGTTATTTCTTGCCAACAAAGGTAAGTTTTCTAACTTTTTCTTCATGTTCTTGTCATATTATTAGTTTAGATCCATAATATTCATATTCTTAATATGTTTATTCATGTGTTCTTCATAATATTCATGTTCCTAACATCTTTATTCATATTTTCTTCATGACATTCATATGTTCATAAGATGTTCTTCGCATGTTCATCATATTCATAGATTAAAAACCTTATTTATGCTATATTTAGGGTTTCGGTCTTCATAATTACATGTTATTTCATAGCCGATGATGATCTAGGGTTCATCAACCCAAGGAGGATCTAGGAACTACTTCTAAACCCTAAACTTTAGGTAATTCCCCCCTCATTATGCATGATCCCGATTCTTCTGCCTATTCTAAATTCTTCTCGAACTACGCTGACCTGAGATTCTCACATTGAGAGGAACGTAGGCAATCTTCGGATCCGGTCTCAATCACAAACAGACTACATACACCGCATCATGATAGAAAGACCGATCAATTCGGGCAATAGGAGTGATAACGTTCAATATTCTTCTCTTGTTGTAATTTGACCCCCGAACCCACTAAAAATGCTTTTCTCAATGTTTTGGCTTTAATTAAAACGGCGTGGCGACTCTCATATTTTAAATGTTGCAATGAATATCCCAAATTCAAACACACGTATTCACAGTGGCGACTTTGCTAGGGACTGCTTTGAAACTTTTTCAAACTTAGTGGGTCTAACTTTCGTCACATCATGATGCTTGCCATGTTTACACATGCACACACCTACCATGTTTACACATGCACACACCTGCCATGTTTACACATGCACACACCTGCCATGTTTATACATGCACACACCTGCCGTGTTTACACATGCACCCTACACACACTTGCCATGTTTACACATGCACACACTTGCCATGTTTATACATGCACCTTACATACTTGCCATGTTTACACATGCACCCGTGCACCCCGCAATGTTGATACTTGTACTTTGTATATACCTTGTATCCTTGTACCTTTGTTATTTTCGCCTTAGTATTAGGGTCAAACAAAACTCTGCTATGCTCCCTTGTACATTATTTTCTTTCTCCTGCATTGCATTGCATAGCATCATCCAAACATTCAAAACTTCTCTCTTTTCTCCTTAAAAGGAATTAGTTTCTTGCCACACACTACCACTAGTCCGTGTCAGCACTGCACAGGTCCCTACTACCCGGAGTATTCGATGTGCAGGAATTTGTGCGCTACTGCCTCACATTTTTCGAGTCACTCGTCTACTCCACTCACCGTGTACGTTCCGCGAGCGGTGGGAACCTTTAACTTAACCCGTGTCAACCCACACATAGAGATTAGGACACTCCTCGGACCACCCATTTAGGATGTAAATAAATGCAAAACTTTTCGCAAAATAAAATGTGCATTGCATCTAGGCGACCTCTAAGGTCCATCGCTCATCCGTTGGGCCATCATTGAGATCCATTTGGGTCTACCCTTCACCTTCGATCGGCTAGGTCAACCTTATCAACCTTTGACCGCCTAGGTCAACCTTATCTACCTTTGACCTCCTAGGTCAGCCTTACCACCTTTGCCCCCCTAGGTCAACTTTATCGTCTTTGACCTCTTAGGTCTACCCTTGACCGCCTAGGTTAACTTTATCCGCCTTTTACCTCTTAGGTCTACCCTTGACCTCCTAGGTCAACCTTATCACCTTCGACCTCTTAGGTCACCCCTTGACCTCTTAGGTCAACCTTTGACCCCATAGGTCAACCTCATCCGCATTTGACCTCTTAGGTCTACCCTTGACCGCCTAGGTCAACTTTATCCGCCTTTGACCTCTTAGGTCTGCCCTTGACCTCCTAGGTCAACCCTATCACCTTCGACCTCTTAGGTCACCCCTCGACCTCTTAGGTCAACCTTTGACCTCATAGGTCAACCTCATCCACCTTTGACCTCTTAGGTTAACCCTTGACCTCCTAGGTCAACCTTACCACCCTCGACCTCTTAGGTCACCCCTCGACCTCTTAGGTCAACCCTTGACCGCCTAGGTCAACTTTATCCGCCTCCGACCTCTTAGGTCAACCCTTGACCTCCTAGGTCAACCTTATCACCTCCGACCTCTTAGGTCGACCCTTGACCACCTAGGTCAACCTTATCACCTCCGACCCCTTGGTCAACCTTATCACCTTTGACCCCCTAGGTCAAACTTATCTACCTTCGACCTCTTAGGTCAACCCTTGACCTCCTAGGACAACCTTATCACATTTAACCCCCTAGGTAAACTTTATCATCTTTGACCTCTTAGGTCTACCCTTGACCCCCTAGGTCAACCTCATCCGCCTTCGACCTCTTAGGTCAACCTTTGACCTCCTAGGTCAACTTAATCATCTTTGACCTCTTAGGTCAACCTTTGACCCCCTAGGTCAACCTCATCCTCCTAGGTCAACCTTATCACCTTTAACCTCTTAGGTCAACCTTTGACCCCCTCGGTCAACATTATCACCCGTTGACCTCTTAGGTCAACCTTTGACCTCCTAGGTCAACCCAATCACCTTCGACCTCTTAGGTCAAACTTGGACTCCTAGGTCAACCTTATCCGTTTTCGACCTCTTAGGTCAATCTTTGATTCCATAGGTGAACCCAATTACCTTTGGTCCTAACCCGCTTTGGTCAAACCGTCATCTTGACCCACCTAGGTCATTATTTGACCCACCGTCGTCCAGACCAACCTAGGTCAACCCGTTTAGGTCCAACTTGTCCGTCTTAGGTTAAAACTACCCTTCACCTTTGACCCGTCAAGGTCAACCCGTGACCCGCTTAGGTCGACTTACCTATCTTGGATCCATCTAGGTCAATCTCCAATCTTCCTTAGTCCACCAACCCGAATAGGTCAACCTTTGACCCGCTTAGGTCAAACCATGCCTATCCCGTTTAGATCATCCCATAGGCAACCCATTACAACCCGCTATCTTGATCCATTCACCATATAGGTCAATCCAACCTTTTCTCAATTAGGTCGACCTATCCTACACCCATCTAGGTCAAACCACCATTATTGTCGCATTCTAGCTTGAACCACTTCTTGTCTCAAACCTTAGGTCAAACCTTAGGTCAAATTTAGGTTAAACCTTAGGTCAAACCATACCCGACTCAATCAAAACCAACTGCTATAGGTCTTCCTCACCCATGCTTGACCAAGGACCGAGTCATCTCCCTCTTTTTGACCCCTATGGTCATCTCTCACCTCTTTTTAAAAGTCTAACTTGACTCGAACTACGGCGACCTGAGCCTCTTATTGTGTGGGACCTCTCCCTCATGATAAGGGGAACGTAGGCAACTTTGGCCCGGTCAAACTTTCAATTTTTTACCAAAATGCATTTCAAAAATGTGGAGACCGACTCTTTTCCAAAAAATGATTTTTATAACGATGCCTTATCATTAAATACGAATCTAATTCTTTCATGACATAGAGTTCTGCATCATGTCGGCTGCAAGGAACATCGAAGTTGCAACTGAAGCTGCTACCCAAGATCCTGAGACAATCCTCTACACCGGTACTGCTCTCAGTAAGCAAGCATCCCGCTTCGAAGCCATCCTCGATGAACAAGTAATCCACTTTAAGGCCATTCTCAACGAGCAAGCAACACTTTCAGAAGGAGATGCATAAGGTTCTAAAGGACACCGAGAAGCGCCTTCACTCTGATATTTATTGCATTTATGATTACTTCGGCCGAATTCTCCCTCTTGCTCAATTTCAACACCCGTACGCTCCTCAAATGTATGGGCCATCACAGATTTCCCCCGTTGGGATGCCTCCTAAGACTACTCATCAACGACAGGTACCGGTACCTAAACCACCCTCAAAGACAGTTCGGAAGGACGAACGCGAGTACAATGACTTGGGTATGCCGTTAGCCAAACTCTTCAAAAGTCTAGTTCAAGCCGGCAAGTTGTCTCCTTTGTTCAACTATGAACCAAGTAGGGTGAAGCAAGGCTTGGATCCCTCCAAACACTGCCAATACCACCAGTACATTGGGCATGACACCGAAGATTGCCTCCAATTGAGGAGAAAGATTCAAAGCCTCATTGACAACGGAGCCATCACCCGCCAACGGAATACATGGGCATGGGCAAAAGAGGAAATTGGGGCTAACTCCTTTAAATAAAAGAAAAGAAAAGGGTCATTCAGTCTTCGTAGGTTCTAGAGTGTCCTTAGTCAAAAGTCCACCTTGGACGATTTTTGTTTCTTTAAGTAAAAGTCCACCCCGGACTAGTCAGTTTAAATCTTTTATTTCCAATAAAAGGGTCTTTATTTCTTTTCTTTTCTCTCTAGACTTGAGACATAAGCTTGCATATATCAATTTCATGAAAATTGTCTTATTCACCATTTTCGCTTGATTGCTATATCTTTTTATGATGAATTAATCTTAATCTTACACATTAATAACGACTCATTAAAAGGTAAATGGACCCACAAACCATTCACATAACTAAGTAAACGATTAATCTCAAAATAACAAATGCTTCGATCAACTGGGATGAACGAATCACTTTCTCTTCTCTCTACATTCTACCCCCATACACTCTCTCTATACACTCACCCCTTGTACACACTTCATGTACACTCTCTATATACACCTTCTCCCATACATTATCCTCATACGCCTCTCATCCCACCATTAGACCCCTTTTTATAAGGTCGTGACAAAGAAATGGACTGCGGTTTGCTCATCATCAAATAGACATCCATGCTGCCACAATTTAAAGGGTTGGTTTGTTCCCTTCATAAGTACTACATGCCGTTACACTGGGGCTGTCCGTATTCCATCGCAAATGTAAGACAAGTGCACGAAGTCATTCATGCCATTAATTGGTGCACGTGATAATCCAATGGAGCTCTACCTGTGAAAATCAAGGGGCTAGGATGACCGCCGCCAGCAAAAGGCCGCTTGAACTATAAGGAAGCTACCTCACAATCGAGAGAGGCAAAAGCAAACTAGGGGCTTGTCTTGCCCAATGTTTCATGTACAAATATAAAAAAAAAAAAAAAAAAAAAAAAATATGGCTCGCTAGGTTGAAACCCAAAAGGGCGACCTAGGCAAAAGTTAGAGCATTGCACAAAAAGAAGCCCGCTAGGTTGAAAACCCGAAAGGGCGGCCTAGGCAAAAAAAAAGGGGGTGCACAAAGAGATAAAATAAAAAAAGAAAAAAAAAATAGAAGGGGCTATCACCATGGAAAAGTAAAAGTCCCATTTTCTTTTCACCTCAAATGTTCTATTTTTCTTTCTTTCCTTACAAAGTAGATAAACGGCAGCAACCCATGACAACTACGATGGAGCAATCCACTGCAACAATTACAAAGGAGTAATCCACCGCAATGAGCTACAAAGAACAACTCACCTCAGTTAAACGAACCTCACACCTCTAAACTCAACCCCAACTTCATCATCATCCGGGCCTCCCCCGAACTACGCGGACCTGAGCTCCTCACCTTGAGGAGAACGTAGGTAACCTCCCGGTTCGGTCCAAAATATACGCAACCCACCTCGAGCCAATTTTCTTTCTCTTCTCTCTTCCCCCATATTTCTACTCCTGACTTCTTCACTCACAATTGATCAAAACATTTATTAATTTGAGGCTACTTGTTTACCAATTAACCATAACTCATTAACTAATCAACGAGGTCCATTCTCGAGCAATCAAATGAGAATCTTGAATAAAACAATTTTCAAATGTCTCGACAAGTCTTCTGTTCTACAATCTAGGAAAGAGCTAAACACTTACTTTCTGTCAAGCAGGGGCTTCCTTCCTTTTATATACATTCAATTGTCCAAAGAGTCAAAATGCGAGTACTGTCTCTCTCTCCCTCTCACTGTCACCAAATGCCCCCGCATGTTTAAACAATTATTTTTCCTTTTTGAGTCGACTGAATGATTTTCAAAAAAAAAAAAAAAAAAAAAAAGAGATGCCCGCTAGATTGAAAACCCGAAAGGGCGGTCTAGGCAGAAAAAAGGTGCGTCTTAAAGGAGGTAGGATACCCCGCTCTACACCCTTATCGAACTGGGGCTTCCCCAACAGAATGGGTCGACTATGTGTTTTCTCGGAGAATACCGAGGTCCAAACAAGAATATACTTAGAAGAAGGACATCCCTCATCATCAAGCTTGACGTAGAGTTTCTCAAAGGAGGGAGGGTACCCGCTCACCAAATTAGATAATCCCCAACGGAATGGGTCGACTATGTGGTTTCCCAGAGAATACCGAGGCGTCAACAAGGATACACTTAGAAGAAGGGCTCCCTCATCGTCAAACTCGGCACGCGACGACCTATTTGGATTGATTAGAATCATAATTATTATAAGGCATCTGTATAAGATCATAACACTTTCATAAAGTTTTCTCCTCCCCGACACTTTGTTTTAAACCCGCACTCTCGGTCTCCACAAAATTGTAAAAACATCTTCGGTCCGTCCGGGACCCATCTATGTGATTCCCAGAGTTGACTCGGTCCTTTACCCTATCTCCTACACTTTAGCGAACCTTTAGGACTAAACCCTCAACTCTCTAGGTCCCAAGCCTACCCGGTCAGTCTTACCTAGGTTACACCATAACTCCTTAGGGTCCCGAACCTACCCTGTGAGTCTTACCTAGATTACATCATAACCCCTTAGTTCGACCTTCCGCAAGTTTGTAGCATGACCCCTTAGGCCTTAAACCGGTTCTATCCAAACCTTCAAACCTTAAACCGGTTAGCCAAAGCTAAGTCCTTAGGATGAACCATTAGGTCCCGAACCTACCGGTCCCAAGCCTACCTGATCTCCTAGATCTCAAACCTACCAACACATACTCGTCCTTACCCTATCTAGGCCATAACTCTCTTATCCTCCTAGGTCCAGCCTCTTAGATCTACCCAGTCTAACCTGTTGAACGATCCCTTAGATCCCAAGTCCATGCAAGGCCGCCAAACACCTACCTTATAGGTCTCTAGCATATCCGATTCACACCTTAGGTCTCAACTCCTAAACCCTTTAGATCACAAAACTGTCTACCCTCTAAGTCTATAACCTTAGAGCTCGTCCCTTAGAACTCTTTAGTTCCCAAGCCTTCTTGGTCTGACCAACTAAATCTATGTTATCCATACTTCTTGGGTCTAAACCCCTCTACAAACCTAGTGCCACCCATTAGCCGCGAGAGACTACCTAGCCTGACCTTTACCCCTTAGGTCTCCAACCTACTTAATCCAAGTCGAGTCCAAACCTCGAACCTACGCGATCCTCTCCTCAAACTCCATGGATCTCAAACACCGCTCCCCCAACGAGCCTAAACCTCGAACCTGCTCAAGCACATAGGATCTCCTGCGTACCGCGCCATGCCATAGACCCGTCCGGTCAGAACTCGTGCGCTTAACTCCTTTGGGGTCCCATCCCTAGCCTACCTTCACAATCTCCGAACGATCTTGGTCACGCGCAATGACCTCTAAGACAAACTTAGGTCCTAAGCATACCCAATCCAACTTGGGCACCTATTGTACTCGAGCAAA
Organism: Campanula takesimana; assembly: GCA_026119855.1. Classification (NCBI taxonomy): domain Eukaryota; kingdom Viridiplantae; phylum Streptophyta; class Magnoliopsida; order Asterales; family Campanulaceae; genus Campanula; species Campanula takesimana. Next base: position 280,710 of record JAOWBW010001074.1, on the reverse strand, counting down.
GTCTTGGACACTCAATCCCTTTACCTAAAGCGCCGACATGGTCACATGTCCAGAACCATTTCTCGCACATGGCTCACACCTAGCACACCTTAGAGCCCAAACCCGACATGCGTATTAGGTACTAGGATCATCCAATCCCAATCCATTGCTCCTTGGCCGACCTCAAGCCTGCTTGGTCCTAATCCATAACGCGGTTCTCTAGGACAAAATACTTACCCGCTTGAAAGCCTTATGTCCCAACGCTACCCTGCCTAGCCTTAGCCGATCTCCTAGATCTCACGCCTACCATTCCATTAGGCCCCGGTCTCCTTAACACATGTCTGAGTCTTACCCTAGCTAAACCCTAGAACTTTAGCCTAGGTCTAATCTATCGAGCCTATCCAGCCACGAGGTATCAAGCTCATTTGCCCCAAACCGCAACACTCTTAGACCTCAAACTTGCTCGGTCTAAACAAGACAACCTTCAAATGCTTTCGGTCTCCAAACCCTAGCCTTAAACCTAGGTAAACACATTCTCTAAACCCTAGCCTCAAGCCTAGGTAGTCATATCATCTCTCTGAACCCTAGCCTCAAGCCTAGGTAATTACATCCTTTCAAACCTAGCCTAAAGCCTAGGAAGTTACATCCTTCTTAAACCCTAGCCTTGATCCTAGGTAGCTACACCCTTCCTAAACCCTAGCCTTGATCCTAGTAGTCACATATCCTCTCTAAACCCTAGCCTTAAGCCTAGGAAACCACAACATCCCCTTTAACCCTAGCCCAAATTCTAGGGAATTTCCAAAGCCCCGTATGCAACATCATTTCCAAATTCTCGAAACCCTAGTCTCGAAACCTAGGAAATTTACAATCTCAATTCTCCGTTTTATTGAACCCTAGTCCAAAAGCTAGGATATAATGCCCTGTCCAAAACTCAATCAACCCTAGCCTCAAGCCTAGGAAGCCGCATTCGCTCTAAACCCTAGCCTCGATCCTAGGTAGTCGCATTCGCTCCAAACCCTAGCCTCAAGCCTATAGTTGCACTCTTTCTAAACCCTAGCCTCGAGCCTAGTAGTCGCATTCGCTCTAAACCCTAGCCTCAAGCCTAGGTAGTCGCACTCTTTCTAAAACCCTAGCCTCAAGCCTAGGTAGAAATTATCCTCTTTAAACTCTATCATCAAGCCTAGGAAGTCATAACCCTTTCAACTCCCAGCCTTAGGTCTAAAGCCAACGCCTTTGCAACCTCTGAGCCTACCACAACTCCAAGCCCTAGCCTCGAAGCCTAGGATATTTCTAAACCCTAGTCCCAAACCTAGGAGAGTCATGGTCCTTAAACACCAGTTTCCAAACTCTTGTTCGAAACCCTAACATCTAGGAAGTTCCCAAACCTCAACCTCTCCAAACCCTAGCCCCAACCTAGGAATCTGCATTCTCTCCAAACCCTGGTCTCAAGCCTAGGAAGCACCATCCTCTTTAACCCTAGCCCAAGTTCTAGGGAATTTCCAAAGCCCAGTGTGCAACATCCTTTCCAAATTCCCGAAACCCTAGTCTCAAAACCTAGGAAATTTATAATCCCCCGCTAGTCTTATGCCTAGGATACAATAGCCTTTCCATATTCTCTCCGAACCCTAGCCTCGAGCCTAGGTAGTCGCATTCTCTCCAAACCCTAGCCCGTAAGCCTAGGAAACCCACATTGTATCCAAGACACAATCTCAAGTCTAAACAACCATAACATCTTTTGCATCCTTATCTCAAGGCTAAGAGGCTACCCATCCCCTTTCCTTAAAAGCCTTAGGTCCTACCCTAAGCAACCAAGCAAAATGTCCTTACCTAATACCTTCATCTTAATGGTTCGTAGCCTCATATTATGTATTCCTCCTAATTTAGGGTAAGCGGATCCCAAACATTACGCTTTCCGTGGTCGTCCTTTGCTCACCAAAGAGTCCTTTACCTTGGAGACTCCCCGAGAGTCCATCACCTTTGCGACTCCCCAAGAGTCCATCACTTATGCGATTCCCTGAGAGTCTATCACCTTCATGACTCCTTGAGAGTTCATCCCGTTTGCGACTTAATAACGATCCATCATCTTTGCCTCCGCATGTAAAATCCCATTTTTACCCTTAACCTGTTTCATCCATTGTAGGTGCCCTTAAACGCTATTTTGACTGATATTCGTTACCTTTGGGTACGGAAAGCCCCTTAAAATTTCCATTCTCCACCAAATATTTGCTTAGGATTCGTACGGTTGCAGAGACTCGGTGCCTCTATGACATACGCATCCTAGATCGATCGCGATTGGCAGAAGCCTCGGCCGTTTCTGTTTGCGAGAGATCCAGCATCTATTATTTTTAGCATTCCTAATATTTGCTTAGGATTCGTATGGTTGCAGAGACCTCGGTGCCTCTATGACATACGTATCCTAGATCGATCGCGATGGCAGAAGCCTCGGCGTTTCTGTTTGCGAGAGATCCAGCATCCTATTATTTTAGCATTTCCTAATATTTGCTTAGATTCGTATGGTTGCAGAGACCTCGGGCCTCTATGACATACGCATCCTAGATCGATCGAGATTGGCAAGAAGCCTCGGCGTTTCTGTCTTGCGAGAGATCCAGCATCTATTATTTTAGCATTTCCTAATATTTGCTTAGGATTCATATGGTTGTAGGACTTCGGCGCCTCTATGACATACGCATCCTAGATCGATCGTGATTGGCAGAAGCCTCGGCGTTTCTGTTTGCGAGAGATCCAGCATCTATTATTTTAGCATTTCCTAATATTTGCTTAGGATTCGTATGGTTGTAGAGACTTCGGCGCCTCTATGACATACGCATCCTAAATCGATCGCTGGTTGGCAAAAGCTCGGCGTTTCTGTTTGCAAGAGATCCAGCATCTATTATTTTAGCACTTCCTATATTTGCTTAGGATTCGTATGGTTGTAGAGACTTCGGGCGCCTCTATGACATACGCATCCTAGATCGATCGCGATTGTGCAGAAGCCTCGGCGTTTCTGTTTGCGAGAGAATCCAGCATCTATTATTTTTTGCATTTCCGAATTTTTGCTTAGGATTCGTATGGTTTTGTAGAGACTTCGGCGCCTCTATGACATGCGCATCCTAGATCGATCGCGATTGGCAGAAGCCTCGGCGTTTCTGTTTGCGAGAGATCCAGCATCTATTATTTTTAGCATTTCCTAATATTTGCTTAGGATTCGTATGTTGCAGAGACAGAGGACCTCGGCGCCTCTATGACATACGTATCCTAGATCGATCGCGATTGGCAGAAGCCTCGGCGTTTCTGTCTGCGAGAGATCCAGCATCTATTAATTTAGCATTTCATAATATTTTCTTAGGATTCGTATGGTTGTAGAGACTTCGGCGCCTCTATGACATACGCATCCTAGATCGATCGTGATTGGCAGAAGCCTCGGCGTTTCTGTTTGCAAGAGATCCAGCATCTATTATTTTAGCATTTCCTAATATTTGCTTAGGATTCGTATGGTTGTAGAGACTTCGGCGCCTCTATGACATACGTATCCTAGATCGATCGTGATTGGCAGAAGCCTCGGCGTTTCTGTTTGCGAGAGATCCAGCATCTATTATTTTAGCATTTCCGAACTTTTTGCTTAGGATTCGTATGGTTGTAGAGACTTCGGCGTCTCTATGACATACGCATCCTAGATCGATCGTGATTGGCAGAAGCCTCGGCGTTTCTGTTTGTGAAAGATCCAGCATCCATTATTTTAGCGCGATCGGTAGAAACCCTGGTGTTTCTGTTTGCGTTTACCTCAGCGTTTATTACTCCACCTCGGGATTATTTAGACAACGTAGTCTTTATTGTCCCATTATCCCTCTTGCTTCAAATGACTTCATTTCCTAACGAATGTTCGTTCTTCATACAGGATAGTGCCCGTAGGTTTATTATCCCTAGCAGAAGTCCGATGGCTCGTTTTTTCCCTAATCGCTCTGAACTACGACCGGCTTGATTCCTCCGAGGATACGTAGGAAACCTGAAAAGGTTCAGCCACCCGACCGACATGGTCATCTCTCATCCCCTGCAGTTGCATTCTCCCCAGCAGAAGATGTTGCTCCCCATCAGCTCTGAACTACGACCGGCTTGATTCCTCCGAGGATACGTAGGAAACCTGAAAAGGTTCAGCCACCCGACCGACATGGTCATCTCTCATCCCCTGCAGTTGCATTCTCCCCAGCAGAAGATGTTGCTCCACCATCAGCTTTGAACTACGTTGGCTTGATTCCCTTGTGGATACGTAGGTCGCCTCCAAGGTTCAGCCGTTCCATCGATCCTTTCATCTGTTTTGAAACTCATGTTCCAGAACGGATCCTTCTTTTATCGTCGACCCTCCATTGCCTTGCAAGAAGCGTCGCCGAGGGGCTACTGTTAGTACCCGATCTGAAAATGAGTTTATTAGGGCTTTTCCAAATATACAAGGACTTTATAGGAATTAGAAACCTTGCAAAGACTTATCCCGGATTCCCAAAATATGTCTCATTATTCTAGAACACCTTAAATATGGTCAAAATAGGGTTTTCATAAAACATGCAAAACCCTAGCTTAATAATTAAGTCAACCAGCAACGATGGCCACGCGGCCACATTCGCCCAAGCTCCAACCTTGGCCACGCGGCCAACATCGCCGCCGCCCTCCATCTTGGCCACGCGGCCACATCCGCTCCGGATGATCCTGACCGTCAGATCTCTCCATCAGTTTCCTATTTAAAGACCTCCCTTGCCTCATAATTGGGGGATCCGAATTTTAGAGCTCACAAGTGACGATTTTGCTCCCAAATCAAGTCATTCAAGCCTCCAAAAACACTCTCAAGAATCCTAAGAAGATCCAAGGTTATTTCTTGGCAACAAAGGTAAGTTTTCTAACTTTTTCTTCATGTTCTTGTCATATTATTAGTTTAGATCCATAATATTCATATTCTTAATATGTTTATTCATGTTTTCTTCATAATATTCATGTTCCTAACATCTTTATTCATATTTTCTTCATGACATTCATATGTTCATAAGATGTTCTTCGCATGTTCATCATATTCATAGATTAAAAACCTTATTTATGCTATATTTAGGGTTGCGATCTTCATAATTACATGTTATTTCATAGCCGATGATGATCTAGGGTTCATCAACCCAAGGAGGATCTAGGAACTACTTCTAAACCCTAAACTTTAGGTAATTCCCCCCTCATTATGCATGATCCCGATTCTTCTGCCTATTCTAAATTCTTCTCGAACTACGCTGACCTGAGCTTCTCACATTGAGAGGAACGTAGGCAATCTTCGGATCCGGTCTCAATCACTAACACACTACATACACCGTATCATGATAGAAAGACCGATCAATTCGGGCAATAGGAGTGATAACGTTCAATATTCTTCTCTTGTTGTAATTTGACCCCCGAACCCACTAAAAATGCTTTTCTCAATGTTTTGGCTTTAATTAAAACGGCGTGGCGACTCTCATATTTTAAATGTTGCAATGAATATCCCAAATTCAAACACACTTCACAGTGTCTTGGTCATTTTTCCAAGAAGACACGACTCGCAAGTATCATATGACTCAAGGTCACATGAACCCAAAAGACCGTCCCCATGGAGTTTCGAGATACGCTTCTCATTAATATGACCAATACGGTAATGCCACAAATAAGTATGATTTACATCATTAGGTTTAGATTTCTTATTTATATGATAGACATTTTCATTATTTCCATTCTTGACATCCAGGATATAAAGGCCATTAAATAAATTTGCAATACCATAAAGCACATCATTTAAATAAATAGAAAATCTCTTATTCTCAATAAGAAATTTAAAACCATCATTATCCAAATAAGAAATTGAAATAATATTCCTACTTAAATCGGTACATAATAGCAATTGTTCAAAATAAGTATTAAACCAGAAGGTAAAGTGACTTTATAAGTCCTTACGGCTAATGCAGCAACTCTTGCTCCGTTCCCCACACGTAGGTCCACTTCACCATCTTTAAGTAGCCTCCTATTCTTTAGTCCCTGCACATTTAAACAAATGTGAGAACCACATCCGGTATCCAATACCCAGGAACTAGTGGTAGAAAGGAGTATATCTATCATATAGATACCTTAAGTCGACGCAGTCCCACTGCTCTTCTTCTTCTTTTGCTCTTCCTTAAAAGCCTTGCAATTACGTTTTCAATGACCAATTTCTTGACAATGGAAACAAATTGCATCCTTTTGTGCATCGGGTTTTGCATCTATAGCCTTGGAAACCTTTGCCTTGCTAATCTTGGGTTTGGCAACCTTTGCCTTACCATTTCTTTTGGCACTTGGCCCCTTTCCATCATGAACCATGAGCACTGGAGAACTTTTCTCCACTATCTTCATCTCCGCAGTTTTAAGCATGTTATGCAACTCGCAGAGATTCTTATCCATTTCATGCATTCATCACAAAGTGATTATAACTTTTAGGCAATGAATTAAGAATGAGATTCGTGGCTAGCTCCAATGAAATCGGATAGCCAAGTTTCTCAAGATGCTCTACGTAGCCTTTCATTTTAAGCATGTGAGGTCCCACTTGTTGCCATTCACTCATTTTGCAAGAAGTGAATGCAATAATGGTTTTATACCTCTCTTGCCTAGATTGTTCTTGAAACATGTCTCTCAACTCCACGCCTATCTCATAGGCTTCAAATGTTCCAAACTTTGTTGGAGTTTTGAGCACATAGTCGCGAGCATGAGACAACTCACATCCGTAGAATCATTCTGATGTTTATTGTGATTGTCTCTTATTTCCCTAGGGGCATTGGCTTCGAGTTCATTAGGAATAGGCCCATCAAGAATGTACAACTTATCTTCTTGCCTTAGAACTATTCTTAGGCTTCGGATCCAACCCCTGAAGTTTGTACCATTCTCTTGAAGCTTATCCTTCTCAAGGATCGATCACAACGAAATTGATTGAGTGTTGGTTGTCATTATCTACAATTATGCAAAATTTCCAAAATTTTATAAGTACCAATTTCATTAAAGATATAAATAATGTATTTTTTCAAAAAATACTCTCACTAAATTATATAACCTTCTTATACAACATGTGTATAATATAATTTAAATAGGCTAAGATCCAACTTTAATTTAATTTCAAGTCTGCTTTGGCGTGACCGCTCAAAATCAAATTAATTAGGTAGAAAACCCTGTCAATCATATCCCATATGACTCTTAGAACCTTTTCTGAGATTCTTTATAAATCCAATTTCAAAAGCATGTTTAATCTCATCTTTGCCTTAGGCTCAAAACTGTTTTGATGCCTAATTAAGTCCAACCATTTTAAACGCATAGAAAACTCTTATTCACTCATCTTGCTCATACATGAATAAAATCAATGCACCTCGCTTTGGCGAGCCCACACAAAATTATCCATGTACTTACAAGTGTTTTAATCATGGCATGGCAAGAGGACTTAAAATTTCAAAGAAGGTTCATCACCATATAGCATGCAGCATATTTATGAGCACATAAGATAAACATGTTGAGCATCAAGTTTTGTCACTAAATTAATCTCCATTAATTTAAGCATAATATTTATGTGTCATTAATTTCTCTATAATTATGAGGATGAGACTATTTGAACTTTGGTTATCATCTCCAAATCAAGACAACAAGAAGTGCGGCCGAACTAAGCCATAGGCAACCACAATTCCGCACTAATTCAAGAAACCAAGAAAGTAGTCCATGTGGCCAAAACTAAGCAATAGATGGTCTCGATGAACGTAGGCCAATTGCATTCACAATTCCACATGGATCTCCAATCTTGAATCAAGAACTTTGTTTCTCAATTTTAGCAATTATGAACTCTTCATAATTCTAATTTCGTTTTATCTTTGAATCTTTGATTGCGATCGATTTTGGGAAGCACAGTCTCGAGAACGTAGGCTAGCCATCTAAACCTTGATCCAATTTTAGAATTCACAGGACTAAAACAAATAGGAAACTTAAACCCCATGATCCAACCCAAACCCTAGCACAAGCCCCGCGCCAAAACCCTAGGTCTGGCCAGGTCTTTGCATGGGTCCGGTCGGACCCTCTGAAAATTCTGAAAAATTTTAAAGTTCCAAAATATATCTCAAAATTGTTTTTCCCGATTCAATTAGGATTTGGTGTTCTTTGCGATCCAATCACCATGATCATCAAAACCTTGAATAAACCATTTATTCATGAATCTCTAGATTATCAAAACTTTGATACAATCAAAAATTGATAACCCAAACAATTTTAAATCCACCATAATGTTTATTGCGATTGAATAGTGCGCTTAAAGTTACAAAAACAATAAACCACATAAAACGCATAGACCACATAAACATCATAATTCCAATATTCAAATCATGCTAGGCACATAAACAATTTATATACACACAAAATGATTATGTATTGAAATAATCAACATGAACGGGGCTCTGATACCACTATTGGGTTTCCTAGGATCATCCACAGTGGAAATAAAGCATTAAAATTTTCATGAAACCCAAAGCCCATAGACCCATTCATATGATTAAGTCAAATACCGCATAATGAATACTAGAATACTAACCCTTAATGCCTTTGTTTAACAACCTTGATACATGGTGGAAATTCGAAACTTGATCATGAACAATAGCAGGAACACGAACTTTGGAGGTGATAAGTTCACCCTCTATTGGTATCCACACCACAAACGAATATCAAGAAACTTCTTGATCTTGGTTGCTAGACCAAAAGGCTTTATGAATTCTTGATCTTTGATTCTCAATCTTTGATCAAGAATATTGTTTCTCCAAACAACTATGTTTCATATGCTTAATGACTGGTGAAAAGATGTTTCTATAGGTCCTAGTACTTAGTACTTAAGGACCTAGGAAACCTAAATCCCGTCACCCAATTAAGCTGCAAAATTTCTGTCCAAGCAGCTCTGGCACGGTCGTGCCCTACAATTGGCACAGTCGTGCTAATTGATGCGTGCCTGCCTTCCCGGCTGCTGGTTAATGGCACGGTCGTATTTTATATCTGGCACGGTCGTGCCAGACCAGAAAACTGCCCCTTTTGCCTTTTCTCAATTCGTTCTAATTATGTGTGACCCTATAAGATTACACTAAGTTGGAAATAGGCTTAAAACATAAACCCATAAAATATGATTAGGTTCTAGCAAACCGTCATACCTACTCAAATAGTGTAACTATATACAAGTTCGTATTCCTTCATAGAACATGTCACAATACATTTATCCTACGATGTCATTGAACACAAGTCATGGTCATCAAGTCAACTTGTATTTGTTCAATACTTTCTCGATCCCGAATATGTTGATAATCCAAATGACATTGATCCAATCAATTCACTTGAGTTTGGCCAAAAATTTCATCAACATCATTCTACGAGGTGCCCAAGCTTGACATCTCTCCGAAGAGGGACAAATCCATTTAGCTTATTATTCTTCCCTACGTGAATCTGATTATGCCAATCATACCCTTTATAACTTCCTGGTTAAAGGTAGCGTTTGAATATGTCAAACATAATGTTCATCAAGTGGAAGACTATAATAACTTCATGTCTAAGGATTCAAAATGACATAACTAATATGATATCTATTTATGACATTGACCATGACATAAATCTCATAGATCGGGTCATGTCCAGTACCTTGTTCTCCAACAAGTACCCATAAGTATAAAATGATCATCCCATGATCATTTAGACTTATACTAATGCTTCATAAGTACTAGGAACAGAGATTATTATAAGTAAAGATGAACAACAATAATAATCAAAACATCTCTTTATTAATATGAATAAAATGATAACATACAGAACGTTTAAATAAACGTTCCTAGGGCACCAACACTAACAAATTTAATACATCTCTTTGTTACACGATGTCTATTGAACGTAAGCCATGGTCAATGTTCAAGTTACCTTTGCTCAATGCTTTCTCAATCCCGAATGTATTGATAATACAAGTGATATTGATCATATCAATTCATTTGAGCATGGCCATGCATTTCATCAATACCATTCATCGAGTGGCCAAAGCTTGACATCTCTCTTGACGAGGAACAAATCCCTTCTTGGCTTATTACCTTTCCCTACATAATTCCGATTATGTCAATCACATTCTTTATAGCTACCCGGTTAAGGGTAACGTTTGAATATGTCAAACATAATGTTCATCATGTGGAAGACTGTAATAACCTCAGGTCTAGAGATTCAAGTGATATAACTATATGAGACTTAATTATGACATTGTGACCATGACATAAATCTCATAGGGGTCAGTCCAGTATTTGTTCTCCAACAAATACCCATAAGTCTAATTGTATCCCATACACATAATCATCAAATGATTATCTATTAAATTTATACTAATAATTAATCATAATTATCAGGGATAGAGATTATTATAATAAACATGCAAAAGATATAATAATCAAACATTCAATATCTTTATTAAAGCATAAAGCAAATGATAACATTAATCGTTTAAATAACGTGCCTAGGGCACACACACCAACAAGTCTTCCACATGATTAACATTATGTTTGACATATTCAAACGTTACCTTTAACCGGGTAGCTATAAATGATATGATTGGTATAATCGGAATCATGTAGGGAAGAGTAATAAGCGAAAAAGGGATTTGTTCATCTTCAAGAGAGATGTCAAGCTTGGGCCCCTCGATGAATAGTATTGATGAAATGCACGACCGTGCACAAATGAATTGATTGGATCAATGTCATTTGTGTTATCAATATATTTGGGATTGAGAAAGCATTGAACAAGTAAGTTGACCATTGACCATGGCTTACGTTCAATAGACATCGTGTAACAAAGAGATTGTGATATGTTCTATTTTAGGAAACTTTGGGATTTCAAAGTTATACTATTTGGGTAGTCATAATGGCTTGCTAGAGTCAGTCGGCTTATGACTTACGAGGTCTGAATGGTTCGGACTCGTTGTCAACTTAGTATAATCCTATTGGGTCACACACCGAACGAATAATTAAAATGAACGAAAAAATAAGGCAGTACGGAACTGGGTCCGTACAGCTCCTTGAGAGCCATACGGCTTCCTTGGAGCCGTACGACTGGTGCGGCGTACTGCAGTTTATTTTAGGATTTTCTTGTTGGACAAGAATTCCTAAACCCTAAAGGATCTTGGAGACCTCTAGTATATAATATGTACAACCGGGATTGGATCCGATAACATTGATTTGTGAAATCATAACTTCTTTCTTGGAGAGAGAAAATACACATATTATGCTAGGGTTATTAGGTTTGATTATTCTCAATCATAAAACACTAAGAATAGTTCTTCATCAAGTTTTTCAATCCGAACGACCTAGCAGTCAAGTCAAGAAGAGTTCTTGAATCCGTTCGACGTGTGGATCACCGGTAGAGGGTGCTCATCTAAGCATCTAAATCCAATGTTTCATATATCGATCTACAAGGGTAAGTTTCTTTCATCTTACATATTATGAATTATTGGTCATAACGGATCTATGCTTTGAGTTTCTTCATGTAATGTCTTTTGCTGTGCATGATTGCACGAAACCTAACACAACCTGCTATAATCTCGAACTCTTGAAACAACGAAGAATATTAGATATAGTGTGGATAGTTTTGGCGTGTGAAGGAGGAGGCAACCAGATTTTATTTGGGAATGGAAGAGTGGGAAACCATATTTTTCTTCTGAAGTTTCCATTAATTTTTATTTTATCGGAATTGATGAGTCTGTGCAGGAAATAGTGGATCTTACATCGTCAAAATACTGTGATAGTGTACATAAGCCAGATTTGAAGATAGATCTGGCTCCGATGAAGGAGTTGAAGTTGATTCAGACTGAATCAACGTAGGTAGTGTTGGGTGATGAGAATGTGGAGGAGACAAGGCATTACAAATTCTGTCGGAAGTGTAGAGAGGTTGAAGAGGCTACGGTAGTAAAGAAAGAGAGATTGACTGCCAGATCTGGGGTTTGCCGGAGAATGGACGGCTGCCGGAGAAGAAGGCCGAAGGGGGGGGGGGTGTATGCCAGAGGTCAGGAATGGAAAGAGAGAAACGGGAGAGCGAGAGAGAGAGAGAGAGAGAGAGAGAGAGAGAGAGAGTACAATGTGTGGTTGAGGAGAGGGGAGATGAAGGGATGTAAAGTTTTTTTCCACCCTCCCTTCGCTTTAAACAAATGTCATTTAACCTCTTCAAAGTTAATGAAAATTCAAACTAACGGATCATTTAATCATGTGTTACGCACATTGTCACTTAACAAGATTTCTAACGAATTTTGACAAAAAACCCCTAATTGGCGAGAATTTTGCATTTCGAACCTTGATGTGGTGAAATTTTTGCATTTCAAACCCCCTGTAAAAGATCCCCCATGATTTCATGCCCTAAATTGTCATTTGCCCTATTGTAGAACACCATCCCAATATATCTTATTGAAGTTCGATTGTGATTACGAACACCAAATAATTCACTAAGTTTTGGATAAATGACAAATACTAGTGAACTGATTTACCCTAAATGCTTTTACTCAATAATACACTACATTGTTTTAACATAAATCGGGCTGTTACAATAAAAGAATCAAATAATTTGTCCACGATTATGTATCTTATGTGGCTGTATGAATATTATGATTCAATTATTTCTCTTACTTTGACGCATACTTTTTTTGGTCAAACTATTTATCGTTTTAGAAAATTTTATCAATTTAAAAATTTATTTATAACTCTAATTCTATAATAAAAACATCAAAATTTCCAATACAATTTGTCTCTCATACATTATTTTACAAAAAACCAAAAAAGTACTCACTCCGTCCCGGAGTAAGAGTCCTACCCCTCATTTGCACGCTTATTAATAAATATTTGAAGTGATGTAAATTTTATGAGTGTAAAAGTAAAGTAGGAGAGAGAATAAATGGGAGAGAATAGTGAATTGATTGGTGTTGTGAGTATAAAAATAAAATAGGAGAGAGAATGAGTGGGGTGAATAGTAAAGATTATTTGCCATTTTAGGAATAGGACTCTTACTCTGGGACGTACCAAAATGGAAAGTAAGACTCTTACTTTTGGGACGGAGGGAGTATTGTTTTATACAATTTCAACAATTACTTTTTAACTGTCGCATCAGTTTTTTTTTCTTCTTAATCTCATTTAATTTACTTTACCTGCCTGTATTTCATACTCACAATCTTTAATTAACGGATTGTGAATCTCACTTACAAAATCTTCGTACCCAAAATCACGTTACACTCATAATAATTTTTAATAGATATATTTCATTTGTCTTACAAAGGATCTGGACTCCTTAGGTAGTCCTACTTTTTTCAATTATCACGAATACACTTTGAGTAATGATTTAAACTACTTTCAGTTATCTTAATGAAAAAATACAATTTGTTATTGACATCATACAAATACTATTAATATTAATTTTTAATTTTTTGTTAAAATAATTAAAAGTAATTAAAATTATTGCTCATAGTTTATTTATAACGAAAAATAAAAATAAGGCTCTGTTTGTTTAGCGTAAAACAACTTTCAGAAAATGTTTTCCCCATTTTCCGTTGTTTGTTACGCACCGGAAAATGGAAAAAATATTTACCGGAAAATGGTTTTCGCACTTTTCAAAGTAAAATAACTAATGGATTTCTACTCCGTGAGTCATTTTCCAGAAGATGTTAACTCTCTAACTCACACACCAACTACCATACAACACCACCCTACCCATTACACCTCCAAATACCACCCCCACCCTCCAACCTTACCTTCCTTCCCCCTACCTCCCCCCCCCCCCACCCTTCAAAAAAAAAAAAAAAAAAAAAAGCACTCATATTCAAATTATCTTTTAACACCTACTCCACCCCTTACCCCCACCTACCCCAAATTGTTTTTTGCTCTTATTAAAATTATTTTCTAACAACTCCTACATTCCCGCTCCCTACCCCACCCAACCCACCACCCCCCCCCCCCTCCAAAAAAAAAAAAAAAAAAAAAAAAAACTTTTTTCACTTATAATAAATTACTTTTCAATACCTCCCCCACCCCACTACCCCTGCCCCCACACCCCCACCTACATCGCCACCATCCCCGCCCCGTCATATATATATATATTATTCTTATTAAAATTATTTTCCAACAACTCCCACACTCGCGCTCTCTATCCACACCACCCCACCACTCACCCCCGCCCCCAAATTTTTTTATCACTCATATTAAAATTATTTTTGAACATTTCCCTCACCCCCACTACGCCACCACCCACCCACCCCACCCCCTAAAAAAATAAATTTCACTCATATTAATATTATTTTTAAACACCTCCCACACCCCGCCTACCCCTACCCACCCAACACCACCCATCCCACCCCAACCTCCACCCCACCCCCCATTCAAAATTTTTTTCTCATATTACTTTTTGTTTTCTCATAATAATTTTTTAGTCATATTAAATTATTATTTTTCTCATATGAAAATATATAACGGAAAACATTTTCTTTAGATTTGTCAAACAACCTAAAACATGTTTATGTCATTTTCCGGAAAACATTTTCATTTTTCGGAAAATATTTTCCAGAAATTTAGCCTAAGTTTCAACACAAAAAATGTACTGCCTATGTCTCTAAATGAGTGTCCAAATTTCATTTTAAGGTACATAACTTTTTGTTCAATTTGGTGGTAAAATTCATATATAATTTTGTAATCCTCTTTACAAACATTTAGTTTTTGCGAGTATAAAGAGACCGGTGAAAAAAAATCGAAAAAAAACATTTAGAGACAAAGTTATGATCAAAATGGACACTCATTTTAAAATAAACTTTCTCCAAAAACGGACACTCATTTAGGGAGAGGGAGCACTATAATCTTTGTTTAATTTTTGTGTAAAAATAAAACAATGCAAATTGTTATGAAACTGATAAAATACTCTTTAACTTTTAGTTTCAAAAGGATTAGTAATGTTTTGAATACTTTGGATCAGAGTAAATACCGGTTCATTTGTATAGATATGCAAGAGAATATACATTGATATTGATACTCAGATGATATACTCTGTGTGGTGGTGTATGATGATTTTGTCAAAGGAAGGGGTTGTCAGTGTCAGACTGTCAGTAATAGTCTACGGTTGCGTGGGACCAACATACCTTGCGCTAAAGTAATCCCAACCGGTTGGTTGGCCTGTTTTCCTTTGCTGTCTCTTTCCCTTTTAATATTTCAATTTTCAAACTTATCTCTTTCCCATTTATTTTCTCTGTTTTCTTTATACTAATCCGTAAAAGCAACTAGGAAATTTCACTTCGCGCCTTTTAGTTTTATAATGCTTCATATGCCCCACTTCATTCATTGTTTCCTCTCAAACTCAAAGTATTCCCTCCGATCAAAAAAACTCCTACCTCCTCTGTTTTTAAATAAATATCCAAATTCCTTTTTAAGAGATATAACTTTTTGTACAATTTGGTGGCAAAATTCATATATAATTTTATAATCTTATTTACAAACGTTTTGTTTTTGCAAGTATAAAGAGACCGGTGAATTTTTTTTCGAAAAAAAATATTTAGGGACAAAGTTACGATCAAAATGGACACTCATTTCACGATAAAATTTTTCTCAAAATGGACGCTCGTTTATGGACAAAGCGAGTAGTTATTTTCGTATTTAACACAGGATAGAGTACTTGATGCCTACTCGTTCTGTCCCACTTGAAATAAGATTCTCTCTCAGTACGGAGATTAAGGAAAAAATATTCGTGGAGTATGCATTGTGAGTTTGTGAGTATAAAAAGTGATGTAGGACAGAGAAAATAGTGTAAGAAAAAACAAGTGGAAAATTATTGTGAGTGCGAAAACAAGTCTCACTAAATAAAACATTTCTGTTTTGGGGTTACCCTATTTCAAGTGGGACGCAAATTATCTTAATTCGAGTGGGACGGAGAGAGTATACTCCTACGTCACACTCAAAATAAAATTCTTAATGCTGACACAGAAATTAAAGAATAATAAGATTTTATTGGAAAAAATAATTTAAAATGGAAGTATTGTGAGTTTGAAGGAAAGAAAAACTGGATAAGAATAGTAAGTGAAAAAATTGTTGTGAGTATGATAACTGAATTTTATTAATCTAAAAATAATAATACTTTTCCCTTCTAAAATATTTTATTTTAAATTAAACACTTAAAATAGCAAAATATTTTATTTCAAATGGAACAAATATAGCATCATACTCTTTTTCATTCTAAAATGTAACCTTCCACACCAACAACATCAAGAACGTGAGGTTTGATTGTAACTGATACGAGGAACACTCATTACTAATTAGACGCTAGTAAGAATGTTTAAGTTTGATTTTGCACGCTTATTAAAGAATTAAAACAAGCTTGAGTAAAAAATAGTAGTAGGCGGAGGATATAATTGTTAATTCATAAAGCAATTGGGTGAAAAGTAGATAGGTAATTAATGAGTTTTTTGTAATATATGAACTTTATGAGGACAAAAATGTCCAAAACATTATTCATCTTTTGCCATTTAAGGAATAAAACAACTAAGAACCTTAATCTGGAACATACCAAAAAGGAAAGTAAGAAACTTAAACTGTGCTGGAGAGTGTATAATTTAGTGGCAGAATTTCATACATAATTACGTCATCTTTCCAAACATTTAGTTTTGCATGTAAAAAGAAGTCAGTGGAAAAAATTGATAAAAAAAAAAATTAGTAAGAAGAAAATTATTTCCAAAAAAAAAAAAACCATTTTAAAACTAAAATTTCTGAAAATAAATATTTAGTTGGGTAGTTAGGTACGTAGTGAGTACTCCCTCCGTCTCAGCCTAATTAGGATTTTCACTCTCGACACAGGGATTAAAGAATAATAGTTTTTTATCCAAAAAAATGAAGATGATTGTGAATTAAGAGACTTAACCTTTTTTTTATTAATCACTAATCATTTTATAAAAATCAGTCGTAAATTAATTTTTTATTACAATGAAAGTCAAATACAATTTTATAGTTCATCCAAACTTCATAACTTCACCGTTCTCATCCGCACCACCATGGCCCACCACCACAATCATCAGCCCACCACCACCTCCGCCAATGGCCCACCACCGGCACCACCGCCATCGGCCCACCACCAACACCGCCGCCATCGGCCAACCACCAGCTTACTCGTCTCACCATTTGTACGACACCACAGACCACCATTTCCTCAACCGTTATCACATAACCACCGCCAATCCCTGCCACCACAAAACAACAACAATACCAAAATCAAGAAAAACAAAGTAAACAGAAATATCCAAAATACATGAGCAAATATCTAAATGTAAACACACATACACACCGAACACATCAAAGAACTCGTCAGATCTACTTTGATTTGTTGTTGACGACAGATCAAAATTCAAAATTTCGGGCACAAGGAAGAGAGAAAAGGAGAAAAAAGAGAAAGCGAGAGGGAGAGGGAGAGGGAGAAAGGGAACACACGTATGAACACAAACTCAAACAAACACCTCAGATCTACATCGATCTGTTGTCTAAAACAGACCACTATTCAAAAAATAGGGCTTTAGAAAGAGAGAACGATGAGAGAGAGAGAGAAAGCGATATATATATATATATATATATATATATATATATATAGAGAGAGAGAGAGAGAGAGAAATAACTATTTGAGAGAGAGAGAGAGAGAGAATACTTATTTGAGGTTGAGGGGGCGGTCGCAGCGGCGGCGGTTTCGACAATGCCGACGTTTTCTATGTGGTCCATGATGGCGAGGTGAAATAAGGAGTTCTGGGAAGGTAGACGGGGTGCTAGTAGACGGTGGATGGGGTGGTGGGGAGACGGTGAGAGGGGTGGCGACGGGAGGTTGAGAGATGAGAGAAAGAAAGTGAAAGGAGCTGGGATAGTTTAGGGTTTGAGAAGAAATGAAGGTAGGGAATATTTTTTAGGTTTATCTGGTAGAGTAATATTGGGTTTGGGTTTTTAGACTGGGCCAGCCCATTAAGGATTGTTAATTAGGATAAGTTAATTGGATTAGATATAAATAAAGAAGATTATAATAAATTTGGTGGGTGTAAGGATCCCCGCCCCGCGACAAGGTCAACACGTGTCCAAATCCGGGATGGTTCCAAACACAATGGCACAATTTAACGAAGTCGCCACACTTTGTTAATTTTAAACCCAACAAAATGAAAAAGGTTAGAGACAAAAGGTTCGGAGGTCAGGTTACGGCTTGGGAAGAGTTTTACGTCACCCAAGCCGCCTCTGTCAAAACCGAGTCTCCCTTATTAATTAACAAAAGTGTATGTGTGTGTGTGTTTTAACGGAAAATCTCTGTTTTTGATTGTTTATCAATTTTAACAGAAAAATAAGGTTTTATTTGCACAAGAAACAACAGAACAAGGGGCAAAAGGGTCATTTTCCCTCTGACCCAAACCATCCGTACGGATGGGATGATCTTCCCTGGGATTTTTACAGTTTGTTCAGAAACAGTCCAGTTCCAGGCAGAACAAAGCATTCTGCTGAAACTGGACTTAAACAGTTCTGATTCCAGTTTTATTTCAACACAACAAACTTAAACAAAATCATTCCTATGCCTAATGATCATCAATTGAACCCCAAAACAAGTATTTAGGTGTGATCAAAGTAATCATTGGAGAAAATCACACAAAGGTGATGAACATGGCCAAATGAGACAAATGACCATTTGATGATTAAAGATGGAAACTTTATCATCAAGATGACATTTTTATACATTATTAACCTCTTAGCGACCAAATTATTGCATAAGATTCAATCTTTATGACCCAAAATGGGATTTCCAAGCTAAATCAAAAGGGTAAGATGATAAACACTAAGGTTTTATCATCCCACATGATTATCATTGCCAAATCAAAACAAAATCAACAAGAAGATTTGGACTTTCACCACAAGAGTGGACCCTTAAGCTAAATACAACCTTGGGACAACATTATTTGACATAAAGATTTGATCTTTATGACCCCAAAGGGGATTTTGAAGCTAGATCAATGTTTGGACGATAAAGATTGAAACTTTATCATCCAAATGACCATCCTTGCTACCAATGAACAACATAATCAACCAAAACATATGCCTTTTTTATTAAAATAGATCATTAATTTGTTATAAGTAAGAAATTCAACAAACCATGATCATCCTTAGGTTAGAACCACTTTCACACAAAGTGTGAAGTGCACCTTAAATCATCCATGGTTTGGACCATAATGTATAACAATATATATATATATAATATATATATATATATATATATATATATATATATATATATATATATATATATATATATAGTGCTTGAAGGACAAGACTTGCAATAAGATTAAGATTAAAGTACTTGAAGGACAAGACTTGCAATAAGATTAAGATTAAAGTGCTTGAAGGACAAGACTTGCATGAAATTAAGTTGCTTGAATGGACAAGACTTGCAAGAATTAAGAGATGAACAACAATAATATAAACAAACAAAAGAGATAAGATGAAGAGAAGGATGGGGGAGAAGGTGGCTTCACCTATGTTTAGTTAGGCCAATCTTCCTTTCTCTTTCACTCTCAAAACACTCTCTGGAGCAATTTTAGCAGAGTAACACTAACAATAATCGTTTCTCCCCCCCTGGAATGATCAGCAAGGGGTTCAATTTATAGGGGCTGATAGTGCCCAAAGTAGCCGTACGGCTCATGTTGGCGACCTTCTGGATTTTTCAATCTTTTAATTCCAGAACAGTCCCTGTGTCCATATTTTGTCTTAGTGAGGTATTGTCTAATCAGTTTATCCCTGAATGGTGCCTAGTATTCCTCTAAGTTGGTCAAATTCAGATTGGGGTACTTACAGAGCCCCTCAGCAACGTCGCTTTTGAAGAAAGCGGGGTTATCGATAAACGCATCCCAATCTGATAGAAGGACGGCAAAGGCCGATTTCATTCCAATGGCTAGACCTAGAGGTATAGGATTCCTACGTATCCCTTTTGTGGGGAATCAAGCCTATAGTAGTTCGAAAGAGGGGTGAGAGATTTTGAGGCTACTCAAACCTATAGACGCCGTCGAGGTCGGGTGGGGAACTCGGGCATGACACTCATTTGGTCAGAGGCAAGGTTCGGGGCGTGACACTTATTCAGTCAGAGGCAAAGGTTCGGGCGTGACACTCATTTGGTCAGAGGCAAGGACTAGGTTCGGGCGTGACACTCATTTGGTCAGAGGCAGGGACTCGGCATGACACTCATTCGGTCAGAGCAAGGACTTGGGCATGACGCTCATTCGGTCAGTGGCAAGGACTCGGGCATGACACTCATTCGGTCAGAGGCAGGGACTCGGGCATGACACTCATTCGATCAGAGGCAGGGACACGGGCATTACACTCATTCGTTCAGAGGCAAGGACTCGGCATGACACTCATTCGGTCAAGGCAGGGACTCGGGCATGACACTTATTCGGTCAGAGGTAAGGACTCGGGAATGACACTCATTCGGTCATAGGCAGGGACGCGGGCATGACACTCATTCGGTCAGAGGCAAGGACTCGGGTATGATACTCATTCGGTCAGAGGCAAGGACTCAGGCATGACACTCATTCGGTCAGAGGCAAGGACTCGGGCATGACACTCATTCGGTCAGAGGCAAGGACTCGGGCATAACACTCATTCGGTCAGAGGCAAGGACATGGGCATGACGCTCATTCGGTCAGAGGCAGGACGCGAGCATGACACTCATTCGGTCAGAGGCAAGGACTCGGGCATGACACTCATTCGGTCAGAGGCAAGGACTCGGGCATGACACTCATTCGGTCAGAGGCAAGTATTCGGAATGACACTCATTCGGTCAAAGGCAGGGACTCGGGCATGACACTCATTCGGTCAGAGGCAAGGATTTGGGCATGACACTCATTCGGTCAGAGGCAGGGACGCAGGCATGATAGTCATTCGGTCAGAGGCAAGGACTCGGGCATGACACTCATTCGGTCAGAGGCAAGGGTTTCGGGCATGACACTCATTCGGTCAGAGGCAAGGACTCGGGCGTGACACTTATTCGGTCAAGGCAAGGACTCGGGCGTGACACTCATTCGGTCAGAGGCAAGGGATTCGGTCAACCTGGATCTATGGGAGAGGGTTGACTACAAGACTGGTCTTACGTCATCTTTGACTACCGGGAGAACAACGAATTTGAATTTCACTTGGTCAATCCTAAAGGTTTGGTCAACTTGGCTCTATGGGAGACGGTTGACTACAAGACTGGTCTTACGTCATCTTGGATTGCCGGGACAACAACGAGATGGTTGACTAATAAGGATGGTCTTACGTCACTTTAGACTGCCGGACAACAACGGATTTGACTTTCACTTGGTAAATCCTAAAGGTTTGCTCAACACTTACTACGAGATGGTTGACTAACAAGGATGGTCTTACGTCATTTTGGACTGCCGGGACAACAATGGATTTGACTTTTACTTGGTCAATCCTAAAGGTTTGGTCAACACTAACTACGAGATGGTTGACTAACAAGGATGGTCTTACATCATTTTGGACTGCCGGGACAACAACGGATTTGACTTTCACTTGGTCAATCCTAAAGGTTTGGTCAACACTAACTACGAGATGGTTGACTAACAAGGATGGTCTTACGTCATTTTGGACTGCCGGGACAACAACGGATTTGACTTTCACTTGGTCAATCCTAAAGGTTTGCTCAACACTAACTACGAGATGGTTGACTAACAAGGATGGTCTTACGTCATTTTGGACTGCTGGGACAACAACAGATTTGACTTTCACTTGGTCAATCCTAAAGGTTTGGTTAACAGTAACTACGAGATGGTTGACTAACAAGGATGGTCTTACGTCATTTGGACTACCGGGACAACAACGGATTTGACTTTCACTTGGTCAATCCTAAAGGTTTGGTCAACACTAACTACGAGATGGTTGACTAACAAGGATGGTCTTACGTCATTTTAGACTGCCGGGGATAAACACTTTATCCTAAAATGACCATTCTGGGTCAAGGCTTGACTTGGGTCAACTCCATCTTTGGGGAGTTTGAGCGGGAAAATTTTAACTTGACCTCTTTGGTCAAAGTTTGAACTTTGGTCAACTCAACTCTACGGGAAGGTTGACACACTTTCTTGACACCGGGGGAAGCCTATGGGTGACCTTTTAGACACATTGTGGATGAAAAAGTCCAATCATTTTGAGAGAAGATCAAAAGAATTTTGCTTGAAACATTGTTTTTTGATAAATGAGGCCAAAAGGGCAATCTTAAAAAATGCTTATTCCTAAAGGCAAATCTTTTAACGAAGCATGTTAGTCAATTTTTTTATTTTAACTTAACCATGAGGTTTGTCATGCATAAAGTCCCTTGGAGCTTTGTCCATTTCTTAAAAGTGATCAGGTATAGAGAACCCTTTTGTCATTGATATTAGGGTAGCCCCATGTCCTTCTCGCTGTTAATGTTGGAGGTAGCCCCATGTCCTTATTGGTGTCGGTGGCGGCATAGCCCCATGTCCTCATTGTCATCGATGTCGGGGTAGCCCCATGTCTTTGTGGAAGCAGCCCCATGTCTTTGTGGCGGTAGCCCCATGCCCTTGTGGTCGTTGGTGTGGAGGTAGCCCCAATGTCGTCCTTCGACCTTTGATGCTGGCGTAGACCCAATATCATCTTTTGACCTTTGGCGTTGTCATAGACCCAACATGACCTTTGAAGTGAGGTTAGGAAACCATCCCTTTTTCATGACGCACCCTTTCTTTTGCCTAGGCCGTCCTTGCGGGTTTTCAACCTAGCGGGCTACTTTTTTGCGTCTTTTATGGCACACCCCGTCTTTTGCATAGGCCTCCCTTATGGGTTTTCAACCTAGCGGGCTACTCTTTTGGTGCCTTTTTTTATGAGTGATCTAGCCGACTCGATGGGACGGGGACTTAAGATGTCTTTTGGAGAAAACATGCAGGGGCATTTATTTAGGCGGGAGAGAGTCCCTCAATTGTATCATGAAATAGGAGGAAGCCCCTGCTTAACACAACATAAGTGTTTAGCTCTTTCCTAAGATGTAGAGAAGAAGACTTGTTGAGACATTTGAAATTTGTCTTGGTTAAAATTATCAAATGATTGCTTGGATGGACCATGTTCATTATTAAGTCAAGATTATAACAAGCAATTAGCCTTAACATGTATAAATGTTGTGATCAATTAGGATTAAGATTCGATCAATGGCAAGATCAGAAGGTGTTTATGGGGGATTGGTCCTTGTCTGGTAAATTGGTCATGATGGGACCAAGGGGGAGAGGCTTGGCTACTTTGGGAAAGCCATGGTTTGACCGTTCTTTCTCATGCTGTGACCGGACCCGAAGGTTGCCTACGTCCCCTCAGTTTGAGGAGCTCATGTCGCCGTAGTTCGGCCATGGGGCCGTCTTTGCCGGGGTTTGTGTAATTTTGTAGTGGACTCCTTGGGATGGACCCTCTTTCGGATGAACGGGCCTTCTGAAGTGAGTTCCTTCTTGGTTGTCTTTTGACATGGACTCCCTTTCTTGCTAACCCTTGGGGGTGGACTTTGCGGTGCGCTTTTGAGGCGAGCTTCCTTTTCACATGCATTCATTTCCTTTCCTTCTTTCCACATATTCATCCTCTCCCTCTTCTCATTTTTTTTTAGGGAGAGGGGAAACATTAGCCCCAACTCGCTGTCTTGGGCTTTGGCTCCTTTGTAGCCCCTTGGTGGAACGTCCTTACTTCCGGCTTTGACTTTGAAGATCCGGGGAGTCCTTTGTTGCACACGCGCGATCACGGTTGAATTTGAGCAACAACATCCTTGTCTTTTCATCGTCTCGGGATGCCTTTGATGTGCATCAATAATTTGTATCGGGTTGTGTATCGGGGATGTGTATAGGGGGTGTGTATAGGGGAAGGTTTGCCATTAATGGTCTCTTCATGCCAATTGATCACAACATTTATTCACATCAAGATTAATTGTTTGCATTTAGCATTTTTCATTTGTGTTAGGTCCATTCGTCCTTAATGAGTCGTCATTAACTAGTATGCTTAGAAGTCAATTCATCATTTTAGGGACGTAGCAATCAATTGATAATAACAAGCAAGACAATTTCAAGAGTAAGTGTATATTGCAAATAATGTCTCAAGTCTAGAGAGAAGAGAAGGAAAATGACTCTTTTATTTAGATAACTTTATACATATATGTCCAAGTATGGACCTTTGTAAAAATAGAAAGACACAGTCTGGGACGGACTTTTGGTGAAAGTCTAGATCCTACGAGGCTGGAAGACTCATTTTTTTATTTTATTTTTAGGGATGGGCTCCCATGAAGCATGATGATCCATTTTCTTCCTCAATTGTTGGAGAGGTCGTCGGCGGCATATTCCATGTCTTCTACGGGGAAATCGGGTTCCATGTCGTCGGAAAAGATGTCGCGAGGTCTCCATTTGGCTTGGCGTTGTAATTGCCGGATCCGTCTACTACTCATGAGTTGGGAGTTTGCTCTGGCCATCTCCTTTTGGTGATTTCCTTTCAAGGCGCGCAACCTTTGTGCATGACACTCGACGAGGGTACAGACCTGCATTTGATGTAGCCGCCTTTGGGCTTCCGAAGCATGGGCTTCTCCTTGTTGTTCACGTGGATGGTTGTCTCGGACGCCAATTCAGGTGTGGGCTCCTTGGTCGATGTTTCCGATGGACAGAACCGCGAAGGACTTTTAGCATATTAAACCTCAAGGTGAAATCATAACCATGATTTGAGAAAAATGCTTCATTATCGGATTAGCCTTTTAGGAAAAACTTGATCTTTTTATTTTAATATTTTTTTTTTAATTTTTTTTGTTTGAAGACATACTTTTGTTTTGAATGAAAGACTTACACACATTTTTGCAAACTTTTGTCAAGGCAATAATAATAATAATTTTATTAAGAAAACTGACAATGGACTCAGAATGGTCACCACATGGCATCAACCGGGGAGTCAAGATTCTAACTAAACCTAACAGACACCTTAACTGACTCTTCTTAAGGGCTTACCACACATCCTAAAAGCAGCTGACTGTTCCTAAGGATGAAAACAAACTTTTCCTAAGGGGAGATTGATGGAAGGGGTTTCGAAACTCCGTCCTCCGCTGTGGCAGCCACAGCACCATTCATTTCCCAACCCGGGGCATTCAGCCCTTCAGACATTTTCTGTGCCTCTGATCCTTTACAAACGCCTTCCGTCATTTCGGCTTTGCTGAGTTTAGGAACCATCATTTGGGACACTGATTTTGTCAACTCTTCCAAAACAGGCTCTCCCACTTTGGGATTGACAACTTTGTCAACCGCGGGCTCCTTTTCCTTGGGACGGACATCACTCCATTTACCGACCATCGGGGAAGTCACAAATTCGAGCATTTTGACGCTCGGGTCATTGGATGTGTTGGGGGCGTGGGGGCGTCCAAGCTTTCCCTTCTCGATTAGCTTCAAGATGATGCGTTTTATGGCAGTGCAATCATTGGTATCATGGCCATGGTAGTTGTGAAAGGCACACCTTTTGGTCTTGTGGCGACGTTTTTCAAGATTCTTTGGCCGGAAATCTTCGAGGGGCCACATGAGGCCTTGTTTGACCAATCCTTCAAACACTTTGCCTATGGGCATTCCGAAATCCTCAAACTTTGTGAAATGGAGCTTGGCTCGGCCTTTGGATTTTCTTTCATTATTGACCGGAGCGTGGTGGGGATGAGAATCACCGTTACTTAATACAAAGGGGAGCCCCTCGAGTGTCCTTTCAAATTTAGCTTCCGTTTGTTTTCTCTTTCCCAACAACGTACCCGACTGAGGTGCAACATGAGGATTCTGTGGAAGTGCGTGGGTGTAGGCATACCCATAATCTTGGTTGCTTGCAGGAATACACATTGGAGGCATGCAATGATCTCGTGGTCCAAGAGGTCTCCGATTGCAGAAATGATACGGGTCACCATGGAATCTTATCGGGAAATCTGGTAGAAGTCGGTTAGTGATGCATGGTTGGGTATCCACATATGGTCTAAACAGTGACTGAGGTCCGGTGACTTGGTTGCTGGCATTAAACCGAAGGGTATGGTATTGTGAGTATGATGCTCGGGGCGTAACCGGTGTGAACAGTGGTTTGTGGGCCTTTTGAGTGGATTGTGTTTGGGGTTTTATAGGAAGTGTCTCATAGGAGATGTTGGATTTGGGATGAGGCGGAGTGAGGAAGATTTGAGTGAGAGGCTCGTTATGGATGACGGCGTGTTGGGGTGAAGAAATGGAGGCCTCGGTATTTTGGTGAGATGGAGGGGGAAATCTTCGGTTACAATCTGGAGGTCGGGTAGCTTCCACCCTTTCATTGTGGTTGGTCACTTTGATGAAGGGCCCATCAGTTGTGACATCTCTTTGTCTCATCGACTCATTGAACGGGTTCTGTGTTTCCTTGTGGCTCTTCGTGATGACTTCCTCCGTAGCCCCGGAGGCTTCTAGAGTTTGGAGCGGCTCTTCTTTCGTCAGGCTATCCGGGTTGTCTGCAATGTCGTTTCCCAAACTACCATCCATCAAAGAGGTCTTTCTGAGGTACCGGATCGGAGAAGTTGTAGTGACAGGGGAACTTTCTAACTCCACACGCACTAGGCGGCGACATGATGCTCTCTTCCACTTCATCTGAGCTGCGGGGAAGACAAAAGGTAGCTTTAGGCTTGGGTAAACACTGAGTGAATGCTCATGCTACTGATGGGGAATGACCGCTAGGCTTAGACCTATGGGGTAAAAAGGTGGACAGGGTCAAATGGGATCTTAAATCCATCCGAGATTCAAACGGGGGTCTACTTACAAGGTTGTAACAGACTTCTTGGATGGCAACGGGGGATCCATTCAAAGACTTGACTTCCTAGGGGACTATTCCTAGGGGTTTAGCGGGGACCTAGGGGACAACGCCTAGGGTCTTGACGGGAATCTTAACGGGGACCTAGGGGACAACGCCTAAAGTCTTGACGGGGATCTTAACGGGGACCTAGGGGACGACGCCTAAGGTCTTGACGGGAATCTTAACGGGGACCTAGGGGACAACGCCTAAGGTCTTGACGGGAATCTTAATGGGGTCTCAGAGGACAACGGGGATCCATCCAAAGACTCAACTAAATCACATAAAGAAGGTCTTGGAGGACAATGGGGGTCTGTCCAAAGACTTAACGAAATCCCATAACGGAGGTCTCGGAGGACAACGGGGATCCGTCCAAAGACTTAACGAAATCACATAACGGAGGTCTCGGAGGACAACAGGGATCCGTCCAAAGACTTAACGAAATCCCATAACAGAGGTCTCGGAGGACAACGGGGCTCCGTTCAAAGACTCAACGAAATAACATAACGGAGGTCTTGGAGGACAACGGGGGTCCGTCCAAAGACTTAACGAAATAACATAACGGAGGTCTTAGAGGACAACGGGGATCCGTCCAAAGACTTAACGAAATCACATAACGGAGGTCTTGGAGGACAACGGGGATCCGTCCAAAGACTCAACGAAATCACATAACGGAGGTCTTGGAGGACAACGGGGGTCCGTCCAAAGACTCAACGAAATCGCATAATGGAAGTCTTGGAGGACAACGGGGGTCTGTCCAAAGACTCAACGAAATCACATAACGGAGGTCTTGGAGGACAACGGGGGTCCGTCCAAAGACTCAACGAAATCACATAACGGAGGTCTTGGAGGACAACGGGGGTCTGTCCAAAGACTTAACAAAGTGGCATTTATTAACGCAAGAATGTGTCAAAGACAAGAAACAAAGAACGGAGGAAGCTTATGCCACGTGCAATTACTTATTCATTCAACTTTACTTAAAACGCATTTTTATTCCTAAATGGTTGGAAAATATTTCTCTTCTTTTTCGCAACTACTCCAACTCCTGGATTAGTGGAGGCCATCACTACGCCTATAGACCCCTCGTTTTTCACCTGCCTTGCACACTCCCAAGGATGGCTATCCCGGGCGAGGGTCCTATAGGGCAAGCGGCTTCCACCGACCGAAAGAAATGATCCTAAGGTCTAGTGCGTCGTAAGGTTCCCGATGTGCGGGTCATCCTAATCATGATTAAGCCCCAGTCGGAATCGAGACTGTTCCGAAGGCTGCACCGATATTCCTATATGACCTCATTTTGAATGAGGTGTCTCAATCCTCGACCATGAGCTTAAGGATGATTAACATGACTCGTTCATTAGGGCTTAATGACACGGTGTTACCCTATCTTTAGCACATGACCTTTGTTAATTGTGGTCGTCATTAACACACGGGTTAAAGGCGGGTTAGGCTACGCTTGCATTACATCAAGGAGTCGTAACCCGGGCATTAACTTGGCCATAATTGACTTTAGACACGTGCTTAAAGACAATGGAAACGTGAACTAGACCAAAAGCCAACCAAAGTCACGGTATTTGTGTGTCACGGACATGTGTGGTTGACTCGGCTCAGAAGGGGAGGTGGAATGGACCCGTGCACGCTCGAAGGGAACAAGAGTCCCAATCGAGCTGCATCTGGCATCCATCCTGAGTTTTAAAGGGTTGTTGGAACGTGCAAGGTCAAGTGCGCGTTGTGTGAAGTCAAATCTATATTCCCTTTTGAGTCAAAATAGAGATTTTCAATCCGTTTTTCAACATGATGAGCATGGCATAAGCAAGACATGAACAAGTATGAACAAGCATGAAGTAGGCAATTTATACACACAATGAATCAAAAGAACATGATTAAACAAAGACCAAAACTTGTACATGTACCAAGTTGTGCACAACCAAAGAATTTTTGAATCAAACATTTTGCCAAAAGAACAATCATTACATTGAAACCATTTGTACAAAGAAAGTTTTGCACAACAAGAAGAGTCTTTTAAAATTCAAGAAATCTTTACAAAAAGGGTTATGCACAATGAGGCTTTGAAAACCATTTTTATTGACAAAAGATCATGCATAACCAAGTTTTAAAAACCAAGTTTTGGCCAAAAGAATAAAGGTAATGAGCACAAGTAAAACTGTAAATTTGGAACCTGGACAAGCAGAAGAAGAGGGGCATCCAGAATGTTGCTGCCCTGCACAAAATTGTTAATTTGCAACATTCTGACCCCTTACCAAAGTAGCCGTACGGCTAGACCAAGAGGGTTGAGATTTTTCTCAGTTTCTCCAACTTCTGATCATCACGCTCCAGTTTATTGCATTTCCAGAACGTATTCACTCAAAACAGTTTAAATAGAAACATCAAACACACATATATGCACAAAGTCAACTAACGGAGGCGGGAGTTTGATCCACACAAAAGTGCCTTCAAAGCTTCTAAAAAGAAGTTTGCAAACACTTTACTCTCCAGCGGAGTCGCCACTGTAAGGATCCCCGACCCGCAACAAGGTCAACACGTGTCCAAATCCGGGATGGTTCCAAACACAATGGCACAATTTAACGGAGTCGCCACACTTTGTTAATTTTAAACCCAACAAAATGAAAAAGGTTAGAGACAAAAGGTTCGGAGGTCAGGTTACGGCTAGGGAAGATTTTTATGTCACCCAAGCCGCCTCGGTCAAAACCGAGTCTCCCTTATTAATTAACAAAAGTGCATGTGTGTGTGTGTGTTTTAACGGAAAATCTCTGTTTTTGATTGTTTATCAATTTTAACAGAAAAAGAAGGTTTTATTTGCACAAGAAACAACAGAACAAGGGGCAAAAGGGTCATTTTCCCTCTGACCAAAACCATCCGTACGGATGGGATGATCTTCCCTGGGATTTTTACAGTTTGTTCAGAAACAGTCCAGTTCCAGGCAGAAACAGAGCATTCTGCTGAAACTAGACTTAAACAGTTCTGATTCCAGTTTTATTTCAACACAACAAACTTAAACAAAATCATTCCTATGCCTAATGATCATCAATTGAACCCCAAAACAAGTATTTAGGTGTGATCAAAGCAATCATTGGAGAAAATCACACAAAGGTGATGAACATGGCCAAATGAGACAAAATGACCATTTGATGATTAAAGATGGAAACTTTATCATCAAGATGATATTTTTATACATTATTAACCTCTTAGGGACCAAATTATTGCATAAAGATTCAATCTTTATGACCCAAAATGGGATTTCCAAGCTAAATCAAAAGGGTAAGATGATAAACACTAAGGTTTTATCATCCCACATGATTATCATTGCCAAATCAAAACAAAATCAACATGAAGATTTGGACTTTCACCACAAGAGTGGATCCTTAAGCCAAATACAACCTTGGAACAACATTATTTGACATAAAGATTTGATCTTTATGACCCCAAAGGGGATTTTGAAGCTAGATCAATGTTTGGATGATAAAGATTGAAACTTTATCATCCAAATGACCATCCTTGCTACCAATGAACAACATAATCAACCAAAACATGTGCCTTTTTTTTATTAAAATAGATCATTAATTTGTTATAAGTAAGAAATTCAACAAACCATAATCATCCTTAGGTTAGAACCACTTTCACACAAAGTGTGAAGGCACCTTGAATCATCCATGGTTTGGACCATAATGTATAACAATATATATATATATATATATATATATATGTATATATATATATATATATATATATATATATATATATAGTTTTTGAAGGACAAGACTTGCAATAAGATTAAGATTAAAGTGCTTGAAGGACAAGACTTGCAATAAGATTAAGATTAAAGTGCTTGAAGGACAAGACTTGCAATGAAATTAAGTTGCTTGAATGGAAAAGACTTGCAAGAATTAAGAGATGAACAACAATAATATGAACAAACAAAAGAGATAAGATGAAGAGAAGGATGGGGGAGAAGGTGGCTTCACCTATGTTTAGTTACGCCAATCTTCCTTTCTCTTTCACTCTCAAAACACTCTTTGGAGCAATTTTAGCAGAGTAACACTAACAATAATCATTTCTCCCCCTGGAATGATCAGCAAGGGGTTCAATTTATAGGGGCTGATAGTGCCCAAAGTAGCCGTACGGCTCATGTTGGCGACCTTCTGGATTTTTCAATCTTTTAATTCCAGAACAGTCTCTGTGTCCATATTTTGTCTTAGTGAGGTCTTGGCCTATCAGTTTATCCCTGAATGGTGCCTAGAATTCCTCTAAGTTGGTCAAATTCAGATTGGGGTACTTACAGTGGGGTTAGTCAAATATAAAAGTAATACTCCCTCCATTCCAAGTAAGTTGAAACATTTACTTTGGAGTTGTGAAATTAAGGATATAATATTATATTAAGAATGAAAGGTAGAGAGGAAGAGAGAGAATTAGTGGGGGTGGAAAGAGAATGAGTGGAGAATAATGAGTGGTTGGGAGGAAGAGAGAGAATGAGTGGAGGATTATAAAAGTAATAAAAAGCTTCCATTTTTGGATTGTTGCAACTTCTGTGAAATACCCTAAATGGCAAAATGTTGCAACTTCCTTGGAACGAAGGGAGTATAATATTTCATTTTGGGATGTCCTAATTCGGGTGGGACACCTAAAATGAAAATTTGTCCTAATTCAGACGGGGCGGAGGGAGTATTTTTTATAGAATTTCTGAAGATTTCCAAGAATCTTTGCTTGCATGATAAATTAAGTTGGGTTAGTCTCCTGTAAAACGCGTTTTTCCTAATGAGTAGGTAACATATGTTTTTTCTAATCATCTGTCACTTCTGAACACACTCGCTGGACCTTTGTAACAGAGCAACTGGTTATCCTAAACATTGTTTCTGGCTATCTATTAACACATCAACTGCTCTTCAAATTTTCTTTCAGGAAAAACCTTCTACCTATCACTTTCAAAGGTTATGGCTATCAATCTTAAAGGTTCTGGCTATTAGTCTCAAATGTTCTTTTTAGATTTAATTTTTTTTTCTCACAGGGGATGCTTGTTATATTATATCCAGAAGACCTTGTTATTTATATCTAGAACCCCTTGAGCTTGATATCCAGAAGGTTTATGTGCTTGAAAATCATATCCAAAAGGCTTTATATTGATATCCAGAACCGTTTGAGAAGTTTCGATTATTTGCACAAATGTCACTGCGCGTTTTCCACATATTTTCAAAAATGCCACCAAATCACGTTTTTCCTAAGACTTGCGTAAAACTCATTTTACCCAAGAATTTTGCAATTAAGTTTGCGGATTTAAATTGATACATTTATAAGAAAGTCATATTATTTAACTTATCAAACACTTAAATGATGGGTCGATTAAGAATGTGGTCTTTATATTACTCTCTCAGTCCCAGAGTAACTGATTAAGTGTCAACCTTTTTTTTTTTAAGTTTGTCTGAGAATAATTATCACTTTTTTAAAATGGCAAAAATCATTACTATTTCTTCCACTCATTCTCTCTCATACTTTACTTTTATACTCACAACAGCAATCAAATTACTATTCCCTACCTCACCTTAACTCTCATACCTCATTTTTCATACCCACAACACTTGCATCACTTCCACAATTTCTTAATATCCGTACAAATGGATGGGTGGACACTTACTCTGTTACGGAGAGAGTAGAACATAAGGACTCAAATATGTACATAAACTAGCCAAAATTTTGTGGAAAATGTTTTTCCTAATTCTTAGGGAAAAAGTGTTTTTAAATGTGTGGTGGCATTTTTATGAATATGTGGATTTTTTTATTAATACGCGCGGGGGTATTTTTGTAAGTAATCAAAACTTCTCAAAACCTCCTTCCACGCTTCAAAACTGCAGCTAGCATTCTAAAAACATGGACTTCCACTCTGTAACACATGGTTTGTGATGGATGTGTTTTACACATCAATATTGAATACATTCGTTCTTATCTTGGTGCAAATCTTCGGGTATTTTAGTGTTTTAATGGCTGTTTTGAGTGTCTATGAGTACATGGGAAATTGTTGAAAAATGGAGGAATTCTGGTTGTAAAGTTATGAAAGGACCTGAGGGGAATTTGGGAGAAACCTGGGCAGAGGACTATACAGGAATTAAGAAGAAAAAACAAGATTCCTGGGGAAAAAGGTAGGGTGCGCACGCCCCCCTCATATAGAGGTGCACACGCCCTCTTATTCCAGAAGGATGAGACTGTTGAGGCATAAAAGGGTGTGCACGCCCTCATACTCCAGAAGGTTTGACCATTAATTTTAAAAAGAGGGTGCGCACGCCCTATCCTATCTGGTGCACGCGCCCCCTGCTCCGATTCAGCTTTTTGAAGATTTCCTCCTTTGTTTAGGATTGTATTTCCTTTCCATGTTTTGAGATATTGTACCCTAGTATAAAAAGAACACATCAGCCATTAGTTTTTCTTATGCTTTGTTTTTAGGTTTTATTCAAGTTTGAAGGTTGTAATCAGGATTGAGACTTTTACATCATCAAGCATAATATCCAGGTTTATGAATTCTATTTTTTTCTTGTGATTTATGCTATGGGTATGAGTAGCTAATCATCTTGGTTTGCGGATTGGATGTGATCAATTACATAATCTTTATGCTATGAGATGTTAATCGTTGTTTTAGTTTAACACAATCATTTTAATTCTGTTTTATAGTTTCAATCATATTGATAGGTATTTTTGGCTCTTTAACTATCCGGGTATAATCTCTTGCACTTGCGTGGAGAGTTAGACATAGCCATTGTTTTGTTGAATAGTTTGGATCTTGGACCTTGCGGAAGAAGAGAAAAACTAGGTTTTCATGTTCTTTGATGCTTTATAAATTCATTGTGTATTAATTGGACCTTGCGGAAGAATTAATTTACATAGGATAATAGAATTGCAATCCGGCCACCTAACCGTCCTGATTCTTAAATAAGTGAATGAACCCTAAAATAAAGATTACTTCTTTCATCATCGAAATAGCATAAAGAGAGTGTGATTGTGATCGCCAATCCGTGAACTGCTTGAATCTTCTTGAGTACAATCTTTGCATTATTTTTCTTTTTAATTTAGTTTACTTTCATTGTTTCATAGTTAATTTAGTTTAAAAAAACAATCAAAACCCCCTGGTTACTTTACATTAATTAAATACACTTTTTTATCCACCAAGTCTCTGTGGTTCAACCCTTACAAACTGTGAGGATCCCCCCTCGGGGCGAAACGGGTTCGTTTCGAGGAAGAAAAGCCAAACACGTGTAACTTCACAAACTTAACGGAGTCGCCACATTTGTTAACTTTTAACCCAACAAATGAAAATGGTTAGAGATTTATGAGTTTGGAGGTTAGGTTACGGCTTGGGAAGAGTTTCACATCACCCAAGCCGACTCGGACAAATCCGAGTCTCCCTTGTGTTTGTTAACGAAAATTGCATATGTGTGTGTGTGTGTGTTTAGAAAACGGGAGAAACTGACTTTAACAGAAAATGGTTAGGATTTTAACAGAAAGGGGTTCTTTTGTAAACATTCTGGATTAAAGGGGGACTAGACTGAAACATGCCCCTGGACAAAGTAGCCGTACGGCTAAAGGGGGTCTTCCTGGGAATTTTAACAGATTCCCAGGAATCAGTCCAGTTCCATACAAAAACAGAGAATTCTGTCTAAAACTGGACTGTTTGATCATTTCCAGCCATTCTTTTGTAACAAAACACAAATTAAATCATCCGTATGTCATTAATAACTAGATTAGACACTAAAACAAGAATTTTGGATGTGATTAAGACAATCATTGGGGAATTATTGAGAAAAGGTGATGAAAGTGGCCTTTGAGCCAAGATGACCATTTTGATGAGTAAAGATGCAAACTTTACCATGAAAATAGGATCTTTATACAAGATTAAACCTTTAGGGACAACAAAATGACATAAAGATTGAATCTTTATGACCCAAATGTGAGATTTTAGGCTAAATCAAGGTTGGGATGATAAAGATTGGAACTTTATCACCCAACATGATCATCATGGCCAAAAACAACATAAAGATACATGCTTTCACCATAAAAATGGATCATCAAGCTATTTAAAGACAAGAAATTAACAAATCATGATCTTCTTTAGGTTTTATCCCTTTTCAAATACTTGGATGTGAGGGCACCTTGAATCATTTCATGATTTGGTTCCAAGGTATATAACAAGAATATAAGGTGCTTGAAAGGACAAGACTTGCAATATAAAGGTGCTTGACAAGGGCAAGACTTGCAATATAAAGGTGCTTGACAAGGGCAAGGCTTGAAATGCAAGTAAATGAACAACATAAACAAGAACAAAAGAGTTTAAGATGGAGAGAAGATGGGGAGAAGGAGGCTTCACCTGTGGTGGTTATGGCCTATCTTCTTCTCTTTTCACTCAAGTGTTTGGTGGTGTTTCACTCAGACTGTATTTCTCTAGAGTTTCACCTACAAAACTATATTTCTCCCCCTTGAAATGATCAGCAAGGGTCTCAATTTATAGGGACTGAAGGTGCCTAAAACATCTGTACGGCTAGGCCCATCCCGCATCCAAACCATCCGTGCGGCTCATCCTGGCGAGCTTCTGGATTTTTCCAAGTTTAATTCCAGAGCAGTCCTGGAATTTTCAGTTTATCCTAGTGAGGTCCCAGCCCATCAGTTTATCCCTGAATGGTGCTAAGTGTTCCTCTAAGGTTGGTCGATTTCAGATTGGGGTACTTACACAAACGTACATTGCTACTTCGGTACTTGTATACTTGCAAGGTTTTTATTACAGGGAGATTTTCTCCATCAAGTTTTTGGCGCCGTTGCCGGGAACTTGTTGTGATTTACAAGTTTATTTAATCGGTGTATATTTGGTAGGCGTTCATTGGATCCCGAGTTGGTCCCTTTGAACGATAATATTGATAGATTTGATAGGGGCATTCCCTCTCTCCGTGAGTCCGAATCTGAATCTGAAGCTTCTGCCACTGAGGCAGAGCTAATTTTAAGTGAACCAGAAACTTCTTCCACCGAGGGATAAGAATCAGAAGTAGATATGGGTGATAATGCTACTATGCATCAATATGCTCGACCTAAGGTAGACACATCTGTGTCTTGCATTGTGCTGACTGAAGCAGAAAAAGCCCATGAGGTTAAGGGGCAGTACTTTAATATGCTGCCCAAGTTCTAGGGTCTTCCCGCTGAGGACTCTTTAAACTTTTTAAGAGAGTACATGATGACTATTGCAGGGTTTCCTTTAAATGGGGGGGGGGTGACTGATGAATAATTGAGACTAAAATGCTTTCCTTTTTCTCTACAAGGGGCGGCTAAAACATGGTTGATGTTGTTACCTCCTAGGAGCATTAGGACTTGGGATGAGTTACATGATACTTTCTTGGAAAAATATTTTCCCCATGCTACTCTTGCTACTTTTAGACAGAAAATCATAGGCTTTATGCAAGAGCAAGGTGAGCCGTTTCATGAGGCTTGGGATAGATTTAAGATGCTTCAGGTGCAATGTCCCCATCATAATTTCTCTTTACCATTGTTGCATCAGACTTTTTATGGGGGGTTAAATCATGTTGACCAAGCTATGGTTGACAATGCAGCGGGTGGATTTCTAGGATCTAAAACCGCTGCGGAAACTCAAGCATTGTTTGAAATGTTGGGGGCTAATTCCCAGCAAAAAGGGTCTAGGGGTAAAATTAGGGAGTACATGAGTTGAGTGGTAGTGATGAATTTGCTAGACAGGTAGCACTATTAAATCAGAAATTTGATAAGATGAACACTGGTGGTGTTTCCACAAATGCCAATATTATTAATGATTTCTGTGATAATTGTGGTTCTAACACTCATGCTACTAATGTTTGTCAAGTGTGTGTGCAGTTGGCTCCTGAACAGGTACAAGCTATGAAAGGTTACCCCCTAAGACAGAATCAAGGTGGTCCCTTCTCCAATACTTACACTCCAAAGTGGAGGAATCATCCTAATCTATATGGAGGGGTAACCAAGGAAATCAGTACCAGAAGCAAAAGCCTCTATATCCTCCACAAGGTAATTTGGAACCACCTAAAACATCAATGGAAGATATGATCATGATGATGAGGCAAGAGCAACAGCAGATGAAGGCACAACAGGAGCAGAGAGAGAAGCATCAAGATGCAGTTATAAAGAAGCTGGAGACTCAAATTAGATAGATTGCAGAAGGGCTTCAAGGGCACAAGACTGGTACGTTCCTAAGTCAAGGGGAGCAAGCTAAAGCCATCATGACTCTCAGAAATGGAAAACAGGTAAGTAATGAGGTACATCCTACTCCTTCTTCTAAACCTTCTGAGACACATGTTGAGGATGTTGTTGGTAAGAGTTCTAATGGTATGGGGGAAATTCCTAATAATGTCTCTTCCACCCCAAGCCATATGTACCTCCTATACCGTTTCCTGGACGTTTTATGATAAATAAGTTAGATAAACAGATGTCAGATTTGTAAGAGATGTTTTCGAAAGTTAACATTAATCTCCCACTTCTGAATGTGATTAAAAATATTCCAGCTTACGTAAAGTTTTTCAAAGAACTAAATTCTAGGAAACCGAAGTATTGGAATGAAGAGAAATTGATCATGGGAGAAAGTGCCAGTGCTGTGGTACTACAGAACCTCCCACCTAAACTAAAGGACCCCGGAAGTTTTAATATTTCTATCTCTATAGGGGACTCTAGGAAAGTGAACGCGATGTTGGGCCTTGGTGCTAGCATTAATTTGTTGCCTCATTATTTGTATATTGAGTTGGGTTTGCCTGAGCTAAAACCCACCACAATGACCTTGAAACTGGCTGACCGTTCGATCAAGAGGCCATTGGGAATTATGGAGGATGTTTTAGTGCAGGTAGCCAATTTGATTATACATGTGGATTTTGTTGTGCTTGAAACTGTTAATGGTATTGGGAATAGTCAGGATTCTCCCATATTGCTTGGGCGACCATTCATGGCTACTACCAACACTATTATTAATATGGGTGATGGAACTCTATCTATGTGTGTGGCTAATGAAAAAATTGAAATATCTGTGTTTGATGTCATGCAAAGTCCCATAGATGATGAGTCTTGTAATTGTGTGGATGTGATTGAGGACTGTGTGAGTGAAGTTCTATGTCATGAGAGAGACTGTGAGGAGTTAGAGTCTTTATTGTCAATTGGCGGTGAGAAAACTAGGGATAATGCGAAAGTTCAACTGATGGCTGTGGAAAAGGACGACGAACACCATTATAGTGATGGCCCATTTTACCCCCTAGGCCACTTCAATGAGAGGTCGGCGCCTTCTATTGTAACCTCTCCAGCTCTTGAGCTGAAAACCCTCCCCTTAAATTTAAAGTATGTCTCTCTTAGGGAGGGTGAGAGTTTACCTGTGATTATTGCCTCTGATTTGACCCTAGAGCAAGAGGCCAAGTTGATAAAAGTGCTTTGTGACCACAAGTCGGCCATAGGGTGGTCCTTAGCAAACATAAAAGGCATAAGCCCCTCCACGTGCATGCATAAAATTAATCTCGTGGATGGGGCTAAGCCATCTAGAGAGAGACAGAGGAGGTTGAACCCTAACATGAAGGAGGCAGTAAGGAAAGAGGTCCTTAAGCTGTTAAATGCGGGCATTATTTATGCCATCGCTGATAGTGAGTGGGTAAGCCCGATTCAAGTTGTTCTTAAAAAATCGGGTTACTTTGTCACTACTAATGAGAAAGGTGAGGAAGTGCCTACTAGGGAAGGTACTGGGCTTAGAATGTGCATAAATTTGTGCAAACTTAATGCTGAAACAAAGAAAGATCACTTCCCTTTGCCCTTTATTGACCAAATTTTAGAGAGGTTGGCGGGTCATGTTTATTATTGTTTCTTGGATGGTTTCTCAGGATATTACCAAATTCCCATTGCACCAGAAGACCAAGCCAAGACCACTTTTACTTGTCCCTTTGGCACATTTGCTTTTAGGAGGATGCCCTTTGGGCTATGTAATGCACCTGCGACCTTTTAAAGGTGTATGACCTCCATATTCTCTGACTTGATAGATAGATGTGTCGAGGTCTTCATGGATGACTTCTCTGTGTTTGGTAATAGTTTTGATGGATGCCTCGAGAATTTGACAATGGTTTTAAAATGTTGTTGTGAGACAAATTTGACCCTTAGTTGGGAAAAATGTAATTTTCTCGTGAGGCATGGGATTGTGTTAGGGAATTTGGTGTCTAGTAAGGGGATTGAGGTGGATAAATCTAAAATTGATGTGATTTCTAAATTACCTCCCCCTGAGTCGGTTAAAGGTGTATGGAGTTTTCTGGGTCATGCGGGTTTTTATAGGCATTTTATAAAAGACTTTTCAAAAATTTATAAGCCTTTATGTAACCTGCTAGCCAAGGATACCGAGTTCATCTTCGACAAAGAGTGTTTGGAAGCCTTCAATTTATTGAAGGAGAAGTTGACTTGTGCCCCCATTCTTTCTAGCCCCAATTGGTCTCTACCCTTTGATATCATGTGTGATGCGTCTGATTTTGCTATTGGGGCTGTGTTGGGGCAACGAGTAGACAACTTACCTTATGTGATCCATTATGCGAGTAAAACTTTGAATAATGCTCAACTTAATTATACTACTACTGAAAAGGAATTTTTAGTGGTGGTATTTGCTTTAGAAAAGTTTCATTCTTACTTGCTTGGATCCAAGGTAATTGTCTATTCGGACCATGCTGCTTTGAAATATTTGTTGAATAAAAAGGATGCTAAACTAGACTTCTTAGGTAGATGCTCCTACTGCAGGAGTTTGATATAGATATTAGAGATAAAAAAGGGACCAAAAATGTGGTGGCGGATCACTTATATAGGCTTGAGGATTTCACTTTTACTAGTGTAATTGATGGTGCGATTCCGGTTAATAAAAATTTTCCAGATGAGCAACTCTTTGCTTTACATGTCCAAGAGCCTTGGTATGCGGATTTTGTGAACTATCTTTTGACTAACTTGATGCCACCACACTTCACTTACGACCAAAAACGAAAGTTTAAGTCGGATGTGAAGCATTATATTTGGGATGATCCTTATTTATGGAAAATATGTCCGGATAAGATTATTAGGAGATGCATTCCTGAACATAAGCAAGGAAGTGTGTTACGGTTTTTCCATGAACTCCAATGTGGTGGTCATTTTAGTGGCCAAAATACCGCTAGAAAACTGCTTCAAGCGGGTCTCTATTGGCCCACCTTGTTCAAAGATGCTCAAGAATTCTGTGTGAGGTGTGATAGATGCCAACGAACCGGCAACATAGGAAAAAGAGATGAGATGCCCTTGCAACATAATTTGATTGTTGATATTTTTGATGTATGAGGTATTGATTTTATGGGTCCCTTCCCTCCTTCCCATGGTTATTTGTACATACTTGTTGGTGTGGATTATGTGTCTAAGTGGGTGGAAGAAATTCCTACCCGCACCAATGATGTTAACGTTGTGTGCAAGTTTGTTCGTGAGAATATCTTTAGGAGGTATGGAGTACCACGTGTCATCACCAGTGACCAATGGAAATACTTCGCCTATCGCATGTTCAATCAAATGCTGAAAAAGTATGGGGTTGGTCACAAGGTGGCTACAGCTTATTATCCACATACTTCGGGCCAAGTCAAGGTGAGTAATCGTCAAATCAAAGTGGTGCTTGAGAAAACAGTGCGTCCGAATCGTAAAGATTGGTCTGTGAAATTGTGTGATGCACTGTGGGCATATCGGACGGCTTATAAAACTCCCATTGGCATGAGCCCGTATGGCATTGTATATGGGAAGGAGTGCCATCTTCCGGTGGAATTGGAGCATAAAGCGTTTTGGGCAACCAAACAACTCAACATGGATTTGAGTTTAGCAGGAGACAAGAGGTTGCTTGATTTGGATGAGCTAGCAGAGTTGAGTCAAGACAGTTATGAGAGTGCCATGTATCTCATAAGTCAATATTTTGTCCAACAAAGAGGCACATGTATCTCATATAATCTGATGAAGTTGAGGTTGGCAGGACTAAGAAATATAATAAGCGCTCTTCTTTGAGATAGGCGTACAAGGATATAATTTTTCTCTCTACATGTTAAAAGATACTAGACGTATTTAGGCAAAGTTTCAAGATATAACCATGCATTAAGACATTACAATGGTGCAAAAGTTAACTGTAGATAACTCAAAGAAGAGCTACAAAAAGCTAAACAAATGCTATGTTCATGGAACTGCTGCCCGGCCCCTAGGTCGTAAGACGAGGGAATGCGATGTTGGAGACTGCTACAGCGGCATGCAGGGGATGAAGCGTGCGATGGTGGCGCCTTCTTGGAGATTTTGTTGAGATAGAGGCGAGAGAGTGAATGATCCGGGCCGGCTAGCACGCCTTGAAGGGGGTCAAATCGAAAGGATGAAGGCATTTGGTCCACGAACAATTTGAGGGACGCGAAAAGGCCAGAGCCTCGAACAATTATTTGTTTCACCCAATAACATAACATTGTGATTTGTCCCACTCATTAAAATCAGATTTTTTTCTTTTTAGATTGTTATGGGTAAAATTCACATGACGACGTCCTGGAAGATAGTGACATCTTGACAATAACGGCTCACTGTAAGTAAATATTTTTGGTTTATTTATTTACTGTGTTATTCATAATCGTTTATGCAAATTAAACATGTGACGGTTAAAAGACCTAAGAAGACTCCTATCAACGCCAACAAAGACTTGGTCATATGAATATAGGATCCGAATTAATAGCTAAGTTAGTTATTCTAGCTAGGGTTATCTAGTTATGGTTATCTCATTTATTCTTTGTATTTAAACAAGGCTAGAGGCGCCACAAAACACACACTCATATATCCATCGTTGTAATCCGACATAGCTTTATTTGTAACTCCAATCATCAATACAATCGTTGTGGGGTGGTAGGTGCTCGGAAACACCTCCCGAGGTTTTGTGCCGGCGAGAGCATTCTCTCAAGGGCTTTCCTCGTATACATCATTGAGTCATCCTCATTTCCATTCAAACAACTATATTCCAAAGTACCTTCCATTTTAATCCATAGACTAAACACTTTTTTGCACAATTTAGTTCTTATTGTTTTTTCACCAAAACAGTTTGGCGCCCACCGAGGGGCCTTTGGTTTTTTAGTTGTTTAAATTTCCTTTGAATCACTATGTATACTCAACCCATGACTTCCAGCATCAACAAGGATCCTAGCACAACCGTTGGCTTGAATATATCAATTGGGGGCAATAGTCCCAACAAGTCAACAGGCAGCCTGTCTGGGTCTCTACCACCACCACCACCTGGTGGCAAAAAGCAGTCGGCTCTATCCTCTGATCCCGAACTCAAGAACATTCTAATCCAGATGAGGAGTCACCTAGACAAGCAGCAGAGTAGCACCTCTTTGATATGCGACACCCTAGTGAATATGCAAAAAGAGCAGAAGACCTTGAGTGAAAGGGTAGATTCTGTATCACCAATTCGTCCTAGGTTCCTTGACTTCGGCACTGGGGGGAGTCATTCCACATTTAACGAATGGATCCCGATGGCCAGTGTAGCTGATGGTGGAACCCCATCATCTCCTTTGGTGACGACTTCCCCGATGATGTCGTCATCCCAGGATCATGGCTTTTTCCAGTTCTCTCCACTTGGCAATACTTCAGTTCCACCTTCCTCTCTCAACATTTCAGGAACATCTACAGGGCCATCCTATACCAACAGCACCATTGTGACATCTTCAGCGGATGTCAACCCCTTTGGCAATATTAATTCAAATTTTGCATTTGATAATACTACTCGTACAACTAATCCTTTTGCAGGTAACTACATAGCAAGTCAGCTTCATGAATTAAGGAGTATGGTCATGAACGTACCAGGAGTTACCCCTCCTATCCAGCAGGTCTCTCCAATGTTCTACAACCAATCTCGCTTCGCACCAGCCATCGCAACTGTCGACATCCCCAAAGGATTCAACATTCCATCCATGAAGTTCTATGATGGAAGCACAGACCCTGAGGAACATGTCGCTCATTATCAAGAGAAGATGGAGATTGTTCGTATTCCCCTTCAGTACAGAGAAGC
The DNA here is from genome assembly GCA_026119855.1 of Campanula takesimana. NCBI lineage: Eukaryota > Viridiplantae > Streptophyta > Magnoliopsida > Asterales > Campanulaceae > Campanula > Campanula takesimana. The sequence continues at coordinate 237,789 of JAOWBW010001074.1, read as the reverse complement.
CTGTTTGTGTAAAGGCTTTGGTTCAAACTTGATTGAACCAGCATTGAAATGGTTGATTCATCAGCCACCAGGATCGATTGTTTCATATGGCCTTCTTATCAACATGTTCAACAACCAGTTCTCTTGTAGCCTTCAATTCGAGAAGCTGACCAGTGACCTCTACCGGATCATCCAAAAACCAACCGAAGCTTTGAAGGACTATGTCAACAGATTCAATAAAGAAGTCCTGGAGATTCCTAATCTTGACATGGCTATAGCAACAGAAGCTTTCAGGATGGGTTTGAAGAAATATTCACCATTCTATGAAGATCTAGTGATGAATCCATGCAAGAGAATGGAGGATGTACGCAATAGAGCTACAAGATTCATTCGGTTAGAAGAGGATAAAGCATAGCAGTCGAAGGATTCTGGCAAGGTGTCGACATATGAGAACCCGGATAGAAGGACAGAGACGTCTCACCAGAGGCAGAACAACAGATCTAGGCCATACCATAGAAATGATTCAAACAAGATTCATTCTGTGGAAGATGAAGATCAGGATGATACTGACTGTCCTAAAATTACTGATTATTGCTTTTCTGTTGATGTTTCAGGTATCTTGTGCGCAATGAGAAATCTTGGAGACAAAGCAAGATGGCTGAGGAAAAATGACAAACCAGCTACCTAGAAGGACAAATCAAAGTGGTGTGCTTACCATGAAGATTTTGGACACCTTACAGAAGATTGCATCGCTTTGAGGAAGGAGCTGAGCTACTTACTATCAAAAGGCTACCTCAAAGAAATCCTTAGCCACCAGAAGAATAAGGTAGACAACAAAGAGCATGTTCCAGAGAAACCACCTTCTCCTACACCTGTAACCAAGGTAATCCAATTTATTAGTGGTGGTTCTGATATTTGTGGTAGTTCTTATTCGGCAGCTAAAAGGCATGCACACGAGTCCAAGGATGAAAAGCCCAGAAGAAAAGACAAGGCTTCCCAGTTGACTTCTCAACATGTCATCTCCTTCAAATAAGACGACAGGGACAACGTGCTGGATCCACATCATGATGCACTGGTCATCGTCCTTCAGATAGCAAACTGCAAAGTCAGAAGGATCTTAGTAGATGGGGGCAGCTCTGTGAATCTCATCACCCTTGCAGCCTTAAAATAGATGAATATTCCAATGACAGAGGTGATCAAGAATACTTCGGTACTAGTGGGGTTCAGTGGTGAAACAAAGGACACGGCAGGAGAGATCAGACTCCCAGTATATGTGGAAGGCGTCAACTCCATGGAAAGATTTTGTGTAATAGATTGTGCAACCAGTTACAATGTGATCTTGGGTAGGCCCTGGATTCACTCTATGAAGGCAGTAGCATCCACGTACCATCAGTGTGTGAAGATGCCGACACCTTGGGGAGTTGTAAAGATTTTCAGTGACCAGCAGACAGCAAAGGACTGTTACATGACATCCATGAAGGCGACGTCATCCTCTCGAAAAGCATAGCAATTAAAGAAGAAGGCACGTCAGGTCTTGGAAGCAAGGGAGTATGATGTAAAAGAAATACTCTTAGATCCCTCAAATCCAGACTTGAAAGTGCTAATCGGTCAAGATGTACCGGCAGAATTTGAAGAAGAACTAGTCAATCTCTTGAAAGAAAGGGTCAAAATCTTCGCCTGGAAACATGAGGACATCACGGGGATTAGTAAAGACGTCATAACTCACAAGCTTAACATAGATCCTTCCTTCAAAACAGTGCGACAGAAAAGAAGAAAATTTGCTCAAGAAAGAAATCAGATTATCCAGGAAGAAGTCGACAGATTGCTGAAAGAAAAGATGATCAGAGAAGCAGAATATCCAAAGTGGCTGGCTAATGTTATTGTGGTAGAGAAAAGAAATGGCAAATGGAGAGTGTGTGTTGACTTTACGAACCTAAACAAAGCATGCCCTAAAGATCCCTTTCCTCTTCCATAACATTGATACTTTGGTGGACAATACATCTGGGCACGAGATCTTGACATTCATGGATGCATCCGCAGGGTTTCAGCAGATTCAGATGGAGCCGTCTGACCAAGAAGACACCGCCTTTATTACACCCACAGGTATATATTGTTATATTGCTATGCCATTTGGACTAAGAAATGCAGGTGCAACATACCAGAAGCTGGTCAACATGATGTTCAAAGACCAGATAAGTAAAACCATGGAGGTTTACATCGATGATATGGTAGTCAAATCGAAGAAAGCAGAAAACCATGTCCGAGATCTTACTCAAGCACTTGACATTCTGGATTCATTCAACATGAAACTGAATCCAACAAAGTGTAACTTCGGCATGAGGTCTGGAAAATTTCTAGGTTATATGGTGACACAAAGAGGAATTGAAGCAAGTCCAGAGCAGATAAGAGCAATCATCAACCTGACATCACCTCGGAATGTCAAAGATGTTCAAAGATTGACAGGAAAGGTAGCAGCCCTCAACAGGTTTATTTCAAAATCTTCAGAGAGATGGAAGCCATTCTATTACATCTTGAAGAAGAATAGCAGATTTGAATGGACAGAAATACATGAGAAGGCATTTCAAGATTTAAAGCAGTACATGTCAACATCTCCATTGTTGGCCACACCTGAAGAAGGCGAGCCGTTATATGCATATATGGCCGTTTCAGAAGCAGCCGTTAGTGCAGTCCTTATACGTGAGAAAGATGGTAACCAACATCCTAAATACTATGTAAGTAAAACTCTTTTAGATGCGGAAACCAGGTTCTCCTATCTAGAAAAGTTAATTCTAGCTTTAATTACTGCATCAATTAAATTAAAGCATTATTTTGAAACTCATATTATCTATATTCGTACTAATTATCCAATTAAGAATGTTATGAGAAGGCCAGAGATGTCTGGAAGGATGGAAAAATGGTCCGTACAGCTAAGCACATATGATATCAGATGCGAGCCACGAACCGCAATAAAATCACAGGCACTTGGAGACTTTGTGGCAGACTTCGGTCCAAGCATGCAACCTGAAGCGAAACTTGAGGTCCAACAGCTTCAAGGCGACGACATCCTCAAGTGGACCTTATTTACAGATGGTGCATCCAACATGAGAGGAACAGGTCTGGGTATTGTCCTGAAATCACCACAAGGGGACATCATACCCCAGGCCATAAGGTGTGATTTTAAAGCTACCAACAATGAAGCAGAATACGAAGCTTTGATTGCAGGACTAACTGTTGCTCTAGATATCAATGTCAAGGCGATTCAGGTATACTGTGATTCATTATTATTGGTTAATCATTTCAATGGTTCCTACGCAGCTAAGAATGCCAAGATGACGTCATACTTGGGAATCGTAAAAATTCTGGCAAGCAAGTTCAAAATCTTTTCCCTAGAACAGGTACCTAGAGAGGAAAATATTCAAGCAGATGCCCTTGCTAACCTGGGATCAGCCTTCAAAAGTGCCTCTCAAAACAATATTTCAATCATTCATGTCAACATCCCTGCCCTGGAAAAGTTAGAGCTTTTCAGCATAGATGATGACATCCAGGAAGATCAAGACAGTCAAACAGAAACTTCTTGGACCACTCCAATCATAAAGTATCTTCAAGATGGCACCATACCAACTGATGAGAAGAGTTCAAGAGCATTCAGAGTACGAAATTCAAGATATCTGTTAATTGACAATGTATTATTTAAGAAATCTTTTGCAGGTCCGTATTTAAGATGTCTAGAATCAGACAAAGCTAAAGAAGTTCTTAGAGAGCTACATGAAGGAATTTGTGGAAATCATTATGGGGGCAGAAACTTATACACCAAGGCTTTAAGGATGGGTTACTTTTGGCCTACAATGCGTCAAGACGCTGCTGAATATGCCAGGAAGGTTGATTCATGTCAGAAGCATGGCGACATCTTGCACCAACCAGCAGAACTGCTTCATCCTATTCTCTCCCCTTGGCCATTTATGACGTGGGGAATGGACATCGTGGGTAAATTGCCTAAGGCACCAGGAGGGAAGGTATTCATGCTCGCTATGACTGATTATTTTTCCAAATGGGTAGAAGCGGAAGCATACGTCCAAGTCCGTGACAAAGAAGTCATCTCCTTCATCAAAAGGAACATCTTCAGCAGGTTTGGCATCCCTTCTGAGATAATCTGTGACAATGGTTCCCAGTTTATCAGCAAGAAGACTAAAGATTTTTTGACGAGTTGGGGAGTCAAGATGGTGACATCTTCGCCTGTACATCCTTAAGCCAACGGACAAGCAGAGTCAAGAAATAAAATCATAATCAACAACTTAAAGAAGAGACTAGATCAGAAAAAAGGACGCTGGGCTGAGGAACTTCCATTCGTTTTATGGGCAGACAGGACCATACCAAAGAATGCAACTGGACAGACAGCATACTCCTTGGTATTTGGAGCAGAAGCCGTCATCCCTGCAGAATTTGTCGTCCCAATAGCAAGATATGGGTTTTTGACATCTGAACAGGATGACATCAACCTGTCTTATGATTTGGATACTATTGAAGAACTAAGGTACCTAGCAAGGATCAGGATGGCAGCCTATCAACAGAGCATTGCACGATCATACAACAAGAATGTCAGGGTAAGGAGGTTTCAAATTGGTGACTTGGTGTTACGCAAAGTTTTCCTGAACACAAGAGAACTTAACGCGGGGAAATTAGCTCCAAAATGGGAAGGTCCATACTTAGTAGATGCAGAAGCAGGGAAAGGATCCTGTTGGCTTTCTACTCCAGATGGCATCAGGATCCCAAGAAGTTGGAACGCTATTCATCTCAAAACATACTTTATGTAAGTTATAGTTCATTCGTTTAAATCAAGATACCAGGTACGAATTTGTTTTACTTTATTTACTTTATGTTATTTCAGATTTATCTATATTTTTCAAACCATTACTAACTTAAGCATCGGAGGGGTGTTAGCTAAGCTAACACCCATCTCTAACAAGTTATTGTCTTGCAAGGAAACTAAGGAAGTTTTATTAAGTCAAGACAACCAAGTACGCATGAACAAGACAATGGAATAATCAAGATGTTGACATCCTCCTACAAGATGACATCTGAGTAAAACTGATAAGGTATAAATCTGCCTTTGCTTTATGAATGATTTTCATTCTTCAAGATACATAAGTTTTTCAATAATAATATCGCTTGAGATATTTTCAAAGTCTTATTACGGACTAATTTTTTCAAATTTCATATAAACAATAGTTTTTGAGACTGACCATCTCATCTCAAGTTTAAGGTATTCAAATCCCTTCAAAGGTTAAAAGAAATTACTTTCTTTCGTCTCTATTAAGGTTTATACACCTTCGTCTGGAGCACACGACATTGGTGTTGATTAAGGTGTGAAATGGGAACTTATGTTGATATGTACGCACCCCCCCCCATTTCCACTTAGTCAAATACTAATCTAAAGTCTTGATCAATTGGTTATAACATTTACATGTTGTCTAAAGTACGAAGGTTCTTTGGTATTTCATGCCAAACAAAAGATTGTGCAAAGGATTTGAACATCCTACGCAAGAAGGCAAAACAGTTTAGAAACCTTAAACTATCTCCTTCTATTTCATTCCATTCAAAAAACCCACGAAATACCTAGCCTAAACTTGTTCAAAATATCCCAGAAACTTAAAGTATGGAACCAACCCCACACATTGAAAAAATAAATTGTTTTCGGCCCTTATGGACCATTACAAACCAAACAAAAACCATTAAATTGTCTTTACAACCTTCCTGGGAGACAGCCCAATAAAACATTGTTCAAAAAACACATTAAAAACTACTTTAATTGGCTTCCGCCGCTGGTGGTGCTCCATCGTCCTTCTTTTCATCACCCTTAGTAGCCGACGACACCTCTCCTGCCTCCATTCCTTCTCCAGTCAAACCCTTTAGGAGGATGCGCTGCTACTCAATGTCCCACTCTGTGTGCTTCCCATTTGAAAGATCATCCATCATTTGGATCTTAATTTCCACCATACTAACAGCTGCAGATTTCATCAGAGCACTTTTTAAGTCTTCAATCTCTTGCAAGTGGACATCTTGGATGGACGACATTCCTTTTATCAAGCTAGCAACCTCATCATTCAAGCCTTGAATCTTCTTCTGCATCTCTTCTTTCTCCAAAGTAATGTGCTTCTTCAACTGCAATAAATCCATTAGTAGCTTGTTATTGGTCTCATCCAAAGTGATAACTTTGGACTCCATAGCTCCAAAGGCCTGCAAAAGCAAATCGGTTAGTAATCTTAAAAATATTCAATAATTCAAATTAATGTAAAAATCTTGCAGGACTTACATCTGAGGCAACAGCAAAGAACTTCTTCCTAATATCTTCCACTTCAATATCCTCAAAAACTCCAACCTCCACGATCTCCTTCTCTTCAATTTTTCTTTTCTTTAATCTGGACCCAACAGATGCAATGGTCTCAATCTTCGGTTTGACCGGTGGCTTGTTGACAGAACTCATCCCAACATAAGTTTCCAGGTCTTTTAATGAGAATCCTTGGGTAGACTTAGAAAATGCTCAAAGAAAGGGGGGAAATTCATTATTTCAGAAATAACAAGAAGGAAGCAAAATCTCAAGAAAAAAAAACATTACCTGTCGACATCTTGTAAGAAGACAACTCCTGGCTGGGAAGACGAGAAGCGCCAATTTCTGGAACCTTGAAGGTCCTATCCTCAACAGAAAGCCCTCTTAAGGCGTCTAATTTCTTCTTAGAAAACTCCGTCGGTGGAAATAACTCTGCCCACTTAATGTCTACAAGCACAGAAAAGGGAAGATTACAAGTTCAGTTCAGAAGCGAATGAAACTTTAAGGAAAAAGATATATACCTCCCCTGTTCCATCTCCATGGGATACTGTCGTCACAACCTAAATATTTTCTATCAACAAAGAAATAACGACCCTTAAAACCTCGGTCATTCACAGAAACTTTCAAAAACACCGTGTCAACCCCGGTCTTTGTCTTCAATAAATAACGTTTGGAACCGAAAGACTGCAAATCATACACTAAATCTAATTCGTTTAAACCTATTCCTAAATTATGCTCCTGGTTTACCCTCAAGACACAAGAAAAGACTCGCCACACCATGGGCATCAACTGAACGTATGCTAATTGAGTCCTCCGAAAGAAATCAGTTACCAATGCAGGAAATGGGTAAGTAAACCCTAGGGTAAAAGGGTACTCATAAAAGGCAATCCATAAAGCAGACACAAAATCAACTTTTAAAGAAACACCGAACGGGCAAAAAATAGAGGATTCCGGCAGACAGTGATGATTTTTGAAAAGTTCAAGTTGGGAATCGTTAAAGATACAGACTTCACTATCAGGATTTACTAGCAGAACCTCACAAAAGAACTTGTCAGATTCTGCATTCTTGCCTTGACTCGAAGGACTAGGGACCAAATCCTTAGACTTGGACCACTTTGTCTTCCCCATGGTAAGAAATCAAAAGCAGGAAGGAAAAGGAAGAAGAAATTTTTACCTCAAGTTCTTCACCGAAGAGAGAGAAAATAGAAAGTTGTGAAGAAGAAAGAAGAAGGGGCGTTTTTATTAACCCTAAACCATCCAAAATGCCTAAAAACTAGGGAACGTATTCATTACCCTAGGACTCTACTCTTACACGGCTAATCAACTCAACCGTCAGAGAGATTCATGAACCTGATAGAAGTGTGTGGAAACTTATCTTTTGACCATGGTAAAAAGTAAGTTTTGGGGCAATTGTTATAGGTAAAATTCATATGATGACGTCCTGGAAGATAGTGACATCTTGACAATAACGGCTCACTGTAAGTAAATATTTTTGGTTTATTTATTTACTGTGTTATTCATAATCGTTTATGCAGATTAAACATGTGATGGTTAAAAGACCTAAGAAGACTCCTATCAACGTCAACAAAGACTTGGTCATATGAAGATAGGATCCGAATTAATAGCTAAGTTAGTTATTCTAGCTAGGGTTATCTAGTTAGGGTTATCTCATTTATTCTTTGTATTTAAACAAGGCTAGAGGCGCCACAAAACACACACTCATATATCCATCGTTGTAATCCGCCATAGCTTTATTTGTAACTCCAATCATCAATACAATCGTTGTGGGGTGGTAGGTGCTCGGAAACACCTCCTGAGGTTTTGTGCCGGCGAGAGAATTCTCTCAAGGGCTTTCCTCGTATACATCATTGAGTCATCCTCATTTCCATTCAAATAAATATATTCCAAAGTACCTTCCATTTTAATCCATAGACTAAACACTTTTTTGCACAATTTAGTTCCTATTGTTTTTTCACCAAAACATAGATAGAATCACATTAAAAACAAAATCTTCCACAAAATTGGATTTGGTACTCTTTCCGTTCAAAATAACAAAATTATATTTAAATGAATGAGAAAATTTTGGGGGAAACTAGTTTCTCCATAAATTAAAAAAAAGTCTTGTTTTTATAGGGGTTAATGTTAGGGTTTAAGGTTTAGGGTTTAGAATTTAGGGTTTAGTGTTTAAGATTTAAGAGTTAAAAAGTGGACTTTTTATAATTTTTGGAGGAACTAGTTTCCCCCAAAACCAACTCTAAATGAATAGTGTAGTCTATATTACTTAAAAAGAAAATTTAATGTTTCAGAAAAAAAAGACAAACTAGTATCACTACATCAGTCTCGTAATGTCATTGTGTTAAGTAAATGCCACAAATTTTGAAATTGTAGTGCCATTAGAATTGAGTGTCACTAATTATTTGAATAATGTTCATCAATTTAGCGGCATTTTTAAATTTCACTAATGCATACTCCCTCCATCCTTCCAGCCGTCCTTCCAGCAGCACAAGTAAAACTTCTTTCCCTTTTAGTCCGTCTCAAAACAATTGAGACTGCTCAAAATAGAAATGTTTTAATATATTTATATTTAACCAACCCCACCATTTAATCTCACTCATTCTCTTTCTTCATTTTGCACCACTCAATTTATTCAACCAACATTACTATTTACCCCACTCATTCTCTTTCTTTATTTTCTACCACACATACACTACTTTTCTCTTAATTTATGTGCCCATTCCTCCAGTCCTACTTGTGCTGGGACGGAGAGAGTATTTTATAGTGTTATTTCTGATAAATGGCACTAAGAATTCATTATGGTGTCAATTTATATCCTAATTGTTGGGTTTTGATGCATCACGCGCAGCGGAATAAACATAAGATCAAACACCCATGAGCTCGGATCCGTGCATGTTGATTAAATTAAATACAAGATGAAAGAAACATACCCTTGAAGATCGAATCCATGAACACGGACTTTAGGTGTTTAAAAGCGAACACCCTCTACCGGTATCCACACATCGAACGGACTCAAGAACACCTTCTTGATCGATTGCTAGATCCAAGGCTTGGTGAAGAAACGATTTCTTCATAGGAATTATTTTGCTCTATCGATTATTGTATTTTGATGATTCTCAGTCTCAAAATAAATAATCTTGCCTCTCTATGTTTTATTGTTTCTAAACCAATGTATTGTGATTTCCAAAATCAACATTCACCTTAGAGGCTGTCAAACCCGGTTGCATATACTTATATGAGGGTTTGACATAATTCTGTTTGGGATCAGGATTCCTTGTCACACAACAAAATCTGAACAAACTGTTTTGCCGGACAAACCAACCGTACGGATCAGTTTGGTGGCTCCCAAACCAAACCATCCGTACGGATCCTCCAGTAGGATCCAGTTTTTCCTCGTTTTCCGTGCCTTATTCAATCTATTCTGCGTGTGTGACCCAATAGGATTATACTAAGTTGGCAACGAGTCCGAACCATTCAGAACCCGTAAGTCATAAGCGGACTCTAGCAAGCCATTATGACTACCCAATTAGTATAACTTTGAAAGTCCAAAGTTACCTTATAGAACATATCACAATCCCTTTGTCACATGATATCTTATTGGACATAAATCATGATCCACGTCAACTTATGTTGTCCAATGCTTTCTCGATCCCGAGTAGATTGATATGAACAAATGACATTGAACACATCAATTCATTTGGGTATGGCCATACACTATCATCAATCTCACTCATCGAGTGGCCAAGCAGACATCTCTCTTTGAGAGAGGGACAAATCCCATCTTGACTTATCATTCTTCCCTACAAGAATCCGATTATGCCAATCGTAGCCTTTATAACCACCCGGTTAAGGGTAGCGTTTGAGTACGTCAAGCATAATGTTCATCATGTGGAAGACCATGATAATCTCAGGTCTAATGATATCAAATGATATAACTATCATGAGATTTAATTATGACATTTGACCATTACATAAATCTCATAATGGGTCTATCCAGTACCTTGTTCTCCAACAAGTACCCACAAGTTTAATCTGCATCCTATGCACCATAACCATCATATGATTATCCATTAAACTCATGCTAGCCCTTCATAAGTGCTAGGGACAATGATTATTATAATAAACATGTAAAATATATAATAATCGGGTTTGTTATCTCTATAACAATGAAGCTATGATATAACACATAGGCTTTCTCAAGGGACTAGGGCATAATATCCAACACTAATGACATTAAAGGAGTATATTAGGGCACAAAATGCTCACAAAGACTTGATCACAAAATCTTAGTTGTCATTTATTGACTTGGTGCTTAAACTGTGGGCCCAAGTGTTTAATAATTTCAACTTCAATTAATAGATAACAACTAGGATTTTATGACTAAGATTTTGTGAGCATTTTGTGCCCCTAGCATTGCTCTTAGGATGACACTGATGATCAAAAGAAATCTCAGGAAAAACGCATTTTACACTCATTTTAGCGTAAAATGTGTTTTTCATATGCGTAGTGGCATTTTTGTAAATAAACAGAACGTTATTAAAATGACGTGGTGATATTTTTGCAAATAACTGGAACTTATGAAAACTCGCCAAACACTTTTTACACTGTAGGAGACATTTTGCAATACTACATGAGGCACTTTTTAATACAGACACTTGTTTTAGAACTTAAAAAAACTCGCTTGGCGCTTACAAAAACTCACAGAGCACTTTTTTACATTGTAGGAGGCATTTTTCAATATTACATGAGGCACTTTTTAACACTAGGGCAGACACTTATTTTGAAAATTTCAAAAACCCACCAAACACTTGTTGAAAATGGAAGAGACATTTTTCAATAATCCAAGAGGCACTTTGTAATACTAAGACAGACAGTCTTAAGACTACCACTAAAAGTGTTTGTTTGAATGATTATAAGTGCCGACTAAATGTTTTATAAGTGTAAAATTAGAATAACATTTTGTAATATTTGAACATGCACATAATAATATTAGAAAAGACAATTGTGAAAAACTCGTTTTTCCATAGCTTAGTGTAAAACGCATTTTTCGCAAGACCGACTCAAAAATCAAATGACATCAAAAGTCATGGTACCAAAATCGAAATAATATTATGTAACTGTTAGAGCAAAATATATAAAAGAACGATGATCAAGCGAAATAATCAAACACGAACACAAGAATTTATGTGTTTCACCAACTTGGCTACATCCACGAGCGGAGTGAGAATATATTAATATCAATGACAATTACAAAAGACGATCTTCACTAATCTAGTTTGCACGAATTATTGAGCCCAATAATTCCGTCAACCTAAATCTAGATCTTAGATCTCTACTTGTATCTCTCAAAGATGACTGACAAAAAATATGCTACGGGAGAGGGTAGTATTTATAGGAATAAATACGAAAAACCTCAAAGGAGAAGGAATCATATTTCTTGTGTACAAAGTAATTATATTCTCATTAGGAAATGAATTTTCTAATCCTTGAACAATTCCTTGTAACAATAATAAACCTAATTAAACCAATAAACCTTAATACTTGTATCAAAAGGATCTTCATATTGACTCAAAGTCATATTCCCAACAATCTCCACCTTGGCTTTGAATATCCCCGAACCATATTTCATATCAACGAACCGATCCCAACTCCACCTTAAGTTGAATCCTCCACTTCTGAATATATCTCTCCACCTCCGCCTCCACCCTTGTCTTTGTCAAGACACCATCTTTGTTCAACCAAGAACAACCACTTTTACTTAGTCAAGCAAACGACTTTTTCGGTTCAACTTGTGCAATGATTTCTAGATCCCTAGAACCTTCACCACAACGTTGACTGCCATATCTGAAATACCAAATCCACGATCACCGAATTCGAATACCATATTACCCAGATGACGACAATCGATCTTGTCTCAAACTTCAACGTGCATCGAACTATTCTTGGATCACCAACAAACACGAACAAACATCCTTGAAGGAAAAATATAAAAATATGCCCCCGTACTTAGGTTAAAGATACAGATCTGCCCTTATACAAGTTAATTGTTATATATTCCCCTGTACTTGAGAAAAATGTATGGATATTAGGACTCCGTTAAATTTCCATCCAAATATTAACGGAATGACTGACTAGGCTTCTTATTTGGCATTTAAAATTTTCTAATATATCACCCTAACTTGAGTTAAATTCTTAAAAGATCCCTGACATTTTTTTTATTTGCCCTAAAAAAAAAAATTCATTATTTTTAAAACATAAAATAATTTTATCCACCTTCTTCCCCACTCTCAACATCATCCCCACCTACTTCAACCATTACCAAAATCAAGAGGTGTCAAATGGATTAAAATCAAAATCCCATTTCGCACCTCCAACTACAATCTTAATTTGCAGCTTCAATTATCATTTCTCATAACAAAAGCATTATCATTTCTCACAACAAAGCAGCTAGCATCTTTTACCGAAATGAAGAGGTGTTAAATAGATTAAAATTAAAATTCCATTTTTCAATCATCATCTACAATCATCAACATCCTAAACCTTTTTGTATTTTCGAAAGATCTACATTCCAAATCTAAGATTCATCAAAATCTTACAAATCAAAGATAAAAATGTGGGCTTAACAATCATACATAACATCCCAGATTTGATTTCAACAATCAGTAATCAAAAACCAAGAAAACACTCATAAACACACAATCTTACACACACATAATAAATCAATAAATCTTCAGATCTATAATAGATCATTAAAATCGAGAAGAGAGAGAAAGAGAGAGAAAGAGAGAGAGAGAGAGAGGGGGGAGGTTGGATAATGGTGGGGCGGACTGGAGAAAGGAATAAGAGATGGTCGGCAGATTTGATGAAGGAGTGATTGCAGAGTGAAAGTGTGGCGGACCGAAGAACGACGGCAACGAGGTTGGCAGAAGAGGGCTCGGGTGAGGCCGTGAGGTGGATAGCATTGGGCAACGTCTTGCAGGATATCAAATCTGTGGGATTGAGGGAGGAGAGGGGTGCATTGGGGAAGAAGAATTGAGGGTTACAGATCGTGATGTTTGGCAATGGTGGGGAAGGTTTTTTTTTAGTTTAACCCCTTTGATAATATAATTAATTTTAAAGGTTAAATGCTTTAATTATATTCATACTTTAACCCTCTAAACTTTTACATCATCAAACATTCATAATGAAATACCTTTCTTACCCAAAAAAATGATGTCATCTTGCACATCAGCAAGTCTATTTGGCAATTTTCTTCCACGTGTACTCATCAAATAGCCAAATAAGCAGCTTAGTCAGCAATTTCGTTAAATTTTGAATGGAAAGTTAACGATTTCCTAATATCCATACATTTTTCTCAAGTACATGGGCATATGTTGAAATTAACTTGAATAAGGGTAGATCTGCATCCTTAACCTAAGTACGGGGGCTTATTTCTATATTTTCCCCTCCCTTGGATGACTTGAAAAAATCACTTTTCATTCTGGCGATGTATCTCGAACCCCCGATTACTTATTTGGATTTCTTCCCCATAAGCATCTGCACAAACGGAAATTGCACGTGAACTGTACGACTGCGCGATGTCTGCATGAACCGCTACAAAACTCCATTAACATGTGCTCTTGCTTATATTGTTTATTCAACCTCTCAATAACGCCGATGAGAGCCAAGAAGCTAGCATTGATGTCTCAGAAAGCCTTCTAGACCATCAACATAGTGTTTCGTCTAACACTTGAGACTGTACACCTCTAGAATTTAAGAACCCCTTTGCCGACTGAACTTTGTGTGTCTACTTCTTGATCTTCGAATAGACTACCCCTTAAATCCTCAGATTGTACCTTTCTCGATTACTTTCTCAATCCCAATCTAATGATGAGCTTCGAACTAGTTCAGAGAGCTTCGAACCCACTCATTTGAAGGTGAATATAATGTAATTATATGCTTTACCTCAAGCACCCTTTGTCATGCCGGACAACCTTGCTCCTCCCAAGAAACCAGACGATAGGCTAAGCCTAGCATTCCTTAGTGCCTCTATAATGTCTTCTAGAGCACCGCCCCTTTCGGGCGACTAATAGCTTTTCGTGCTTGACGAGTTCATTCGGCCGTGAATCTCGCCCACCAAGACAAAATGTCCAAACTCAATTTGCGGATAGTCATCTTGTACCTCAAGATCGTCTGCACATCTACTCCTTCTTTTAGAAATTGACTCCACCTTTTCCTCAACTATATCTCTTTGCTCTACCCTTAGATCTAGAAGCCACTTATCCCCGCACCGTGACTCTTCTTCCACTGTTAGAGAAAAATCACCATTGTCACTATGTTCCATAACAACCTCCACGATAACATCATCACCAAGACCCATGATTATTTGTGAATGGTGTCTTCTCCTCCAGAGAATCCATCACTTCCTTATTTCCCTTCCCCTCATTGTAGAACTTACAAACTTCATCAGGTCTCGGGCCTTTCTTGCTAGAAGATTTTTGAGAATTCTTCTTCTTACTAGAACCCTTGCTGCTGCCTTCCGTAACTATCCCTGCTGACTCTCTATTTGTACTAGATCTACTCTCCACGAGGGTGACAATAAGACATGTTTCTTCAACACGACTTCTGTCTTGATGTGTCAAACCTAGACACCTAGATTTTTGCACAAATGTTGCACGTGCACTGTACGATCGCTGCATGCGAATTGCATGTGCACTGCACACGAACTGCAGGGCATTCATCTTGATCTGCCAAAGAATAAAATATTATTCCTCCCTTTGAACTTGTCGATCGTTGATTCAGATCCTTGACCCATCTTCTTCTTTCTTCAGCGGAATACCCGGATCTTGTCTTAACCAACTTAGCTCTGATGCCACTTGTTAGAGCAAAATATATAAAAGAACGATGATCAAGCGAAATAATCAAACACGAACAAAATAATTTATATGGTTCACCAACTTGGCGACATCTGTTGGGTTTCGTGCAATCATGCGCATAGAAAGACATTACATGAAGAAACCCAAAGCCTAGATCCATTACGATCAATAATTCATAATATGTAAGATGAAAGAAACTAACCCTTATAGATCGAAATATGAAACCTTGGATTTAGATGCGAAGATGAGCACCCTCTACCGGTGATCCACACTTCGAACGGATTCAAGAACTCTTCTTGACTTGACTGCTAGGTCATTCGGATTGAAAAACTTGATGAAGAACGATTCATCAATTGCTTCCTTTGATTATTAGTGTTTGATGATTGAGAATAATCAAACCTAATAACCCTAGTATAATATGTGTATTTTCTTTCTCCAATAATGAAGTTATGATTTTACAAATCAATGTTATGGGACTGAATTCCGGCTGTACATATTATATACTAGAGGTTTCCCAGTTCCTTTAGGGTTTAGGGCTTCTTGTCCAACAAAAAAATCCTAAAATAAACTGCAGTACGCCGCACCAGCTGTACGGCTCCTATGGAGCCGTTTGGCTCTCATGGAGCCGTGCTGATCCAGTTCCGTACTACCTCGTTTTTGTTCCTTTTAATTATCCGCTCTGTGTGAGACCCAATAGGATTATACTAAGTTGGCAACGAGTCCGAACCATTCAGACATCGTAAGTCATAAGCGGACTCTAGCAAGCCATTATGACTACCCAAATAGTATAACTTTGAAATCCCAAAGTTTCCTAAAATAGAACATATCACAATCTCTTTATTACACAATGTCTATTGAACGTAAGCCATGGTCAATGGTCAACTTACTTGTTCAATGCTTTCTCGATCCCGAATGTATTGATAATACAAATGACATTGATCCAATCAATTCATTTGACGATGGGCATGCATTTCATCAGTACCATTCATCGAGTGGCCCAAGCTTGACATCTCTCTTAACGAGGAACAAATCCCTTCTTGGCTTATTACTCTTCTCTACATGATTCCGATTATGCCAATTATATCCTTTATAGCTACCCTGTTAAAGGTAACGTTTGAATAAGTCAAATATAATGTTCATCATGTGAAAGATTGTAATTGACACGCCCCCAAGTCCCGGGATTCCCTAATAGAACCTCGAACCTGGTACGCGTAACTAACAAGAAGCGGAAAAATGGGAATGACACCTAAATAAATCAACTGGTATCATATATATACTCAAGAGGAACGAGCTAAAATAGCTCACCACAAGTTCTATAGCAAGAAATTTAAACCAAATGTGGTTATACACAGTGGAAAACATGCCTAGCACATAAGCTGGCATTACAAGAACTATACAAGTCTACCCAATATATCGAGTCTAAACAACTGATACAAAATCGTCCTCACCAAAACTGGAAAGGATAACAATCCCCAAACAAGAACAACCTGCCAAGTAGGCCCCTGCTAAGTTGAGCCTCACAACGTATTACCACTTGCTTTCCTGGAGGGGGAACAAATAAACAAGGAACGGGGTGAGATAAATCTCAGTAAGTTACTAGATACAAGTATATAGCATGTTATCATATAATCATGCAAATCAAGAAGATTATCAAGTAATCATGCTCAAGATGTCATCAAGTAACAAGTAAATGAGAGGCTAAGCCAACTCATCAAGTAGCTAGCACATAAGGCTAAACTAACACGTTACAAAGGATATTCCAACCTTATTTCTCCCAAGTAAACCATTGTTGTCGTTGCTTATTGCACTTGACAAATCACGATCAATCAAATTGCTGCTGTGCAGTACACAATAGGACCCGGTAACAAGTGTCACACTCGAGAACAAGATTCAAGACAAGAGGTATAGCAGTCACTTTATCAAGCGTATTGCTCTAACAAAGGAGGCTATATGCCCTTACTATGATCGGTAGTAAGGGGTCAAGCGCAGATACATAGATCCCCGATTATCACTTAGCCCCAGCACTCACGATAAGCGTGAACCTATATTTCCGAACAAGCAAGGACCAGCTGGACTCACACAAGAATGCACAAGTAGTATTTACTTGAACTACAAGAGTAGAACTAAGTCAAAAATTAGTGTACTAGCTCTTCATGAACCATGTAATCATGTGCTCACCAAATACAAATACACGTACGCAATAATTGCGAATACAAATCAGTATAACAATGGCACATAATGTGTCCACATAACACAATCAAGCCAAATTATAGTCTATTAATAGCAGACCCCAACCAAGTAGTAGGGTAAGTCATACTATATCACTTTGTCATATGAAATATTTGCACGTACATATTCATATAACCTTTAACACACTAATGTGTCTATCACGATACCCTTACTTCCAAGTAGAGCCCAACATCTTAGACTCTAAGCACGTAGTTGAATAGGTCGTAATGTACCTAGTCACAATCATATCTCGCGTATATTTATCGCTAATCATCGAATACATTTTCCAACACATATTGTGTTCTATAATCATTGTTTTATGAATTATCTTCAAATTACACTAGTCCCTCTTTCTTTAGGAACTCATCTCAAGAACAAGATATCTTCTTTATACTTTATATACTTCATTGAGTATATACACGATTAAACCAATTACTAGCACATTAGTGCTTGTTCATAGAACTTCAATACACACGTATTAGATTCGAGTATGTAATAAAGTTGATCATTCTCTATCTAATTTCATATTCTAACTCTTTGGTTATTAATACCAAGTATCAAGTAGTCAACAAGCCACATTCTATCAAGTAGTTATGTGCAAGATTTGCACATACACATCAAGGATAGTTGCACTTTCAAGTTCATTACCATACACACGTATTGGTTTCAAGTCATGTACAAGATTTTATCATCTTACATTCAAGTTTTCAATCCAATTCTTTGGATGTTCAAGACATGTACAAGAATTAATTATCTTATACTCAAGTTATTATTCCAATCTTTAGATATTCAAGTCATGTACAAGATTTAATTGTCTTATACTTCAAGTTCAATCTAAGTAGATGAGTTATACATCTCATACTTACAAGTTCTTAATCCTATACTTTGGATGTTCAAGCTCAAGACATTGTTCTAGTGCTCCTAAGGTACATAAACATTGGATTCAAGACATATACAACACATTAGTGCTTGTTCATAGCACTTTCAAGACATATAAAAGAGTTCTTACTCTTATACTCAAGAGTTCTTACTCTTATAGTCAAGTTCTCTATATTCAGTTCATTGAATATTCAAGTTCAAAACATTATTATGATGCCTCTAGTGCTTCATAACACTTGCAAGATCATTCATACACAATGGTTATGTTGTAAGTTTAACATCTTATATTCAAGTTTACATTCCAATTGTCTTTTGGATATTCATGTTCAAGACCACGTTCTGATGCCCCTAAGGTGTCACAACACTTGCTAGGACATCTTATACTAAGGCTATATACCTTAGGAAGGGTAAAGTTTCATTTCATTTGAGTTTAAACCACATTTGTGAAACAGGGGACTTGGGCGGTCGCCCACTCCCCACCTGGGCGGTCGCCCAGACAAGACTTTTGGAACCAAAAACCCTAGTAAAATGGGCGGGCGCGCATGGCTCCTCTGGGCGGTCGCCCATAGGACCGGGCGGGCGCTCGGGGTCACGCGGGCGGGCGCCTGGTACAATTTCCAGCAAATGTTCATTTCTTCCCAGGCTTATAAATTCTCCATCCCAAGCCTAGGAGTATACTTTTACTAATATAATAACAATACCAAGAGTACCTAGGAGTGAAGTATCATACCCAGGACACTATTTCAAGTTCATTTCATTTCTTTTACCATCCCACAAATAATAGGATAATTTTTTTTATTCCATTTAAATATTTCACCGTCCCAAAAGTATAAGTATAATTTTCTAATACACTAATATACTCATTTAGGGATACTTTCATTTATTTCACCGTCCCACAAGTATAAGTATAATTATTAACACTTCAATAACACTCAGGAGTATAATTTTGTTCCATTTCCAAGTAGGAGTATAATTTTGTTCCCTTCTCTTTACACAGTACAAGAATACTCCCTTCGTCCCAAATTTACAAGTATCACAAAATTCAACCAAATCACGAAATTAACAAGTACAAGTACCAAGAATAACATATATGCATGTTATTACAAGCAAGGGGGAGCTAGTGAATTACCTACTCCGAAATCAAATTCACCCAAACTAATTTCTGTTCGGCAGGAAATGCTCTACTCACTGCCCTGATCATTTATGCGAAGTCGAATATTCGAACAGATGCATAATTAATCAAGAGGGATCAAGAATAGGGTAAACCCTAACTTTCTTCTGAGACAGAGAGAACGAACGAGAATATTTGGGGGAGACAACGATCTGAGAAAGACAAACATAAGCTTATCCTTTCAAGATTCCCACAATTGACAACTAGGCCTCTCAAGTTTCACTTTTGACAAAAAAGCCCTTCAATTTTCACTTTGAACAAAAAGGCCCCTAAACTTTATTTTCACAAATAACTCTAAAGATCCAACTTGAACAATTAGGACCTAAACTTGCTCAATTAGTTAAATAATTAACTCAAATAAAATAGCATATAAATATGCAAGGCAAGAATTTAACAGGAATTAGGACGGGCGTTACAGTAATAACCTCAGGTCTAAATATTCAAGTGATATAACTATATGAGATTTAATTATGACATTTGACCATGACATAAATCTCATAAGGGTTCAATCCAGTATTTGTTCTCCAACAAATATCCATAAGTCTAATTGTATCGCATACACATAATCATCATATGACTATCCAATAAACTTATACTAGTAATTAAACATAATTACTAGGGATGAATATTATTATAATAAACATGCAAAAAATATAATAATCAAACATTCAATATCATTATTAAAGCGTAAAGCAAATAATAACATTAATCGTTCAAATAACGTGCCTAAGGCACACACACCAACAACATCCACGGGCGGAGGGATAATATATTATTGAGCCCAATAATTCCGTCAACCTAAATCTAGATCTTAGATATCTGTTACTTGTATCTCTCAAAGATGATCGACAAAAAATATGCTAGGAGAGATGTTAGTAAATCAGACCCAAAAGATGACAGATAATAATGAACTCAAATCAACAAGTAAGAACACAGATTTTACGTGGTTCGCCAACAACCTATTGGCTACGTCCACGGGCAAAGGGAGACAAATATTATTACTATGGAGATCCAAGAACAGATTACAGATGATCAATCTTGTGAACCAGGAAACACAAGAGATCCAGAAAAGAAAACCTAGAAACCAGGAAAACTAGTTTTCTACAGATACAAATGTCACTAATGACCCTAACGACGTTAGGGTCATTAGTAAATTTTGTCCCAACACTTTAATTTTCCTTTAGTCCCACTTTGACCCATGACCCTAACGACGTTAGAATTACTCTAGTTCTTGAACCCCACTTTGCACAAACCGAATTCTTGTGTTCTTTACTATGCAAGTCCTAGATCTAGGATTACAGATTTGGAACTTCCGTCTAACTTCTTGAACTTCTTGAACTACCCTCTAGTTCTAGTTCTAGTTGACAAGTTAATTATTATGTTAGGAAGAGGGTTGTATTTATAGTCTTACAAATACCAAAACCCTTGCCAGTAAATCCATATTCTTAATCCTTGTTCCAATAGGAAACCTCCTTGATTCAAAGACACCTAATCCTAACAATCTCCACCTTGACTTTCAATCCTCCATAGCAACAAACAGATGACGAACTTAGCACATCTCCACCTTGAGCTGTATCTTTCGTACCAGAACAGATTTCTCAACCTTTGCCTCAGTCTGTCTTTTGTCAAAGACACTTGATTTGTCCTCCGGACAACCAGATTTTTCGTTAGCCTCAGATGTATCTTCAAGATACTCAGAATTTGCCTTACCGGACAAACAACTTTGTCCTCTGGACAATCAGATATTTTGCATGCATGTATCCTACGAACACCCAGACGTGCACCTACGGGCACTAAAAATCTCCCCAACGGGAAACTAACAGCAATTCAGTTGTGACCCATCCAGTCGACATTGGATCTTGCCAACCATGATTGATAAAACCGGTGTGTATTGATCTTCTAACCGTGGCAATCAAAATACACCAACAATGCTCCAAGATCGTCCTTGTCACTCCCAGAATGCTCCAAGAGGTAGAAATCAAAAAGCCCCCAAAATTTGAGAATTTATGGTTCTTGATTTTCTTACTTAAACTCGTTATTGATGGTTTAGGAAGATTGGATAGGTTGACTTTAGGTGGGAGAGAGTGATTTAAGGTGGAAGAATTTAGTAATTTGAAGAATATTGGGGGTGGGGCGAATTGGGGTTTAGAGAAAGAAAGATGGTGAAGAAGGAATCTATGTTGAGAATTGATGGTGGGTTTGGGGTTAGGCAAGAAGAAGAAGATGAAGGAGGGTTGATTTTATGGAGAGGTGGCCGGATTTAATGGTGGAAGGGTGGGTTATGGTGGGTTATGGTGGATTGGCGGGCAGGGGAGGAAGTCGACAGAGAGAGAGTGCGGCGCAGGGGCTGGAATCCGGCTTCTTTTTTTTTCAGAGTCCGTCTTCTTCTGGTGGGCATAATTTGAGGCGGGCATAGTCCGTCTGATGGCCGTGTGGCATACAGACTGCAAAAATTGGAAAGGTCATGCGCTGATTTCATTCGGGCCCGTGTGTAGAGCACTTGTGGCACAAGGACTGGTTTTATTGTCAAGGCTGCCGATAGTTTTTTTTTTTTTTTTATTAGCCTTGCCCAAGTTTGCCTCCATTTAATAGTGTCCTGCATCCACACAACAAAAGAAAAAACCTTTCAATAGCACCAATTCAAAACATAAAAAAATAAAAACATGATATACGTTAAAATAAACACAAAAATAAGCAAATAAATTTCGGGTTGCCTCCCGGTTAGCCACCCTTTTTACCGTCTTTAGCTAGACCAAATGCCGGGAAAGCATCCGGCATGCATCAAAGTTTAAAGTCTTTGACAAGACTCGGACCTAAAGCTATCAAACATATACCGGGTCTTGGAGATCAATCACCTCCAAATTCGCGGTATTCACGACTTCGTTCTCAAAATACGGTTTTAACCGTTGACCATTAACTTTGAATCCTTTGTCCTCATTAGGACTAGAGATTACCACCGCCCCAAGCGGGGACACCTCCCTCACCACATAAGGGCCGGTCCACCGAGACCTTAACTTTCCCGGAAACAAACGAAGACGGGAATTGAAAAGAAGGACCTTTTGACCAACCTTAAAGTCCTTTCTAATGATCATTTTATCATGCCATATCTTTGCTCGTTCCTTGTAAAGAAGATTATTCTCATAGGCATCTCTCCTAATCTCATCCAACTCACTCAAGTGAAATTTTCGCTCCTCACCGGAACCCTCTAAGTTCAAATTGATCTTTTTGACCGCCCAATAGGCTTTGTGTTCAAGCTCCACCGGTAAATGGAAAGGTTTACCAAACACCAATCGATATGGTGACATACCAATCGGTGTCTTATAAGCCGTCCGGTAAGCCCACAATACATCATCAAGCCTTTGACTCCAATCCTTCCTATTTGGGTTCACAGTTTTTTCAAGGATGGATTTTATCTCTCTATTGCATACCTCGGCTTGGCCATTTGTTTGGGGATGATAAGCAGTCGACACCTTATGGGTGATGTGATATCTCTTGACTAGATCTTCGACTGTCTTATTGCAAAAATGAGTCCTCCTATCACTAATAATGGCCCTTGGCATCCCAAACGACATAGAATGTTGTCCCTAAGGAAATTGACCACTACTTTTGAATCATCGGTGCGGGTAGGGATGGCTTCCACCCATTTGGACACATAGTCCACCGCAAGCAAAATATACACAAACCCACAAGAATTAGGGAACGGGCCCATAAAGTCTATCCCCCACACATCAAAGATTTCACAATTCACAGTGAGGGTTTGTGGCATTTCATCACGATGTCCAATATTACCAACCCTTTGGCACCTATCACATGACTGACAAAAAGTGACCGCATCCCGGAACAAAGTTGGCCAAAAGAAGCCACAATCCAAGACTTTCCTAGCGGTCTTTTTCACACCACAATGACCACTACACGCGTACTCATGACAAAATTTAAGAATAGAGGACACCCCACTGTCGGGAATACACCTACGAATGACTTGGTCGGCACAATGCCTCCACAAGTTGGACTCATCCCATACATAATATTTGGAATCACTACGGACTTTGTCTCTTTTCGATTTTGACATCCCCAGAGGGAATTTATTCGAGACAAGAAAGTTGACCAAGTCCGCATACCAAGGGGCCACTGAATTAACTGCCCAAAGAACCTCATCAGGAAACTCACCACGGATTGGGGCTTGTTTATAAGGCTTGTCCTCCTCCATTACAAGGCGACTCAAATGATCGGCAACTAGATTTTCAGCCCCGCTTTTTGTCCTTAACCTCTATGTCAAACTCACTCAACAAGAGAATCCACCGAATGAGTCTCGGTTTAGCCTCTTTCTTAGACATTAAATATTTAAGAGCAGCGTGGTCGGTATAAAAAATGATTTTAGTGCCCAACAAGTAGGACCTAAATTTCTCTAGTGCAAAGACTACCGCTAACATCATTTTTTCAGTAGTGGAGTAATTTCTTTGTGCCCCATTCAACGTCATAGACGCATAATAAATCACATGTGAGGCACGCTCCACTTTTTGACCCAAAACTGGCCCCAAGGCATAATCACTAGCATCACACATGATCTCAAAAGGACGAGACCAATCGGGTGCTTGAATAATAGGGGTGGTTGTCAACCTATACTTCAACTCATTAAAAGATTGCTTGCAATTATCATCAAAATTAAAATCAACCTCTTTTTGCAACAGGGTGCATAGAGGTGAAGCAATCTTTGAAAAGTCCTTAATGAACCTCCGATAAAACCCGGCATGACCAAGGAAAGACCAGACTTCACGCACATTGGTAGGGTAAGGAAGTGAAGAAATGACATCAATCTTAGCTTTGTTAACTTCAATACCCTTTTTTGACACAACATGACCTAACACAATGCCTTGCTCAACCATAAAGTGACATTTTTTAAAATTTAGGACCAAATTAGTTTTAATGCACCTATCCAACACTAGTCCTAAATGAGCAAGGCATTCATCAAACGAGTCTTCATGGACAGTGAAGTCATCCATGAAAACTTCCATAAACTTTTCTACAAACCCGGAGAAAATACTCATCATGTACCTTTGAAAAGTCTCAGGTGCATTACACATTCCAAACGGCATTCTCCGATAGGCAAAGGTGCCGAAGGGGCAAGTAAATGTAGTTTTCTCTTTGTCTTTCGGGGCAATAGGTATTTGAAAATACCCAGAAAAACCGTCGAGAAAACAAAAATACGCCCTTCCGGCTAACCTTGCCAACATTTGATCAATAAAGGGGAGGGGGAAGTGGTCTTTACGAGTTACCTCATTTAGCCTCCGAAGATCAATGCACACACGAATCCCCATTTTTTCCCAGGTTGGAACCATCTCTCCCTTTTGATTACGGGAGACTGTGATCCCGCCCCTCTTGGGCACACACTGTGTGGGGCTCACCCACTCACTGTCGGAGATGGGATAGATAATCCCCATCTGTAATAGCTTCAAGACCTCCTTCTTCACCGCCTCCATCATCGGCGGGTTAAGCCTCCTCTGTGGTTGCCTCACCGGCTTCGTACCCTCCTCTAGGTTGATCCGGTGCATACACAAAGATGGACTAATGCCTTTGAGATCGGCAATAGTCCAACCAATCGCAGATTTTCGCTCCCGGATCACCTCAATCAACCTCTTCTCTTGATCCTTAGTCAACTTGCTAGAAATCACTACCGGAAGCGTCTCTCCCTCACCTAGATAAACATACTTAAGGTGCTCAGGGAGGACCTTAAACTCAAGCTCCGGTGCCTTCTCTATAGATGGAACAAGCTTTTCCACCGGAACCTCTAGCTTCATGTGACCATGACCCGGCGCGGTAGCAAACATGGCACTCTCTGTAAGACCCATCACTGCTTCCTTCATAGAATCCGAGATGTCAAACTCCAAATTAGCATAACCAAAGCGTTCACTAATGCAGTCTTGAGATCATCATCTCCACTAGACACCTCAAATACCTCCTCTACCTATGGCTCGATCACATCGATGAAACACAGTGACTCCGTATCCTTAGGGTATTTCATAGAGTCAAAGATGTTGAACTCTATTACTTGCCCATCAAATTCCATTGTCAAAGAACCATTAACCACATCGAGCTTTGTCCGAGCAGTCGACATAAAAGGCCTCCCCAAAAGTATGGGAGCCTTTGGATCTGTCTCCATCTCAAGCACATAGAAATCTGTGGGAAATATCATCTTCCCTACTCTAACCAGAACATCCTCCACCAATCCTTTTGGGTAGGCATTCGACCTATCCGCTAGCTGTATCACGACTCTGGTGTCCTGCAGTGGTCCCAATTTAAGAGTTTCAAACAACGCATAGGGCATGACGTTGATTGAAGCCCCTAAGTCTAACATGGCCTTATGCTCAAAAGCATCCCCTAGAGTAACCGGAATCACGAACATCCCTGGGTCACTACACTTTTTAGGTAACTTCCTCTGATACAATGCAGACATGTGTTCACTAACCTTAACCTTCTTCTTACTCCCCTCCTTCTGATTCCTCTTCAGAGTACACAACTCCTTCAAAAACTTTGCATACCTCGGGACAGTCTGAAGAAGGTCCAAGAAGGGAATATTAACCTCTAACCTCTTGAAAGTATCGTAAATAGCCTTGTCGGGCTCTGGCTTTCGATGTTCTTTCAAGGCCTCCGGGAATGGAACCTCAGGCTCATATACAGGAGCCTTAACCTCTGGTGCAACTTCTGTCTGATCTGGTGCCTTATGTACTGGTTCAGTAATCTTAACCTCTACCTCTGGTTCCTCAGCTACAACCTTATCCTGCAACTCTTTACTATTACGAAGAATGATTGCGCATGCATTCTGCTTGGGATTCGGCTCAGTCTGTGATGGAAACTTCCTCGAATCCCTAGCCTCTATTCATCCCACTGCATCAGCTACCTGACCCATCTGTTTCTCCAAGTTACTAATGCTCGCATCGGGGTACTGCTGATAATGCTGAAAATTCTTATTCATTGTGCTAACACTCTGTGCCAATGAATTCAGTAATGCCTCTGTAGACTGTCCCGAAGAATTCTGCTGCTGCGGCTGCTGTTGTTGTGGCTGCTGCTGCTGCCCATATGGTGGTCTATAAGAGTAGAACTGATTACCCTGGTACTGCTGCTGCTGCTGATAACCCTGCTGATTACCAAACTGCTATCCCTGACCACCCAGCTGATTCTACTGCTGACCTGTACCCCATCTGAAATTAGGATGATTTCTCCAGTTGGGGTTATAGGTGTTACCCATCGGTCTCTGTCCCTACTGCATAAACCCAACTGCATTAACATCCTCCATCTCGCCCGTCTGCAGAGACGGACATGAATCCGTAGGGTGCGTGATGTCATAGCAAATCCCACAAGGCTTCGGAGTCTGTCCCAGAACCAAATGCTTCACCATACCCTTGAGATCCTCCATATCTGTCTCAAACTTATTGGACAACCCACTGCTAGAACCCGCTGCGCTAACCTGTCTCACATTAGACCTCTTGCCATGGGTCCTTGTACTCTTAGCTAGCTCTTCAATCAACCGCTTAGCTTCCTCGGTGCTCTTATTCAAAATACTTCCCCCACAGTATGAATCCACTAGCCGTTTATCCTGAATAGTCAACCCTCCATGAAAATAGACGATCAGCTGGTCCTCAGTAAACCCATGATACGGACAACTCCTACAAATCTTGTGGAAGCGATTGTAGTAATCGTATTGGGTTTCATCAGCCTTCTGCTCCATATTACTGATGTCTCTCTTCATCACATTTATCTGATCCTGAGGGAAGAACTCTTCTAGGAATACCTCTTTCATTTGCTGCCATGTCATGATGCTGTTGGGTGGCAAATGTTAGTACCACCCGTTCGCATTATCTTTCAGTGTGAAAGAAAACTCTCTCAATAACAGATGCTCGATCGAAAGCGCTGCCGGCTTTATACTCTGACAGATTTGCACAAACTGTGAGATGTGCTGATTAGGATCCTCTTCGGGCATCCCTGTGAAGTGCGGTAGCTGATTTAGTAGCCCCGGCTTCAACTCAAATGTCACCCCGGCAGGTAAGGCAGGGAATTGGATGGCATGTGGTTGCTCATTCCAATTCGGGGCAGTCCTTTGCCTCAATGTCTGTGGTGGGACTGCTTGTTCACGTCTCGTGCCACCACCACCTGCATTATTTCCACCAGCGCCAGCATTATTTCCACCAGCGCCACCCCCGGCCTGATTCAGATCATCTTCCATCTCTTCAGCTTACAATATCCCCTTGACTCTCCTACTTTGTTATCGTCCTTTCCTGAAAGATCTTTCAATTTCTGGATCAAACGGAACAATCAAATCGTTAGTAAAACGGGTGTGGACCATACACGGTTCCACACTACAAGATAACTAGTAATAAAGATAACTAAAGAGGTAGCAAATAAATAACTTAAAGACAAATAAAAAGAAAAGAAAAAGAACGCAAACAATAACACCGGTCCCCGGCAACGGTGCCAAAATTTGGTAGGCTTAGTCGCACGCCTACTAAATTAGACCTAAACTCGGCCACTAATAATGTGATTAGGGTAAGTCAGGGTCGATCCACGAAGAACAGTGATTATTTGCGAACAGTCACTTGACCAGATTGGGGGTTGATTTGATTGTAATTAATTCCTAAGACGGGAAAATAAACTAAGATGATAAAAACAATGATTAAAAGAAACTTCAGACTTGATACTGTCACCGGATTTTAATTCTAATATCACTGATAATTCTTTTCTCCATAAATTTTATTCACTTGATTACGAGATGTATTTCAATCTCTGTCTCTTCTTTCAGTTTAGTTTATAGCAGTGGCACACTCACTATAAACCCTAATCAAAATTAAACCTAAACTGGCACAGAAGAGGTCTAAAGATTAATTGATGATGTTTTTAAGAGACTAAAATCAAGAACGCTTTCTAAAGTTAATTAGATAATCGTCTAATCTTGCCTACTTCCCGAATTGCTATGGCACACACACAATTCGTGAAGATGCTACAGTGAAAACCCTAATTCTGGCACAGAACGAGTAATCTAGCAAAGATCAATAAAAAGGACTAGTAAATTGGCCAAATTTACAAACCCTAGAAATCAATCTAAATCAATACAAGCAAGATTATGAACAAGAATTAATTAGGAAAAAGCAATACCTCAATAGAAATCAAAATCCGGATCAAGATCTCAAATCCAAAGTAATGGAGTTTAGTTCTCCATGGAAAAGCTCAAAACCAAAGAGAAAAGAAAAAGAACGTAGTATTTTTCTAAAAGTGAAGAGAAGACCTAATCTAATTCTTCATAATAGGTTTAAATACCCCCTTAAAGTCTAAAAGAAAAAGGGAAAGAATTAGAAGAAAATAAAATAAAAGTTAATAATCGGATCCGCCGGCTTCTGGCTTCCATCCGTGCTAAAGTTTTCAGACGTGCCCAGTCCATGTGCCACTAGTGCTGGTCCTTTTCTTGTTGATCCGTTTGATGTTTGATGCTCCAGTCCTTGTGCCATACGTGCTTAGCCCGTTTGCCCACTCGTGCTAATCTTTTTCTCACTTCCCAGACTTCCTCTTAGTAAGATCCAAGTTGACTCTGCTCCTTTCCGGTTGACTTCGACCGCCATGACTTTTGACTATTCTTGACTTTTTGGAATATGACTTTGAAGCTCATAAAATAATACATCTGGATAACTAATAAAAAGACTAAACTACCCCCGGATTACATTAAAGCCCAACCATTACATAAATATCCCAAATTACATCAAAACTAGTCTAAAGTACATGAAAATAAAGTATATTACATAGGAAAACAAGGGAAATAAATTATACAATATCCGCCACATCACTTACCCAGTTCACTCCTCCCTAGAGTAAAACGTCGCTCCACCTTCTTGACAACTCCCTCACCTATCTCAGAACCTTGGAGGATATACAAGCAAACTTTTCTCTTGCCCTTTAGAGTCACATCTGAACCTTTGTAGACATCCAGAACTCCACCTTCACCTTTGAAACGGTATCCCTTCTTGTCCAACCGACTAAGCGATATCAGATTATTTGCTACTTGTGGAACATGTCTTACCTTGTTCAATGTGAGTTATTTATCACCAGAAATTCTAACCTTTACGGAGCCCATGCCAACTACCTCGCAGACAAATCCATTAGCCATATACATACGGTCTCCATGCTTATGCTCATACGTTATAAACTGCTCCTTGCGCGAACACATGTGATAAGAAGCACCCGAATCTAGAACCCATGCAACTTCCTTGCACGCTTCTTCTTCAGTCACTAGGGAATAATCACAATCCTCATCCAGATTGTCACTGCTCATCATCGCTGCAGTTGACTCAGATTTATTCAGATGCGGAGTCAGATGTACAACTCTGAAATCTAACAAGATTATTGCCTCGGGCAACACAGATTTTGTATCTACTTTTAGATCACTAGAATAGACTACACCAGATGTTAGATCTTCAGATTATACCAAATAGCTAAAAAAATTATTACATAACCCTAGCTTCAGATTTCTGACTTCAAATGCAGATACCATATACCAGAACGTTCCAGATGAGTTCTTGGATCACCAATGAACACCAGACGAACTTTCGGATTCAGATCTACCAAATTTGTTATTGCTAGCACAGATGAGCAATCACTTACTGCTCTCAGATTTTTATTGATTCTTGATCCTCTATAGTGAAGAGTTTCAGAATAACCAGGAAAATTTCAAACTCAAATATGTCAGAGGTGCACTGCACGTTTTATGCACACAGACTGCACGTGCACTGCACGTTTTCTGTACGCGATCTGCACTTCCAATGCACAATATTCTACCATAAAATAAATTTCTTCTTCCCGTAAGACTTGTCAATCTTCTGGTCCATCCCGGAATCTATCTCTTCTACAGCAGCGAGATGCCCTGATCTTTCTTGACTAACCAGGTTCTGGTGCCAATTCTTAGTAAATCAGACCTAAGAGATGACAGATAATAATGAACTCAAATCAACAAGTAAGAACACAGATTTTACGTTGTTCAACAATAACCTATTGGCTACGTCCACGGGCAAAAGGAGACAAATATTATTACTATGGAGATCCAAGAACAGATTACATATGATCAATCTTGTGAACCAGGAAACATAAGATATCCAGAAAAGAAAACCTAGAAACCATGAAATCTAGTTTCTACAGATACAAATCTCACTATTCTAGTTGCACGAATTGTTGATCAGAATAATTCTTGACTGCGCAAATCCTAGATCTAGAATTATAGATTTGGAACTTCCGTCTAAATTCTTGAACTGCTCTCTAGTTCTAGTTCTAGTTGACAAGTTAATTATTATGTTAGGGAGAGGGTTGTATTTATATTCTCACAAATACCAAAACTCTTGCCAATAAGGAATCCTAATTCTTGAGGAGAAAGAAACTTTATTCTATAAGGAAACTACAATCTTTATTCTTGAATAAATCCTTAATCATTGTTCCAATAGGAAACCTCATTGATTCAAAGACACCTAATCCTAACAGGAGAGTGTAGTATTTATAGGCATAAATACTTAAAACCCCAAAGGAGAAAGAATCATATTTCTTGTGTACAAAGTAATTCTATTCTTATTAGGAAAGGACTTTCCTAATTCTTGAATAATTCCTTGTACCAATAAGAAACCTAATTAAACCAGCAAACCTTAATCCTTGTACCAAAAGGATTTTCATATTGATTCAAAGTCATATTCCCAACAGTAACTATAAAAATTTAGAACCGCACCAAACCATTACATATGAGAACCAATACACTAGTTTTTGTCCTATTGATCTGGTTCCGGTCTGATTCTAAACTTTATTAATCATTTTTAAAAAATGTTTTTTTAATATTAGCTCATTACATAACCTGGAACTTATTAATAATTATGTACCACGAGTAAAAAAAATATGAGTTCTTGAGCACAAGGTGTTCTCTAACCTTTACACAAAGAAAAGATTTGGTATCCCTGTAAATGGGATTTCGAACCGCTGCACCAATACGTTGGATGCACCGCTGCACCGATGTGAAAATTGTACAACATTTTGTAAAACGTTTTCTACCTAATGTAAAACGTGTACTTGCAAATGTAAAACATTTTTCAGGAGCTAACACTTTTTCGGTCGTTTTTACGTTGTGTAGTGCACTAAAACGTTGTGTAAAGAACGTTTTACAATACGTTGTGGAGCTTTTATATCGGTGCGGCGGTTCCATACCCCCTGTAAATGAGACTCCATATAGCAAACTGTAAAATTTAACTATATACTATGTAACTGCAACTCTATATTGGCTACAGCGTTTTAATTTACAGAAAAACGGTTTGTTCATTTATAACATATACTCCCTCCGTCCCGCTTGAAATTGCAAAACTGGTCAACTTAGGTTCATTTTAACCAACACTTTATAAAAATATTTATGTTCCAAATAAAAATTTAAAACTTGTTATTAAGAGGATTTTTAATGGTGATCATTATACATTTTTTAAATTTTTATTCGGATCATAAATATTTTTATTAAGTGTTGGTCAAAACGACCCTAAGTTGACCAGTTTTGCAATTTCAAGAGGGACGGAGGGAGTATATATATATATATATATATATATATATATATATATATATGGGTTTTGTTAGGATACCTTTAAGGGTAGCTTAACAATGAGCCCAACATTTTAGACTAAAATAACCTTAGATTTTATACATGAACCAAATATTTAATGAGGGCATAACTGTAAATCCAAAATTAAAGATAAGCCAAACCCCCCCCCCCCCCCCCCCCCCCGACTTTGCTTGCCCTCTGATTCCAAAGTTTCCAGGCAACATATTTAATGAGGGCATAACTGTAAATCCAAAATCAAAGATAAGCCACCCCCCCCCCCCCCCCCCGACTTTGCTTGCCCTCTGATTCCAAAGTTTCCAGGCAACATTTTGCTTCTCATAATTTCATGGCCATTTCCTCCGATCACGCATTGAACATGAAGGAAAACAAAAATTCTGAATTTTTTTCACTGCCATAAATTCCATTAACTAAAACATTAGCAAAGCTTGGCAAGAACATGGAGAGCAGAAAATCATTGAAAAATAACATTTAAAGTCCATCTCTCATCTTCATCCTCAATCGGAAACCCAGAGTTGGGTTAATTTACGAACTGAGCTCGATGGTCGTCAACAGCGGCATCCGAGCCGGCATGAGGCTCTAGTCTCTACCGACCATGGGTAAATACAGCCGACCAAAATCCCGGTAAGAAGTGACCATCAAACATATTCGATCTGCAATTCTGTTTATGATTCCATGTGAGTTGGGGATAGTATTCTAGGTTGTTTGGTAAATAAATTGGGACTTCAAAATTACCTCAATGCCCTCATTTGAACTTCTTTTCTTTCATTGAAGTGAGGGTATTTTTGTCCAAAATTTATGGGCCCATTGTTAAGCTACCCTCTTGAAGAGATCCTAACAAAACCATATATATATACACACACACTTACATATAATAAATTCCTTTTATCCCACCTCACTTGACACTAAAGAGGTGGGTACAATAATTAAGAAAATAATAATAAAATAAAGAAAATGTGTGGTAGAAAATGAAGATAGGTAATGAATGAGGTAAATAGTAATGTTGGTTGAATAAATTGAGTGGTGGAAAATGAAGAGAGAATGAGTGGTGGGTTAGAGTGAATATAAAATTATAAAAAGTTTACTATTTTGGAAAGTGTCAAGTGAGTTGTGACGGGCCAAAAAGGAAATAAGTGTCAAGTAAGATGGGATGGATGGAGTATAAAATAAATACTACCTATGTCCCTAAATGAGTGTCCAAATTTCATTTTAAGGGACACTGAAAATCTCAACTTTTTTGTACAATTTGGTAGCAAAGATTCATATATAATCTTGTAATCTCCTTTCAGAACATTTAGTTTTGCACGTATAAAGAAACCGGTGAAAAAATTTCGAAAAAAAAAATTAGGGACAAAGTTGTGTTAAAAAAAGACACTCATTTTGGGACAAAGATTTCTTGAAAATGGACACTCATTTAGGGACAGAGGGAGTATATAATACTCCCTCCGTTCCATAACTATATAGACAAAATGAGTTGTGCACGGAAAATTAAGGAAATAATAATAGTGGATAGTTATTGTGAGTGTGAAAAGTGAAGTAAGAGGGTGAAAGTATGGTAGGGAATAGTAAGTTGATTGGTATTGTGAGTATAAAAGTGAAGTAGGAGAATGAATGAGTGGAAGGAATAGTAAAGATTATTTGTTATTTTAGAAATGTGTAACTTAACAATGGGACGCCCAAAAAGAAAATATGTCTACTTAGTTATGGAACGAAGGGAATATATATTTATAATTGGTCCGATTCTAATTAACTGGAATTAAAATTCTTCAGTACCAGAACCAATTTACCGATTCTATAATATTTTGGAACCAGAACCATATCATGTGCATTGGTCCGGTCCAGTTTTAATTGGTCTGATCCAGTTTTATTGGTTTAGTCCGGTTCCAAGAAAATATTGAATACCCCTACTAAAAACCTCAAAAGACGTCATTTTGACCCTTAAAAAGGCCTCTTTTTTTATAAATGAAGTGTTAACATATGACAATGTTCAGGATGACTAGTTGATGTGTTACAAACATCCGGTTAGTGTCTTGAGGAGTCTCAGGTGGTGTTGAAAAGTTTCGATTATTTACAAAAATGTGACCTCGCATTTAAAAACACGTGTTTTCTAATTACTATAAAAACGTGTTTTTCAGGAGAGCTACTCCATAAACTGAACCATTTGCTTTTAAAAATTACTCTTTCGTTACTAAAAAAATAGATAAGTTTGTACTTGCCACTTGTTCCAAATTATGCATTAACCTACGAGCAATGCTAGGGGTACAAAACAAAGTCATAAACTCTTGCCCAGGCACTGAATTGGAGACATTTTATTGGTAGCATCGATAGTGGACCCGCCACACTCTAATTAAAAACACTAATAAAATCATTACACTTAAGAGTTTGTGAGCAAGATTTTGTGACTTTTTCACCCTAATATTATTCTTGACCTAATGGATGTCGCGGTTAAGATTGTGGGTACCATTTTTCATGGGCTTGGTAATATAGAGAAGGGTAAATATAAAGTCACAAAAAAATCACAAAACTTGTCTCACAAAATGATGTGTCAAGATTTTATTGGTACTTTTAATTAGAGTGTGGCGGGTCCACAATCGATGATACCAATAAAATATTGTCACCTCATTTTGTATTCATCATTTTGTGGACTTCTTTTATGCCCTTCCTTAGCATTGCCCTATAGAGAAAGACTACTTGTAGATACTCCGGGAAAGCCCACTACTTGGCTAGAGCGGTGGAAAGATCCTAGGATATCTATTTGGTTTTAATTGTTAGAGTCGTCACCTATGTTATTAAGGAAACATAAGAAAAACCTAGAAATAGCCTAATTTATGTACAAAACCAGAGATTCGGGAGAGAAGGGTTCGGGGGTTAGGTGACGGAGTGGGAAGTACTTAAACACCCACTCCGCCCCGCTCACGCGGGTCTTGCTACTAAAAGTGTTCTAATGTAAAAAGTCCTTCAATTTATTAATATAAAAGTGCTAACAATTACAATGAAAAGAAATGGGAAATTGCAAAGGGAAATAAAAGAGAATTGTTTTATTGATTAATTCATGCGAAAGATTACATAGAGAAGAATGATAAATTAAACTAGAGTTTAGAATGTAGGGAGATAGCCTTTAACCAACTTTAATGTAATAAAGCGATCATTTGGTCATGTCCCATTTGATGGGGATTGCATACATTAAAGAAAGCACATAAATAAATAAAAAAATGAGAAGTTGTACCTTATTGGGAAAAGAAAGAAGACTCCAATCTTGATGAAGAAAATAGTGTTGTTGTAAAAAAATTGTTATGGAACAATTTGTGTAGAGTTTTTGTAGAGAGAAGTCTTCTTGGTGAAGAAATTGGTGTAGAGAGAATTTTGTAGAGTTTTTGTGTCTAAGAAGTGGTGTCTCAAGTCCAAGAACTTGTGTATAGTTTTTGTAGAGAAGAGAAGTTAGGTCCCCTTTTCTAAGGTAAAATGAGAGGTTTTTTATAGGTGAAAAAGAGAGGAAAAGAAGCTTTTCTAATCAATAAAAAAATAAAAAAATCAAATAATAAAGAGAAAATCAAATAATAAATAAAAGAAATATTTTGTTTTTAAAAAATGGCTAAAAATATGGGATTGGGAGTTATAGAATAAGGGGGGATGAGTGTGGATGTAAAAAATGAGTTTTTGTGATCAAGAAAATGGAGGGAAAAGGCTGCAATCTGTAACTGCCATAATGGAAAGCGCACGAGTTCGGCTTTTGGGGTGAGATGCGTGCGCGACCCACAAGCAATGCCGGAGGCGCCCACGGGTAAAAGTGACAGAATGACAGAATGACCCTAAAAGTTAACTATGTATGCAGTTTAGTCCAAAACTAACGGAATCAGTCAGGAACTTAACTGAAGTAAACCCTATTGTTCCGCTCATAGAAGCCATACATGATGTCGGGGTCAAAATGGGGAATATCAGACATAACAGAAAGGAGAAAATATTCTAAAGTTAGATCTACTAGTAGAAATGCAGAAGGGAGTAAAGATTGAAGCTTTGCAATTCCAAAACCCTAACAAATAGCAAAAAATCGTAGAGGGAAAAAGAGGATGGAACAGTACCTTCGTCGAGTTTGCAATCGGAGAAAAAAGATCGGCCGACGGAATGGAGGAAAATGATTGAAATCAAACGGCGGGATTGGCAACAAAAATTAAGGTCTCTGGAAACTCGCCGGCGGTAAGCACACTATTCCCTTGAGCAAGAATTTGAAAATGAGAAGATTTGAGGGATTTTGAGCATATAAGTAGGGAGGGTTAAAAAATTACGGGTCGGTTTGACCCGGATCTGACCCATGACCCACGGGTTGCACGTACACCCACGAAATCATCATCAAACGCATTTAATGGGCCATGTTTTTCAAGATGAATGTCCCATCAATCAAGCACGTGCGCCGTACAAAATGAGGAGAAGAAACGATTGAGGTGACCCGACCGCCGTTTAAAGACTACCAATACCGGACCGACACGTGTCAGGACGAGGCCGATATGCCTAAGAGTATCCAAGCCGGCATAATAAACCTAAATACGAGTAACAGGACAAGGTCGAGACAGTAAACAAGCACAAATTAAGCCGAGAACGAGTCATCTCGATATTTGAAAATCAACTCAAGGTCATCATCCCGGCAACTTCAAGAGCATTGCAAATACGCATCTCCATCATAAAATGCCGAGATCAAGAGGCGATAGCGACATCAAGAGTATTTATGACGAGATTAACAGAATCTACTTTATGAAACGTAGTTGAATGACCATGTTTAGAATGGGAAAAGTTAAATCTCTAACAAGACATTGATAGGCCAATAAAGGCAGAAAGTTTTATTATATAATAATGAACCCCCACAACTGGCCGGGGGCTTGACCTGAGCAAAATCATAAAGAAAACTAGTTGGGAACATTGATTAAGAGATCAAGAAAGATCACTATCTTGATCTTGGTCATCGTCATCTTCTTCCCACTCCAAGTCTCCGTCGTACCCATATTCATCAATAATGATGGGCTCTGGATCATCTTCGCTTTCCTCGTCTCCGTCATTATCTTCACCATCATCCGTTGACTCTTCTGCAACAGAGTCATCATCGAAAGATTCATCAACAGGGTCTGGTTCTTGAAATTTGCCGTTGCTATCGGACGGCGAGTCCTCTGCCGGAAAGGAAGAATGGTAGGAAGAAGGCACAAAATCATCGCTGTTTGAAGAATTGGGACTCCCAGCTTGGTTTTCTAAGGATGAATCAACTTCCTCCGGGAAAGCATCATCGTATGTTCTTTTTGGAGCCATTCTGAAGATTCTTGAAAGAGAAATAAGAGTTTCTCGGGCAGTGAATGTCAAAAGGCGAACGCTTAAATAGCCCGGGAAGATGGAAGGGTGAAATATTTATACTCCTCATTATGATGGAGCAATTAATGAAGCTTTCCCTTTCCAAGAAAAACAATGATTTCACCTGAGGGCGAATCAGCATGACATCAGGAAATCTAAACCCTTCGGGATTTTGGTGGTTGATTGTCAAATCATGATAAATGAAGCTTCAGAATCAAGTACAGAAACAGTTCCTACTCGGCATGCCGAGATAGAAACTCGGGGGCCACTGAACGACATAAACCGACTTGGTTAAATGGGACTCATACATTCTGGGCTCACACCCCTGGGGCCCATTAACGAAGCCCACCTTCCCGGAGGCCGACATCCAGCAGGCAGAACTTGCCTAGGCCGAGTTCCAATAGGCCCGATCCCTAGCCGGCTTCCGTGACAAAGCCGAGACAGATGACGGGACGACTTACACCATATGCCTCCTACTTCCATCGGGAATCCACCTATAGAGTTATACTACAACTCTAAAATTAAGAGTCCTTATCCAAACAAGGATAACTCTCCTATCAGATAACAGGGCTTAATACATCCTTATCAGGAGTCTATCTTCAAGGAATATGAGTCCTACATCACCAGGGGCTTCCTGGCTTTCCTAACAAGTCAGAACTCATACACTCACGCCTATAAAAACAGGTCCTCTACACAGGAACAGGAACGAACTCTTTGGCCCTAACTAGTCCATTGAATTCTCTATTCACAGATCACCCGAATTCTTACTCTCACGCCGGAGGGCCTTCGCCGGTGAAGCCCCGGCTAGTTCACGTTTTGTTCATTGTGTGCAGATTTCGGACACGAAGATATTCTTTGCTGGGATTATCCGAACCACTAGACGAAGGGCTGATCCAACACGTTTCGTGCAGCATCAAGGTTAATTAGGATTTAACAAAAAAGAGAAAAAATATGGATTCACCCCATAAGGGTTTCGGCCGAATGGCCTTATGATGTTGGGAATTGCTTTGTTGATTTCTTTTAATATTGTTAGCGATTATTGAATAAATGGATGTTAGAAATTTACAAAGAAAATTAAGAACAAGAAAAATTGACCAAATCTGTAAATCTTGATGCTATAAAATTCGCCCTAAAAAGCTATATGAATTGGGTATTAATTCTTGATTTAGGATGTTAATAGTTTGGACGGAAAAGTTAGTGTTTTCGTTAGATTTATAATGAAAAGAGAACATGATCCTTAAGAGAGTTATTGGAAAGTTAGAAAACTAACTTGAAAGAATGTAATAAGTACTTGGAAGACCTTGAAAGTTAGAAAGTTAACGAGAAGAGGGAAGACTAAAATATTTCAGTTAGTTTCCTAACGGAAAAGGATTAAACTGATAAAGTTTAAAGTTAAAAGGAATAAAAAGGAAACCTTTGAGGTTAAAGGGGTATAAGTGGTTAAAAAGAAACTTGGGGGACCTTTACGAATAAAACCAAAGTCAAAGGACCTTCCTGCAATTAAATGAAAGTCAAAGGATCAAATTGTAATTAAACTAAAGTTGGAGGATTAAATTGTAATTAAACTAAAGTTGAAGGATCAAATTGTAATTAAACTAAAGTTGAAGTATCAAATTGCAATTAATCCAAAGTTGAAGGATCAATTTGTAATTAATCCAAAGTTGAAGGGCTTATTTATAATTTTATCAAAGTTGAAGGACTGACTCGTAAATCAAAGTCAGAGACTTAAACGTAAGTAAAGAAGTAAAGAAATAAAGAAGTAAAAACACATCTCTCAGTTAACTAAGTAGAAGTAGTTAACATCGTAAGAGGATACTAAAGTAAACTATTCGATGCTTTGTAGATTCGCACAAGGAGAACATTGCAAGGAAAAGCAATCAAGGTAAGGGATTACGTTCCTTACTGTCATTTGAACTCCTGTTGATTGGAACTCTATATTTCTTTCTATAAGTTAGACTATCAATATGGCATGATAGTATTTGAATAAATTCCGCGTTATTGAACGTTCTTTTGGAAGAATCCTTACTTAGTGATGTCCCCATTGATCCACTAAGTATCAAAGATTGAAACTTGTTATCACATACTTGTACCTTGGTATATTCACATCCTAACTCGTAAGTTAATCACTTACTTGTTGGAATGTACAATGTCCAGTTAGAAAAGACATTGTCGGGACAGTCCAGTTAGAAAAGACTCGTCCTTAAACTAGGGATTGCATGAATGATCACATGCATTCTCTCAGTAATTGTCTGATTACAAGGATAATTCTAGACCCGAGCATATATGTGTGGATACCATATATGTTACGACCTACACTAATGGCTTGAAAAAGCTATGTGTACAAAATTGTACCTTTGGCATTGAGGATATAATGTACGTTGGAATTGACAGAACTAGAATGAATCCCTTTGGATCGTAGTGCCATAATCCTTTGAAGGTAAAATCTTAAAAGTATTATGACTGTATTGCTCTGCAGTCTTAAATCAAAAGTAATTGAACCTATCCTTGCAAAAGTCATTCATAGTGTTCGTTCTGGTCGTCTCTCCTTAGTAACCGGAGGGGCCACGTATGAACTTACTGAGCATTCATTCGCTCACCCCTTCTCTACAATTTCTATTTCAGGATTTAAGTAGAGGGAAAAGGAAGGAGAGCAGCCGTAGATAGAACGGCAGATTTGAAGATTTATTATTTAGTTATTTTAAGAATAATTAATTACTCTGTTTAAGTTGAAATACATTAACGTCTAGGGTTGTTTACCTGCCGAGACAAGTTTTGATGGTTACGCTTCCGCATTTATGATTAACTGATGATGCAATAAAGGGTTGGTTTGAGAACCCTAATTTGAGGTATTTTAATTATTGTTATTTAATGCCATTTAATGCTCAGATACAGTAAGAAAATTTGGGGTGTTACAGTTGGTATCAGAGCAATAGCTTTAGGTTCTATGGGAGAAATTGAAAGTTAAGATTAATGGGAGACCTAGTACTTGACTTTGAATAAGGTTTACTTGAGAATTTTCAAGTGATAAAATCTATCTCTAGGAATAATACTAAGGGTGCACGTAAAGCATGAATACACTTGAGGAAGTAGAAATCTGTTCATCCTTGTTACATGTCTACTCATTTTTTTTAAAAGAAAATGTTATAATGAAATCTTGGGGTTATGTACTAATTAAGTTTATTGTCTAGTGTGTGTAGGATTATGACAAGGAAACCGATGAAATCCGTAAGGTACAGTGCTACACTGAAGGAGAACATAAAAGCCAAGGAGAACCGAATCAAGCTAATGAATGAGGAATTGGCTCAAGAAAAGGCAAAGAATGTTAGTATGGAGGAAGAGTTGGTTAAGAATACTACTGAACTGACCAAAGCTAATGAAGAGATCCGTAGACTGAAAGTGGGAATAGAGGGTTTACAGTACACTCTCAAAACACGTGATGATGACATCAAGGTTTTAGAAGAAAGACTAGCAGAGAAAATCCAGAAGGCTAGAGATATGAAGAATCACGCTATTAGAGCCAATAGAGAGTGGAACAAGCTAAGTGTGAAATTATTGGATGAGAAAAGGAGTGTCTATGATCTCGAAAAGAAAGTGGATGAACAGGAAAAGTATGAGCGGGAACTCAGTTATCAGATCTACGCAGATAAGCTAGAACTTCAGGCAAAGTACGACCAACTAGTGGAAGAGCACGCACAATGTAGAGCTTAGTGCAAGTGATTATTTAATGATTGTTGAGTTAGACTCATTATGATTAGTGGAATAATTCAGTTAGACTTTTGATTATGTTAATTGAATTTTGGGTGGATTTTGAGAAGTTTAATCTCACACCCTAGTTGAATAAAGTTAGTTATTTTATTTTAAATACCGGAGTTATAAATCAACTATTACCGCTTAAATTAAAAGTTAACTTGTTGAGAAAAGACAAGGGAAAACGTTGGATTGGTTAAAACAATCTTCGAAACCATGGTACGAAGTAAGACGACCATTAGAGTAAGTAAAAGCTAGTTAAGTAATAAAAACTAGTGAAATAAAAGTCAGTAATAGTCAACCAAGTAAAACGGTTGCTAATTATGAAGTACAATAACTCCTGAACCGGAGAATAAAGGTTAGGTAAACTAACCAAATCAGAATAATGGTCTAGTACAAAAGACCTACGAACAAGATAAAACTAACAAGTAAACCGTTAGTAAAAGAATATTAATGTTAATTATACTATGGACACCGTACATATTGTGTAATGATAAACATTACTAGGACACAGACCTGTTCTAAAAGTAAAAGAAAAAAATTGCAGATGGCCTCGAATACCAGAAGTGGAAACAACAGAAACGGAAATGGTAACGGTAGCAACAACGGTAATGGAGGCGGGCAGTTGGACCCGGCACTGGTGAATCTCTTGCAGACGCTCACGCAGACGGTAGCTGGAATAGGCCAGACTGTGGCTGGAATTGCTCAACCACCACCACAAGCTCCATTACGAGACCCGTTGGAGTTATTTCAAAGGAGAAACCCAGATTCGTTCTCGGATACAGCAAAGGAGAAACTCGAGGATTGGATCAAGAGTACAAAACGTATCTTCGAAACGTTGAACTGCACAGAAGAGCAGAAGGTAGTGTTTACAACGTTCATGCTGAAAGGGAAGGCCCAATCGTGGTGGGAGGCAGAGAAGCGAGCTTCTGTGGCTCGTGGTGACGCTGCATTTACGTGGACCACATTTAAGGCTATCTTTAACGAGAAGTATTATCCTGCGAGTACAAGGAACACTAAGGTGGCGGAATTCTTAACTCTAGTGCAAGGGAATCAGACAGTGGCGGAGTATGGTGAGAAGTTCACCGATCTACTGGAGTTTGCGCCGAGGTTCTTCGATACTGAGGAACAAAAGGCAAGGAAATTTGAGGCAGGATTGAGTGATAGGATCAGGTACAGAATCACACCGTTGGCGTTGACTACTTATTCAGCGGTGCTGGACAGAGCTAAGATAGTGGAGAAGGAATCGGATAATTATCGTAACCGACGAGAGGAGAAAGGAAAGACAGTGACCGAGAAGTCAGAAGGAAACAAAGGCAGTAAGGACCACAATAACAACAAGAGGAAAGCAGTGGATGACGGTCGCGATAAGGGCAATTATGGAAATAAACACTCCAACAACAGCCATAACGGCGACGGTCGGAACTCCAATGACAATAGACGAGAATGGAATAAGGGCAAAAACCGAAGCGTTACGAGCGATGATAAGTGTACAATCTGTGATGGAGCTCACAAGATAGAGATTTGTTACTACAAGGAGTGACAGTGTTATAACTGCAAGAAAGTGGGACACCCGAAATGGAAATGCCCGGAACCTAAGAAAGAAGAACCAGCTGCGGGAACTAAGGGCAACGGTGGAGGAAACGGTGGAGGCCGTGGTAGGATATACACAATGACTGCAAAGGCAGCAGGAGTAAACGCAGATCTTGTGGCAGGTACGATGCAGTTAAATTCTCATGATGCTTATGTATTGGTAGATACTGGCGCTACTCATTCAGTTGTTAGTAATGATGTAGCAAGGAAGTTGAAACTGCACCCAGAAACTTTACAGATACCTTTAGTGATAGATACACCTGCTAAAGACGTTATCCCTATCACTACCACTTATAGAAATTGCACCTTAGGAATAGGAGGTACGAATGTAAGGATCGATCTCATTGAACTGGATATGTCGGAATTCGACGTAATACTGGGAATGGATTGGTTGGCTCTATATCAAGCTAACGTGAACTGTCAGGAGAAAATAGTGACGTTCATAGAAGAAGAAGGTAAAGAACACAGATTTGTGGGTTCAAGACCGAGGAGAAGGATAAGCTTAATCTCAGTGATGAAGGCCCGTAAAATGTTGAAGAAGGGATGTGTAGGATTTCTGGCACACATAAGTGAGGCAGAAGAGAATGGAGTAACCTTAGAGTCACTTGAAGTAGTGAGGGAATTTCAAGACGTGTTTCCAGAAGATTTACCTGGTATACCACCAGTGAGGGAGGTAGAGTTCTCTATCGACTTAGCACCAGAAACCATGCCTATTTCGAGAGCACCGTACAGGATGGCTCCGACGGAGCTGAAAGAACTAAAAGAGCAGTTGCAAGAACTGTTGGACAAGGGTTTGATTAGGCCGAGTGTATCACCATGGGGTGCACCAGTGCTATTTGTAAAGAAGAAAGATAGATCTATGAGGTTGTGCATTGACTGCAGGGAATTGAATAAAGTGACGGTGAGGAACCAATACCCATTGCCGAGAATTGATGACTTGTTTGATCAACTGAGAGGAGCCTGTCATTTTTCAAAGATTGATCTTAGGTCT
Organism: Campanula takesimana; assembly: GCA_026119855.1. Classification (NCBI taxonomy): domain Eukaryota; kingdom Viridiplantae; phylum Streptophyta; class Magnoliopsida; order Asterales; family Campanulaceae; genus Campanula; species Campanula takesimana. The sequence continues at coordinate 194,061 of JAOWBW010001074.1, read as the reverse complement.
GGCTATCATCAGTTGAGAGTCAAGGATGTGGATGTGGCAAAGACAGCGTTTAGGACAAGGTATGGACATTATGAGTTTGTCGTGATGCCGTTTGGTTTAACTAACGCACCAGCTGCATTCATGGAGTTGATGAATAGGATATTTCAGGAGTACTTAGACAAATGTGTGATAGTATTTATTGATGATATTTTGGTATACTCGAAGACAAAGGAAGAACATGCTGAGCATCTGAGGTTAGTGTTGGAAATTTTGAGGAGGCAGAAATTATACGCTAAGTTTAAGAAATGTGAATTCTGGTTAGAGAAAGTAGCATTTTTGGGGCACGTGGTGTCGAAGGAAGGAATTTCAGTGGACCCGACGAAGGTGGAGGCAATAATGGATTGGGAAAGACCGACTACGGTAACCGAAATAAGGAGTTTCTTGGGTTTAGCCAGTTACTATAGGAGGTTCGTAGAAGGATTTTCGAAGTTATCGGGACCATTGACGAAGTTGACGCAGAAAGCAGCCAAGTTTATTTGGTCAGAAGAATGTGAGAAAAGTTTTCAAGAATTGAAGAATGGATTAGTATCTACTCCAGTGTTAACATTACCGACGGGAACGGAAGGTTTTGTTATCTACAGTGACGCATCGTTGAAAGGACTAGGCTGTGTATTGATGCAAAATGGAAAGGTGATAGCATATGCATCTAGGCAGTTAAAAATACATGAGAAGAATTACCCGACCCATGATTTGGAGTTAGCGGCAGTGGTATTTGCTTTGAAAATTTGGAGACATTATTTGTATGGCGTGAAATGTCAGATTTTTACAGATCACAAGAGCCTTAAGTATATTTTCACCCAGAAAGAGTTGAACATGAGACAGCGGAGATGGCTAGAACTTCTCAAGGATTACGACTGTGAAATATTGTATCATCCTGGGAAAGCCAACAAGGTGGCAGATGCCTTAAGTAGGAAGAATCACGGGATGTTGGCGACGTTGATCTCTAAGGGGGTAAGTATATGGAATGATGTCAAGGAAGTGAACATAGTAGTAAAAGTAAACGGATATTTGGCTCCATTGACGTTACAACCTGCACTGTTGAGCAGAATTAAAGAGGTACAAGAGTTAGACGAGGAGAGAGAAGCCCTAATCAGAAAAGGATGGGTAAAAGATCTTCACATGGGCGAAGATGGAATTTTGAGGTACCAAAAGAGAATATGGGTGCCAAATAATGACGAAATTAAGAGAGAGATACTGAGGGAAGCTCATTGTTCGAAGTTCTCTGTACATCCGGGAAGTACTAAAATGTATAGGGATCTGAGGGAGTCGTATTGGTGGAATAATATGAAGAATGATGTGGCAGAGTATGTGCACAGGTGTCTGATATGTCAACAAGTGAAAAGCGAACATCAGAAGCCAGCAGGATTACTACAATCATTACCAATTCCCGAGTGGAAGTGGGAGAACATTGCCATGGATTTTGTAAGTGGATTGCTGAAGACGGCAGGAAAGTGTGATGCGATATGGGTTATCGTAGATCGATTGACTAAGTCGGCACATTTTCTAGCAATTAAGAAGACTGATTCGTTAGAGAAGTTGGCCAAATTGTATATCGATGAGATAGTGAGACTACATGGGATACCGGTCACAATCGTGTCCGACCGAGACGCAAGGTTCACTTCGAAATTTTGGAACAGCTTACAGGAGGCGCTGGGAACAGAATTAACCATGAGCACGGCGTTTCATCCGCAGACAGATGGTCAGTCAGAAAGGACTATCCAGACACTAGAAGATATGCTAAGGGCTACTTCATTAGATTGGCCAAATGCATGGGACGAACATTTATCATTGGTGGAATTCGCGTACAACAACAGCTTCCATGCAAGTATTGGGATGGCACCTTATGAAGCATTATATGGGAGGAAGTGTAGATCACCGGCTTGTTGGGATGAAGTTGGTGAGAGAAAGTTAAGTGGACCGGAACTTGTACAAGTTACGGCAGATAAGGTACAACAGATTCAGAAATGGCTACAGACTGCGCAGAGTAGACAGAAATCCTATGCAGATAACAGAAGGAGGGAACTAGAATTTCAGCCAGGGGATCGAGTATTCCTAAAGATATCGCCTACAAAAGGAGTTATGCGTTTCGGAATTAAAGGAAAGCTAAGTCCACGATATGTGGGGCCGTTCGAAATCCTCGATAGGATCGGGGAAGTAGCTTATCGATTGGCGTTACCGCCAGTGCTAGCTGGAGTACATAATGTGTTCCATGTCTCCATGCTAAGGAAGTATATTCATGATCCGAGTCATGTGATCGAGTACAAGCAGTTAAGAGTCCGGGCAGATTTGACGTACGATGAACGCCCGATCAAGATCGTCGACAGAAAAGACGAGATTGTAAGAAAGCGTGCGATTCCCTATGTGAAAGTGCAATGGAGTAATCACATGGAAAGAGAAGCGACATGGGAACTAGAAAGTGAAATGCGTGAATTGTACCCGGACATCTTCTCAGATTAAGATTGGTTAAAGTTTGAGGACAAACTTCTTTTAAGGGGGTAAGAATGTAATGACCCGATATTTTTTTTATTTTATTAGTTTATTTTATTTATGTTAATTCATTTTAATTAAATGATAATTAAGGTTAATGGGTTAACTAAGGAAGTGGGCTAGGTAATTAAAAGTTGGACCAAAAATTGTAATGGGCTCAAGTGGGTTAATTTGAATTTAAAACAAATAGATCAAGCCCAATTAACAACTAACCAAAGTATAAAACCTTGAGTTAGTGAATTTTAAGTTTTATTTTATTTACCAAAACAACAAAATAACAAAAACCCTAATCATCACCACCAAAGGCAGCGGCCGCCGGCCAAGGGAGGAGGGAGAAGAGTTTTCGCCATTTTTTTTTATAATCCGATCATTCTCAAGGTAATGCCAAACCTCACCCTCCAAAATTTATTTCATTGAATTTGGATAAATAAAATTTAAGTTATGCATGTTTTAAGAGAATAATCATTAGGGTTTGCATGCTAGTAAATGAATAGTGAGAAATTTTAATTGCTAAAAGCTTAGATTCAAAGGCTATGATAAAATGATGATCTCCATGTCTAGCTTTATTTTAAGATTAACCCCTGTGATCATAAATTGAATAAATCAATATTTTATAATGTATGGGAATTGAACAAATAAGGAATTGAGGTTAATTAGGATTTAACAAAAAAAGAGAAAAAATATGGATTCACCCCATAAGGGTTTCGGCCGAATGGCCTTATGATGTTGGGAATTGCTTTGTTGATTTCTTTTAATATTGTTAGCGATTATTGAATAAATGGATGTTAGAAATTTACAAAGAAAATTAAGAACAAGAAAAATTGACCAAATCTATAGATCTTGATGCTATAAAATTCGCCCTAAAAATCTATATGAATTGGGTATTAATTCTTGATTTAGGATATTAATAGTTTGGACGGAAAAGTTAGTGTTTTCGTTAGATTTATAATGAAAAGAGAACATGATCCTTAAGAGAGTTATTGGAAAGTTAGAAAACTAACTTGAAAGAATGTAATAAGTACTTGGAAGACCTTGACAGTTAGAAAGTTAACGAGAAGAGGGAATATTAAAATATTTCAGTTAGTTTCCTAACGGAAAAGGATTAAACTGATAAAGTTTAAAGTTAAAGGGAATGAAAAGGAAACCTTTGAGCTTAATGGGGTCTAAGTGGTTAAAAAGAAACTTGGGGGACCTTTACGAACAAAACCAAAGTCAAAGGACCTTCCTGCAATTAAATGAAAGTCAAAGGATCAAATTGTAATTAAACTAAAGTTGGAATATTAAATTGTAATTAAACTGAAGTTGAAGGATCAAATTGTAATTAAACTAAAGTTGAAGTATCAAATTGCAATTAATCCAAAGTTAAAGGATCAATTTGTAATTAATCTAAAGTTGAAGGGCTTATTTACAATTTCATCAAAGTTGAAGGACTGACTCGTAAATCAAAGTCAGAGACTTAAACGTAAGTAAAGAAGTAAAGAAATAAAGAAGTAAAAACACATCTCTCAGTTAACTAAGTAGAAGTAGTTAACATCGTAAGAGGATACTAAAGTAAACTATTCGATGCTTTGTAGATTCGCACAAGGAGAACATTGCAAGGAAAAGCAATCAAGGTAAGGGATTACGTTCCTTACTGTTATTTAAACTCCTGTTGATTGAAATTCTATATTTCTTTCTATAAGTTAGACTATCAATATGGCATGATAGTATTTGAATAAATTCCGCGTTATTGAACGTTCTTTTGGAAGAATCCTTACTTAGTGATGTCCCCATTGATCCACTAAGTATCAAAGATTGAAACTTGTTATCACATACTTGTACCTTGGTATGTTCACATCCTAACTCGTAAGTTAATCACTTACTTGTTGGAATGTACAATGTCCAGTTAGAAAAGACATTGTCGGGACAGTCCAGTTAGAAAAGACTCGTCCTTAAACTAGGGATTGCATGAATGATCACATGCCTTCTCTCAGGAATTGTCTGATTACAAGGATAATTCTAGACCCGAGCATATATGTGTGGATACCATATATGTTACGACCTACACTAATGGCTTTAAAAAGCTATGTGTACAAAATTGTACCTTTGGCATTGAGGATATAATGTACGTTGGAATTGACGGAACTAGAATGAATCCCTTTGGATCGTAGTGCCATAATCCTTTGAAGGTAAAATCTTAAGAGTATTATGACTGTATTGCTCTGCAGTCTTAAATCAAAAGTAATTGAACCTATCCTTGCAAAAGTCATTCATAGTGTTCGTTCTGGTCGTCTCTCCTTAGTAACCGGAGGGGCCACGTATGAACTTACTGAGCATTCATTCGCTCACCCCTTCTCTACAATTTCTATTTCAGGATTTAAGTAGAGGGAAAAGGAAGGAGAGCACCCGTAGATGGAACGGCAGATTTGAAGATTTATTATTTAGTTATTTTAAGAATAATTAATTACTCTGTTTAAGTTGAAATACATTAACGGCTAGGGTTGTTTACCTGCCGAGACAAGTTTTGATGGTTACGCTTCCGCATTTATGATGAACTGATGATGCAATAAAGGGTTGGTTTGAGAACCCTAATTTGAGGTATTTTAATTATTGTTATTTAATGCCATTTAATGCTCAGATACAGTAAGAAAATTTGGGGTGTTACAGTAATTGACGTATAAGTAGAGATAAAAAAATAAAACGTTGACGATAGGTTTCGAACGGTGTATCTCATGTATCTCATTAACGTGTTTTCCTATAAGTCAAAGAAGCTGCTATTTTGTTGCTTTTTGGCTTTTACTTATTTCATGCAATAATGTGGTTGTACTTTACTTTTCAACTTATTAGATTTAAGTGAAAACAAACACTCCATTTTTAACTTAATTAAAGCTAAAAGCCATAAGCCACTCAAAATAAGCCGAAACAAATGCGCACGTAGACAACCTATGCCCACTAATTAACATTTAATACCAACACTTCTAGACATGTCCATTTTGCTACTTATGACTAATTGGTCACATAAACACATGTATATACATCTTTTTCATTCTATCAATAATTGATACTCGTCCGTCCATTAAAAAGATGTTTATATTTGTCATGTAAGTTAAAATTATTATGCTAATTAAAGAACAAGAACGAGAAGAGAGGATGATAGAAATGGTTGTAAAAATAGATTTTTAATGTGTGGGCGATTATGCCACTTAGAGCAAGTCAAAAGGGACACTAAAACTTCAGCTTTAGCGTAGCTTTACCACCAACTGCTCTCCAACGGAAGCGCTAAAAATATATTTATTTAAAAGGATAATGATATGTATAGTGAAAACTCAAAAGGAAAACTTATAGCGAAACTTTGTAATCCGTTGGATTGTAATAAGTCTTTGTGGACCCCACTGCTAAAAACTTATCCAACGGATTAGAGTGTTTCACTATGACGCAACCCATATGAGTTGCGCTGTAGAGGGTTTTTTTTTTTTTTTTTTTTTTTTTATCTTTACTCCTCCCTTCCGTTTCAAAATAAATACTCTTTTATCATTTACATCTCCAATCTCAAAATAAAACTATTTTATTACTCTCCCCGTTTCAGAGTATATGTCCACCCTCTCATTAACACGGAGATTAAGAAATGGTAGAAGTGATGTAAGTGTTGTGAGTATAAAAGTAAGGGATAATTGCATATTGGTAACCTGAGTTTTTCTCACTTTTGCAATCCCCAACCTAAAAGTTCAATTTTGCGAATCAGTCACCTGGGTTTGTCAATTTGTTGCAATGCAGTGAATAAACTAACTTTTCGTTAATTTTTTGACGGACCAAATCACATGTGCCTTGCACATGACCTTTTATAAAGGCAATCTTGAGTACTGTTTTCGATATGATCAGTAACTTATATGGTAGCCTCCAGAAATTGACAAGATTGCCCTTTTAAAAGGTCATGTGTAAGGCATACTCCCTCCGTCCCACTCGAATTAGGATAAATTTTCATTTTGGGTGTCCCATTCGAATTAGGACAACCAAAAAATGGAAGTGTTTTCTTTTATGGTACCCACATTCACACTCACAACAACTTTCCACTCATTATTCTCTACCATACTTTCTCTCTCTTACTTTACTTTTCATACTCACAACACCTACTCCACTAACACTTTTTCCTTAATCACCGTGCGCAACCCAAAAATCCGAATTCAGGTGGGACGGAGGGAGTATGTGTTTAAGTCTGTCAAAAAACTAACGAAAAGTTAATTTATTAACCACATTGCAACAAATTGAAAAACTCAGGTGACTGATTTGCAAAATTAAACTTTTAGGTTGTGGATTGCAAAAGTGAGACAAACTCAGGTTACCAATTTGCAATTAGCCCTAAAAGTAAAGTAAGAAAAAGAATGAGTAGGAATAGTAAGTTGATTGGTGTTGTGAGTATAAAAGTAAGTAAGAGAGAAAATGAGTAGGAGGAATAGTATTTTTTTTGCTATTTTAGGAAGTTGACATATATTCCGGGACAGACTAAATATGAAAAGTGGACATATACTCTTAGAAGGAGGGAGTATGTATTTTCTTTTTAGAATAAATAACTTTTACCATTTACTTCTTTCCGACAAAACTTTTTTCACCTTACTTGTACAATAGAATGCACAAATTAATTATTACTCTTTTCTTTACAAAAAATAACTTTTAGTTTTAAAATGTGAATTTATTTTGAGTCGGACAAAAAATGAAAGCACAACATTTATTATAAAAGATGAGAATAACATGGACAAACAAGATTAATATTTTTTTTAATACCCAATTAATATTATCTCTAATAATCTAAAAACAAACAAATTAACATTTTGAAGTATTTTGTTCTAATAATATATTTTAAATGAATTTTAAATAAATAAATAAATTTATTTTATAGTCTAATAATATTATATAATTATGCCTTATTAATTAATTTCATATAATGTAATTATAATATACTTAATAATGAAAAACATCTTAAGTGAATAAAAAATATTCTAAAAATATGTCTTTTTAGTGCAAGATTTGAAGCATAATGGTTGAAGATGATGATAGATATTTGGTGCAAAATTTGCACCATTTTAGAGAGATATTGCAATTTTTGCACCAAACCATTGGAGATGGTCTTAGGCTCTACGTAGATTGACTTTAAATCCTAGATTAACTTTAAATCCGCCCATTAAAAAAATAGCCGGCTAAGCGCCTTAAAAGGCAACCAGTAGAGCTGGAAGCCGCCTACCGCCGAAATTCGCCCTATTGTTTTTATTTTAAAAAAACATTTGGTCCTAGAATATCGTAATTTTTTATTAGTATAAATTCTAGAAAAAAAAAATCGCACTAAATATTTGTTATGCCGCGTAGAGTGTTGGAACTGAAAGTTTGAAAGCTTATCAAAACAATGATCAATTATTTATTATATTCTTGAAATTGTTATACATCCTCTTGCTATTCTACCCATGATTTGCATGTCTTTGTGACATTTTCAAATCTATTTCATCAAGATGTTATAATTCATTCCTAAGTTCTAGGCACCGCTTAGGCCTGGCCTAAGCACTCTAAGCGCTAGACTTGTCTCTGGCGCCTAATGATCTTTACAACCTTGGCTGACCTAACATGTAAAGATCAGAAAATATTAACTACTAATTCTCTATGAGGAGAGGCTATTGCCACTGCATTTTATACTTATCCACTACATAAACTAAATTTTAGGTGAATTAATAAGCGTGTTGACTTAATTACCCCTCAAATACTCCTTTTTAAAAAAAAAAAAATAGAAACACTTACCTTCTTTTGATAATCACTTTCCTAAATATAAAAACTTTCTCAAATTTTTTTTATCAACTTTCATCAAATTTAAATTTTATATTTTCTCAATATCAACCAATTAAATTCACATCCATTATTTTGATTCATAATACCAAGGCAGCCTGTTTGTGTATTATTATTTCCGTTTTTTTTGTTGTGACTTCACAAAAATATTAAATCTCTAATGATCTACTGTATTTTGTATTTTCTAACAGTCTTCTTCCAGCCCTAAAAAAAAAAAAAAAACATCTTCTTCCAAAAGTATTTGTTCTTAAGCATGATATAATAAAATTGGTTTTAAAATAAAAATAAAAATAAAAAATAGTGAATTTGGGGAAATAATTTTCATTTTAAACGTAAGGTGATGGTCATACAACAAAAAAAAAAGTTTAAAAATAGTGAAACAGCAAGTATTTTGAGACAAAAAATTAACTCCCAAAACGACATCCATTTTGAGACGGATGGAGTATCAAAAACACTAGAACTGGCTATCCAGGTTTGTTGGCCATGACCTTGTTCAAATGTGCTTGAAATCATATCCAGAATGCTTTATTATATTGATGTCCAGAACCTTTTGAGCAAGACTGTTAAACGAACCACGCCCGTTCGAGCTCGGCTCGGGCTCGGCTCGTTAAAGCTCGGTTCGAATAGGCTCGAAGTGCTATTCGAGCTCGAGCTCGAACTGAGTTTTCGAGCTCGAATTTTTATCGAGCCGACTCGTGTTCGACGAGCTTTGTTCGAGCTCGGCTCGTTAGAGCTCGGCTCGTGTTCGGCTCGTTTAATTCACGAATAACTCGAGCTCGGCTCGACTCGACTTGGCTCGTTAAGCTCGAGCTCGACTAAATAATCATCATTATTACTTTTGTAATGAATACATATACATTATATGTATATACAACATTGTACAAGGAATAAATCATAACTAAAATATTTTTATCTTTAAAATGAATCAAACAACATTAATTGTACAACAACTAAAATTAATTTAATTTTTATACATTCATATAATGATCATATAGCGACTATACACATACAATACAATAATACAATATAAATTGTACAACAATTAAAATTAATTTATTCTATGCACATTCATTATGAAAACATAGAGATATATACACAATAGTCGGGTTTTTTTCAAAAGTAATTTATTATTTTCAAATGTGTATTTGTCTTATATTATTTTTCTCATTGAAATAAAAAAAAAAAATTAACATCTATTATTGTAGTTATATATGCAAGTATATTTAAATACTCAAATATAAAATGAACAAAATGTTTATCATTTACACATACATACACACATATATATATATTTCACATATAAATGCGTTTGCATGTAAAAAAATATTTATTAAATATATATATGTATATATATATATATATATATATATATATATATATATGTATATATATATATGTATATATATATATGTATATATATATATATATATATATATGTATATATGTATATATATATATGTATATACACATAGACACACACACACACACACACACACACACACACACACACACACACACACACACACACACACACACACACACACATATATATATATATATATATATATATATATATATATGTATATGGTATAGTGGATATTATATATACATACATGTAACACATATTTATATACATAAATATATGTATGTGTGATATGTGTGTGTCTATATGGAATATTGGATGTTATATAGTATATATATATATATATATATATATGCATACATACATATAGCACATATTTATATACGTTATTATATACTCCCTCTAGCCTACTCGATTTAGGATATTTTGCCATTTTTAGTGTCATAATCGACGTAGTACGGCCAAAAAATAGAAAGATAATATTACTTTTGTTCTCATAACCTCCTCCATTCATTCTAGTTCCCTCTTAAGTCGGGCGGGACGAAAGCCGTATATGTGTGTGTATGTATGTATTATATGTATATATACATACATATAACATATACTATATTATACACCTAGCGTAGCGTACGTTTTACTAAATAGTAAATACAGTTGACTAAGTATAATAGCGTCATTTAAATGCTATATACTAACCTGAAAGTTTGTCTGACTTTGACTTTCATGGTCAACTCCATAAAACGTTGACCACAATATGAAAACCTACCTATCCCTATGCATTTCAAAAATTGTTATGAATTCACCGTTAGAATACGGTCGGCCTCAACTTTTAAATATAATTGTTAAAACAAATAGTTAACTATTAATAGTTAAATATAATAGTTAGCTATTTATAGTGAAATATAATAGTTAACTATAATTATTAACTACCATAGTAACTATTTGTTCTTAAAAAATTTTACCATAGTAACTATAATAGTAAATATAATAGTTAACTACAATAGTAACTACACTATATAGTAACTAATACTATTATCTAATACTATTAGCTAATAGAAAAAAAAATGAAAAGTCGCTTATTTATTATGTAGAGTCAAACTATTTGAATTTTTATTAATATTTTATGTAAATTATTAATTTACATAATTTATTAATGATTTAACAGCCATTTTTAAATTTTTATGAGAATTAATAATTTTGTGTAAAATATTAGTTAAAGTTTAAGTAAATTTGATAAGTAAATAAAAATTTGAGACAGAAAGAGTATATTACAACCTGATGGTATATATACATTCAATTAATCGTTTGTGATATGAAAAGTTAAATGAACAAGAGCTTTTCAAAAAAAAAAAAAAAAAGTAAACAGGAGGTTACATTTGTAAATTAGACACATATTTTGAGATTAAAAAAAGAGAAAAAAAATAGAGTTTTTGTTCAAAATGCAGAGAATACTTATCAGAGCTCGGTAAGGCTCGAACTCGATTAGGCTCGGACTCGATAAGGCTCGAGCTCGAGCTCGTTTGATTTCATAATTTTCAAAAAAATGTTTAAGCTCGAGCTCGGCTCGTAAAGACTCGAGTTCGAACGGCTCGTGAAAGGCTCGAACTCGAACTCGTTTGATTTCATAATTTTTAGAAAAATGTTTAAGCTCGAGCTCGGCTCGTAAAGACTCGAGTTCGAACGGCTCGTTAAAAGCTCGCGAGCAGCTCGAAACTCGATTCGAGTCGAGCTCGAACAAGGAAAATGGGCTCGAGCTCGATAAAAGCTCGAGCTCGAGCCCATTTTCCTACAATGAGTCTGGTTCGGTCCGCTAAACCGCCAGCTGATGTTGTATTTTTATTTTCAAATTGTTTTTTCTTGTTTTGTAAACTTGTCTTTTTATGGTTTTTTGGTCCGATGAGATTGATGTGTTGGGATGTTTTATAGTTTTGCTAAACAATGCATATGTGGACTGTTTAAATGACAGCAAATAGAGTAAATAGGTGCATTAATTATTGCGGAGTATATTAAGCTCAAGAGGTTGTATGGCTATAGTGCTATGTAATCCTTCGTATCCAGCTATCCATCTGCAGTCAATTGGTAAATGCATTTCTATTGTCTTGTTTTTTGACTGGATAGGAATGATAAAGTGTGTATACTTTGACTTGATTCAGACTTCTAGTAGTTGTCTCCGTTGTAAATAAATTTCTAGGAATTATGTTGATGCATCTCACATGTTTGAACAGAATAGGGAGACCTTAGATTTGAAGAAAGTAAAAATTCATGCAAGTATTTTTGTTTCAGGAACTCCTGTTACGCGTTGGGCAGCAGTAGCTTTTGGTGCTGGAATTGGTATTGGATCTGCGTGCACAGAGTGCTCTCAATTGTTTGATGGGCCAAAGTTGACTTCGCCTAGTATTTCTGATGCACCTGCTTCAAAGGTATCTTTTATTCTTCTTCTAAACATTAACTATTTCGGTAGTAGCATTTATGGTATCTTATTGTCTTACTTACGGAAACTTTACTCTTGTTTTCTCTACTGGTTGTGTAGCCTGAACTTTTGATGTTGCTCATTATTAAGTGCCCTTTTTCATCTCGCAGTATATATGCTTTTCAGTTGACACGAATTATAAATACAAGCATGCAAGCCATTTAGTACTGTGTGAAACCTTCACAATCATACCTATGTTAAATTGAGTTGGTTTAAACTTTAGAACTATATACAGAACAAGATAATCAGGTAGAGCTGTCTAGGATAATTTGTAACAGCAACTGTTTGGTGGTGGGAGTTTTTGGGATCATTAGATAAGGCATGGTGCGGGATCTTGAATAATACAATACCAGTTTTGGGTGGAACGGGAAGCATAGGGGTTATATAATGGCTTTTGAGTTTGGAAGACTGGCTGTATCTATCTGTTGTGCAAACTAGTTCCATCTTTATGAGTTGTATTTTCGAACTTACTTGAATTTAGAGCACTAGAGGTTATTGGAGGAATCTTGCTTGGTAATTGTGATACACCTACTCCCTCAGTCCCTATTTACATTACAAAAATTGCCATTTTGGGTGTCCCTATTTACATTACAAAATCCCAAAAAGGAAACTTTTAAACATTTTTTAAATAATGGGACCCACTTGTCATACTCACAACAACTATCCACTTACTTTTCTCTACCCACTTTCTCTCTCCCACTCAACTATCTACACTCACAACACACAGGGGCGGACCCAGCTCCAAAATCAAGGGGGTTCACAAAATACATTAGACAAAAATTATATACAAATTTCTCTCTTTTTATGTTCTTTTCTTTTGTTTTGGCAAGGGGGGTGGGCTGAAACTAGCAAAGGGGGGTTCACTTAGTACTAAAAAAAATAAAAAATAATTTTTTTTAACTGTCAACATAAAATTAGGGGGGTTCACTTCCACCCCTTTGGACCTTCTTGGGTCCGCCCCTGACAACACATCAACTTTACAATCATTTTCTTAATTTTTGTGCAAAGGCTTATTTTTGTAAGGTAAATAAGGACAGAGGGAGTATGCCAGAATGGACAACCATGTGGGTACAAGGTTGAGGCTGGAATATGTTGGAAATTTAGGGTTTATTGATAATCCTGGATAATGATTGAATTGTGTATATTCACTTTCCGAACAAAGTATTTCGACCCTATATGCCTGGGTTACACGAAACCTTTGTATGAGATAAGACAATCAAACGATCTGAATCTAGGCAAAGAAATCAGATCAAAACTTAGAGAAATTGTGTGTGTTTTTCGTTAGTAAAACTGAGATCAATAATATGTTTATAAACAGATTTTCGGAAAGGGCAGAACTGGTATCAGTCATGACTGTTACCCCAACAGTCATAATTGTTAACTGATTGTGTCTCTTGGTTTTGGCGGGTTTTGGTGGGAAAACTGACGCCCTGCCCCTTGACCCCTGCTTCTTTATTGTGGTCGAAAACATATTAACTCAAACGAGTGTGTACTCCACACTTTCCCTTACTCGTATCCGAGCCGAATATGAAATCGCATTGGTCTCTAGTAAATCACAATTACATAAAATCGTTGATGACACTAAAATCACCAACATTTCCCCCCATTTTAGTGTAATCCTCGATTTACTAATCATATAAAATATGTAGCAAACATAACGAAACAAACGAATGCATAAATGAAAATGTCTTGCGATTGAATTTTCATCTTAGTACAATACACATTTCAAATATTCGAGAATCGGGGTGTCCCAACGATTGAACCCGTTAACTCATATGAATACCTGAAGATACTATACACATAAGTTTCTTACAACACTCTAAAGTTTATTCCTGACACTATTACAAGCCATGTGTCCCTATCCATTAATGAACATATAGAAAGCCAAGTCCTAGCTTCTTGAAGCGGCAAAACTTCATGTTCACATAGGTAGTTCCTTTAATCTTGCACCTGCATTTGCAATTTTTCAAAAGAACTATTAAGAAGATATTCTTCAACCTAACTATCACTTGCAGGTCTTGAACACATACCTTGGGAAACATAATAACATGTGCTCCAATCTCCACCTGTGAGCTTTCCACATTGAATTCAGGCTTCTAACGTTGTATTAGAAGGGAATTGGGTATCTCACAACTAGAGGATTAGATGGACTTTAATCCCATCCCTATTGATGACTTATTCACTAAGTCTCTAGCTAACCCCTTCGTCAAGTGGTCAGCTAAATTTTGTTGAGACCGAACAAACTCAACTGAAATCACACCATTCATGATCAATTCACGAATCATACTATGTCTGACACCTAAGTGTCTAGACTTGCCATTATAAATCTGACTATAATCCCTAGCCAATGTGGCTGCACTATCACAATGGATAGATATTGGCGATATCGGTTTTGGCCATAATGGAATCTCATATATCAAGTTTCGTAGCCATTCTGCTTCTTTACCAGCAGCAGCCAATGCTACGAACTCAGATTCCATAGTAGAATGAGTAATACATGTCTGCTTCGTGGAAGCCCATGAAATGGCCCCTCCTCCTAGCAAGAACACCCAGCTACTAGTAGAAGATGAATCTACTTGGTTGATCCAGCTAGCATCTGAGTAACCTTCTAAAATAGAAGGTTGTCCAAAATAACACAAACAGTAACTCATAGTACCTTTTAAGTACTTGAACACCCTTGTTAAAGCATGCCAATGCTGTCTACTAGGATTACTAGTGAACCTGCTCAATCTTCCTACTGCATAAGCAATATCAGGTCGAGTGCTCGTCATAGCATACATCAAACTGCCAATGGCTTTTGAGTATTCGAGCTGTGACACAGGTCTACCAGTATTTGGCATAAGTTTTTCAGCTGGATCCATAGGAGTACTGACTTTAGAACAATTATCACAATTAAACTTTTTGAGAATTTTCTCAATATAATGAGATTGTGTAATTGCAATTCCCTTGTTCAACCTTTTAATTTTTATGCCAAGAATTACATCGGCTTCTCCCATGTCCTTCATAGAGAATTTTGATGACAAAAGCTTCTTAGTTTTATCAACTACATTTTGGTCTGTGCCAAAAATTAACATGTCATCTACATATAGACAGATGAATACACCTTTGCCGGATGCATCAAATTTGCTATATACACATTTGTCTAACTGATTTAATTCAAAACCATTGGACAAAACAACCTCATCAAACTTTTGATGCCACTGTTTAGGTGCTTGTTTCAGCCCATATAATGACTTAATTAACTTGCACACCTTATGCTCATTACCTGGCATAACAAATCCTTCAGGTTGCTTCATATACACTTCTTCTTCCAAATCACCATTTAAAAATGTTGTTTTGACATCCATTTGATGGATTAATAAATTGTGAATAGCTGCCAAAGCTATCAACAATCTAATAGTAGTGATACGAGCAACTGGTGCATAGGTATCGAAGTAATCGATTCCTTCCTTTTGTCTAAAGCCTTGGATTACCAATCGAGCTTTAAACTTGTCAATTGTTCCATCGACTTTCATCTTCTTTTTGAAGATCCATTTGCACCCTAAAGGTTTACAACCTGGTAGTAAATCAGATAAGACCCAAGTATTATTTTTCATAATAGAACTAATCTCATCGTCTATTGCTTCTTTCCAAAAAGCAGCATCTCGCGATTTTATAGCTTCATCATAGGTTCTTGGATCCTCCTCTAAATTATAACAATAAGAGTATTGAGATTCAACCTGATCTCTTGATCCTTCAACTAAATATAGTTGAAAATCATCACCATGTGATTTAGCTTTTCTTGCTTTTTTGCTTTTACGTGGCTCGGGTGTCTCACTTGGTGTATCATTTGAATGATCATCCCTTTGAGATACATCCGAATTTGGTATAATATCCTTTGGCCTAGGTATTGAAGAGAAACGATTCTCATCAAATATTGCATCTCTTGATTCTATAATTGTATTAATAGAAATGTACTCATTAGGTTCTATAACATAAAACCTATATGCCTTGGAATGCTCAGCATATACAACAAAGATGCAATCAATACCTTTTTCTCCCAACTTTTTTCTTTTAGGATCTGGAAGTCTAACCACAGCCCTACACCCTCAAACTCGCAAAAATGTCAAGTTGGGTCGTTTCTTATACCAAAGTTCATATGGGGTAATCTTGTTCCTTTTATTAGGAACCCTATTCAATAGATAGCAAGCCGTTAACATGGCTTCCCCCCAAAACCCGTCACTCAAGCCTGAGTAAGATAACATGGCATTGACCATTTCTTCAAGAGTTCTATTTTTCCTTTCAGCCACACCATTTTGTTGTGGTGTATAAGGAGCCGTAGTTTCATGAATGATTCCTACGGATTGAAAATATATAGGATCATAATATTCACCACCTCTATCCGTGCGTAAGGTTTTAATCAAGCCATTTTGTTGTAATTCAACTTCTGTTTTAAAAGTTTTAAATTTATCCAGGGCTTCATCTTTTGCATGCAGCAAATAAACATAGCAAAACCTAGAGGCATCATCTATAAAAGTGACAATATACTTTTTATTTCCTAAAGATGGAGTCGCATGAAAATCAAATAAATCACTATGTATTAATTCAAGTATTACAGAATTCCTTGTTATACTTTTAAAAGGTTTTCTAGTGATTTTTGTTAACATGCAAGTATTACATTTTCCAGTATCATTATTAATAGCAGGAATTAAACCATCTTTAGACATTTCAAGCATTCTTTTATAGTGCACATGTCCTAAACGAGCATACCATAATGAGGAATAATCAACATTGGAATCAGTCATATAAACAGAACTAGAATCATTAGGAACTTTATTCAAATTCAACATAAACATCCCATTATTGTAATAACCAAATCCTACAAATACACTAGATTTCGATAAGATATACTTATCGGATTCATACACTTGTTTGTATCCACACTTGTTCAAAATAGGACCAGAAACTAAATTCTTACGAAGTTTAGGTACAAATAACACATTAAACAGAGTAACAGATTTTCCTGAACTAAATTCCAGCACCACATTTCCTTTTCCTTGAACAGGAGCAAAATGATCATCACCCATGTAGAGAACAGATTCGTCTTCCACCGGTTCAAATGTTTTAAACCAGCAACGATCTTTACAAACATGAGTTGTGGCACCAGAATCAATCCACCACGCAATTGCATCATCCTGCACATAAAATGCTTCAGAAATTAGTGAAACGGAATATTTAATAAATCCATTCCAAATATGTTCTAAATTCTGACCTTGGTCTTGGGTATGGTCCTTAGACCCCTTCCCCGAACCACTAGTGCTAGCGCCATCCTTCTTGTTCCCACTACGACAATCCCTCTTAAAGTGACCAGTTTTGCCACACCTCCAACATGCCACTTTAGGCTTCTTGTTGGGACCAGAATCATCGTTGTTATTGGAACCACGTTTCTTTCCTCTGTTTTTGTTGTTGTTCCTTTTCTTTCCACCCTCCTCAAGCATATTCACTGAGGGTCCAGCAACTTCCTTTCCTTTTCCCTTGTCACTTTCTTGTGCCCTTAGAGAATCCTCTATACGCAGGTGACTACCAAGTTGGACCAAAGACAGATCGTCTTTACCATGTTTCAAGTTGTGTTTGAAATCCTTCCAGGAAGGAGGCAACTTGTCTATTATACTTGAAACAGATATTGCCTCGTCCATTTTCAAACCATGTTGTGTAAACTGTCCAAGGATTCTCAGGAGTTCATTGAATTGTTCCATGACAGGCCTTGATTTGACCATCTTGTAATTATTAAAATTACTTACAAGGAACTTCTTACTCGAAGCATCCTCTGCCATGTACTTGGATTCAAGAGAATCCCACAACTCCTTCGCAGATTCAACATTCTGATATATGTCAAAGAGAGAGTCAGACATACCGTTCAATATATGCCCTCTGCAGATGTAGTCATCGTTCTCCCACTTCGATCTTTTCCTGACTGCTTCCAAATTATCGTCCTCCGACAATTCTGGCATGGGGGTAGACAAAACATACACCACCTTCAATGTTGTCAGAAGGAAGTGCATCTTCTTCTGCCAACGTCTGAAATCATAGCCTTCAAATTTGTCCAACTTCCCAAAGTTGGTCGTCATCTCCTTCACAGTACTTCCTCCACCCATGATTATCACAGAATACTTTGTTCGTTTGTTGGAAATTTAGGGTTTATTGATAATCATGGATAATGATTGAATTGTGTATATTCACTTTCCGAACAAAGTATTTCGACCCTATATGCCTGGGTTACACGAAACCTTTGTATGAGATAAGACAATCAAACGATCTGAATCTAGGCAAAGAAATCAGATCAAAACTTAGAGAAATTGTGTGTGTTTTTCGTTAGTAAAACTGAGATCAATAATATGTTTATAAACAGATTTTCGGAAAGGGCAGAACTGGTATCAGTCATGACTGTTAGCCCAACAGTCATAATTGTTAACTGATTGTGTCTCTTGGTTTTGGCGGGTTTTGGTGGGAAAACTGACGCCCTGCCCCTTGACCCCGCAAGGGGGCGCAGCCCCCTTGACCCCTGCTTCTTTATTGTGGTCGAAAACATATTAACTCAAACGAGTGTGTACTCCACACTTTCCCTTACTCGTATCCGAGCCGAATATGAAATCGCATTGGTCTCTAGTAAATCACAATTACATAAAATCGTTGATGACACTAAAATCACCAACAGAATATTCCATTTTGATTGATGTTCTAGTGAGGGTTTTAGTCTTTTTATTGTAGTCCTAAATCATTATAAAGAATAACACTAATCTGATAAGAATTACCCTTTGAAGTAGGAGAGTGATACTTCCGATGTCTTTCGTCCACATGACAAAACATTGGAGTTTTTCAATGTATAATAGATGTCATAATTACTCGTGATTAATATTTAGATTTGCATTGTTGATGTTGCATAGAAACATGATTATGTATGCCATTTTTATAATACTCTAGCAAATTGATCGAAACATATTTCAGTCTCTCTGAGTCGTAGAAATCGCCTTCAATAAAAGTAATTAGAGCAAGTAGCTTAACGTACTCAGGAAAGGGTAAATTAAGACTTAAAAATGTTTGAATCATGATGCAACCATGAAAAAGTAGGAGACACGTGGGGGTCGCATCATGGCACAATCCTGAGCTTTAACAATATTTTTCTCCTATGAGTGATGCGCTATTGCAATTGGTGTGATATGTTTTTATTTTATTTTATTTTACTTATTTTTTATTTTTTGATAAGAAGGTGTGATATGTTTTAGCAATCACATATCATTTGTCGACAGTAATACAATTAGGTGACCCAAATATTGTAGATACCATGTGTATCAAGAACGCGACTTGTGAAAATGAGGGGATTATGGAAGTCAACTTTTGACTTTCGTTTTAACGAGACTAATGTAGAGTGTTGCCTCACATGATCCATGGAATTCATTCTTTGGTTTTTGATAAAAATTGATTAACCTAGTTTGCTAAACGTTGTACTTCACACTTTTTAATGACATGTCAAACGAACTTGAGATATTTGATATGAGTGTGTAGGCAGCGATGTTGAATTTACTGGTGTAAAGGGTGTTGTTGAGCTTGTTGAAACGATAGTTGGAAAAAAAAAAAAAAAAAAAAAACTATTTACCCTTCAGTTTATTTACTGTTCAAACTTGCATTACTCTTGCATGTTGAAAAAATCTGTGGAGATAGTATTTTTAGCATAGAAACTCGTCAACAGACCGTTATGTCAAATAAATAGGATTATAGGAGATACTTAGCTGAATGATTGCTTGGTGATCTTTGTAGAGGATGAAATTTTTGAGAAAGTTAAAAATGAAGATATCATGAAGTATTTAAAAAGGGTGAAGAATTGGAGCTTCCTTTCATTCTTTATTTGTTTGGTTGTCAATTTCCATGCTAATCACTTTTGTTACAATGGCATATTTTTCTAGTCGACGGTGAAAGCCTCTAGTAAACATAAGCCCAATGTTGGCCAGTTGGTATTTTTCTTTTAACATGTACTCCCTCCGTCCCATAACTATGTGGACAATCTTTGGCCTGGTGGCCAGAGCTCATGGCTTCCAACTTGGAGGTCATGGGTTCGATCCCCCTTCCCCCAGAAGTTAGAGAGAAGATTTTTCTCTCCTTAGGATTTGTCTTGTATTGATTGCACGGGAATTAAGGGATGAATAGTAATGGGGTAGTTGTTGTGAGTGTGAAAAGTGAAGTAGGAGAGAGAAAGTGGGTAGATAATAGTAGGTTGATTGGTGTTGTGGGTATAAAAGTAAAGTATGAGAGAGAATGAGTGGGAGGAATAGTAAAGATTCTTTCCCATTTTAGATTTTAGGAAAATGTAACTTATCAATGGGACGCCCAAAATGGAAATTTGTCGTATCACTCGAACCACATGAGGCACAATTACAGTTGCTTCAAGCTCCATCACTTGTAGCTTAATGTGCATGTGGAAATGTGTATAATATGCTTTGCTCATTAAAAAATTTCGTCACTTGGTTTTTGAAATACTCTGTAGCATTTTAAAAGCAGGATGTGAGTGGAAATGCATGAAACTGTATGGGTGCTAAACCTGAAAGGGGGTTTTGAGAAATCCCATTTATTCTTGTTAATTTTTGTTAAAAACTCTATAACCTATCATTTGCAGGTAAAGCAAGTGTCCTAGTAGTTTGCGAATGAGGAAGGATAAAAGAATAAACTTTACCCAAATTTAGGGCATTTGTGACTCGTACTTTGTTTTTAAGGGGAAGTAGTTACACAACTCTACAGAACTAAAATACCCCATTGCTTTTTCAAAGTTTGATTAACAGCTTATACATACATAATGAATGATTATGAGTAGCTAATACACGAATTCAACAAAAAATCATGGAGTAGATGTGGGGTTACTAGATATATATGTTCAAAAACATGCAAGTACTGTTTCTTTCTTCCCCCCCCCCCCCCCCCCCAACTTCCTCTAGTCCACAATGCTCTGTTTCTGTGAAGTGCATTTGCAGATATCATCCAGCTGGAGCTTTTTTCCAACAATTTCATCTCTGGCTCCTTGTACCAATTCAAATTGCTATGTACTTTTAAGCGTAAACCACAAAGCTAACCCGCGTATATGCCCAGCACATCACTTTGACCTCCGTACTGTCTAAACAACAAAAGTAGTCTACATACTATTACAAATCAGCAAAATGTACCCGCTTCACTCGCCCCTGTTAATAATTTAACGGGGATGCCCTAGTAAGCAACAAGTTGACCCCTTCCTCGCTAAGATAGTGGTGACTAGACAAAGACTAATCTAAACTCTTTACAATCCTAGCGAAATTGTAAACCCATGTTTGACACATCATTAACATATAAGATAAATATAACAAAAAAGACACTCATTAGTCCTCACTTTTACACCCTCTCAACCCATCCACTTACAACCCACATATCTCTCACCTTTGACTATGACTTCCCCACCTCCACGGCTCCACCATCTTCTCCTCCGCCCTCCGCTCGCTCTCCTCCCATCTTTCCTGCCCCCTCCCTCCTAGACACCCTCAACATCTCCATATTCGATCCCACCAACAATTCACCCCTCCCCTTCTCTCGGTCTCCCCTCACAGAGCCCATTAAGGCCACTCTCTCACTATCTCCCTCTCTAACCAAACCCATTTCCTCATCCTTTTCTCGACCTCCCATTCCAGTTCTGTGCTACAATGGCTTTCCCCACTTCAGACATAATGTGACTTCCTATTTTGTTTACACCCAGTGATACATACCAGGTCGATTTTTCTCCTCACGTGTTCGATATAATGCCATGTTGAACATCCCCCTACCATCTCTCTGCTGTTTTGGCTGCTAAACACGTTGAGCGGCGTGCCCCACTTGCTGGAGAAACTGCACAACCACGCGGCAAGGATGGGATGTGGTGTGCTAAAAGGAGGGTTGTGGAGGAATTCCTGTTGGAGCAGCTCGTGGCACCATGCCCTTTTTGCTCTATTTGATTTGTGTTTTTGGGTATAGGTTTTACTGCTATTGATTTGGCAGATTTGTGGGATTTTGTTTGTTAATGGCGGAATTGTGCTTACATTTGGGATTTTGAATGTGGATTTATTTGTTGGTGGCGATGGTGGTGGTGCTGATGATTTTGTTTGTTAATGAAGAAATGTCACAATAAGGTAACGATTTTGTTAGGATTTTAACGAGTTTAGTTTAGCTTTTGTCCAGTCAAACCCCATGTCAGGGAGGAAGGGGTCAATTGGTTGATAACTAAGACAGCCCCCGGTCGTTATAAAATTAGGATGTTTAGGCAGTTCAGAGGTTAAAGTGATATTTTGACATACTATGTGGGTTAGTTTTGTGGTTTAATCGTTTTAATAGGGCTGTAATATAGTTATGTGCATATACAACCTGTTTACGTTTCGCAGCTTAAGGCCTTAAGTTGGATAGTTATTTCTAACCTCTTCACATTGGCCATATGCGACTTGCATTTCATGTGCATGCGTTTTTATTATCTTTTGGTTAGTTACTTAGCTATTAACGGTTATCACTAAAACACTTATGTTGTTTTCCCAGGCTGGAGATGAATGATCCTTGAGATAATTTTCGTTGAAAGATTGCTGTTACCTTTTGCCTTTGGGTGAGATATACTCCGTATATGCCTCTGTAATAGCAAAGACCCATCACAGAAGGCCGATTATCAAATCAAATGCAACTTGATATTTTTATTTTTTTGTGGGGGTGGGGGGGGGGGGGGGGGGGGGAGGAGGGGAGGGGAGGGGGGGAGAGGGGAGTACTTACTTGGGTTTTTGTTCTGGTTGACAATCCCTTTGCCTCTGCTCACATTATGTTTAAGGATTGAATCGCAAGCTTCTCTAAAACCTCATCGACATTTTCCTTTGCCAAGTTTCAATGAATTACGTAGCCTCTCTCGAGAGTAGCTTCCTGCAACACTGATTGATTCTGATTTCTGAAGATCCTACATGCATAACACAATCATATCACGGAACGATGTTCCCTCTTTGCTTGCTTTTGTTGCTACTACTTGTTGCTACTACGAACATACTTTGGGAAATAATCTAAGTTTAACTCAATTATCATAATGAAAATATTCATGGTATACGAACATACTTTGGGAAAAGTTTATAACTGAATTATCATAATGAAAATATTCATGGTATCTATGATGATGTATCAGTTTAAGGTGTTCTCATTTATTTATTTTTTGTTGTTATTATGAAAAAAATAGTGAGCATTAGGTTTAAGTTAAGATATTCATACCAATTAAAATTAAAACGCGTTATTGATACATCATCGACAGTACTATTGATAACAAGTTTAAAATTTTAATTAGGAAAAAGAGCAAAAAAAAGTCACCCAACTCTTAGGTTTTTGTGGATTTGATCGCTCAATTAATTTTTTTGTATTCATCACATCAAACACATTTTTTTTTAATTCATGGTCGCTCATACTAACTCAGTTAGTTTTTCTTCGTTAAATTGACCATGTGCCATTTCACGTGCGTTCTTTGAGGGGTGATGTTGGCAGATCAATTTCAAGGCATTTCCCTCCATCAAATTAGCGGTAAATCACGTCTGAATGTCAAAGCACTCATATTTATACCTCCATATCCCCAATTTGCTCAGAAATTGCCCACTTACATAAACCCTAAATCGAAATTGTGAAGCACACACCAGAAGACTGGAGATTCTATGTGATTGTGGAAAGAAGGCTGCAATGCGAACATTATGGACAAACAGAAACACCGGAAGAAGATTTTGGGCATGTAAGACGATTAATGTATGTTTCTGAACCCTAATTTGTTTGTTATGTTTTTTTACTTCTCCATCTTCAACACATGTTTTCTTCTAATACTAACCCTAACAGGTTGGGAATTGTGGATTCTTTTTATTGGTTGACCCTCCTATGTGTGCTCGATCAGCAGAGGTGATTCCAGGGCTCCTACGAAGCATAAGGGAAAATGAAGATTTCAAGAAAAAGAAATATGTTTCGTGAAAGTGTTCTTGCTGGGCTACTGGTAATGACTTGGATTGTCATTGTGATTTGTTGGCTAGCTATTGAAGATGAAACTGAGGGGAAGACTGGAGGTGTAGATTTGGGATTTTAAGGGTTTGAATATTTAAACTGAAGTGATGTATTTTGTTGGCTAGCTATTGAAGATGAAACTAGAGGGAAGAAGGTAGCCTTGGTGGCAAAAAGAAATCCACTATGCAAGTAGACCCATGTTCTATGTACACTTCATTAATTTGTGTGTTTTCACAAACGTAAGCATATTGAAAGTATCATGATCATGTCCTAAAGCTCTTAAACCGGTTTTCAAATCCCCAAAAGGCACTTGAAAGGAATAACCCGAGAACGATTATAGGGCTTGCTCGGATCTTAACCCATTAGGCCAACTAAGGCCCAACTCATTGAAAAGCCCACCTTTACTTTGTAAATGGCCCATTTCGTTTCTATCATGCATTTCCAGCTCGGTGCAACCGAGCTGAGGTGAACCCGACTCTAGCCTTCGTCAAAGCTCCATTAAGAGATCAATATTAAGCAACCTCAACGAGGAAATCCTGCTCGTTTCCACCGAGCTAGACTGATATGTTGGTGTTGTATGCTCTAGGCACGTTATGAGAACGATTAATGTTATCTATTGATTATGTTTTAATAAAGATATTGAATGTTGATTATTATATCCTTTGCATGTTTATTATAATAATCCACATCCCTGATAGTTATGTATTAATTGTTAGTATAAGTTTAATAGATAATCATATAATGATTATGGTGTATAGGATACAATTAAACTTATGGGTATTTATTGGAGACCAAATACTGGACTGACCCGTATGAGATTTATGTCATGGTCACAATGTCATAATTAAGTCTCATATAGTTATATTACTGGAATCTTTAGACTTGAGGTTATTACAGTCTTCACTTGATGAACATTATGTTTGACATATTCAAACGTTACCCCTAACCGGGTAGTTATAAAGAATATGATTGGCATAATCGGAATCGTGTAGGGAAGAGTAATAAGCCAAGAAAGGATTTGTTCCTCATCAAGAGAGGTGTCAAACTTTGGCCACTCGATGAATGATATTGATGAAATGCATGGCCGTGCTCAAATATGATTTGATGTATCAATACATTCGGGATCGAGAAAGCATTGAACAATGTAAGTTGACCATTGACCATGGCTTACGTTCAATAGACATCGAGAACAAGGAGATTGTAATATGTTCTATAAAAGATACGAACTTATATAGTTATACTAATTGGGTAGGTATGACGGTTTGCTAGAATCTAATCATATGTTATGGGGTGATACCCATTGCCAACATAGTATAATCCTAAAGGGTCACACATATATAAGAACGAATCTTAAAAGGACCTAAATGGTATTAAGGGTCGAAGGACCTTTGAGGAATATTAGGAAGTTAGAGGAGAAAAACTGGAAAGCGTGAGGGTCCGGCCGGACCAGGACAAGGACCCGGTCGGACCTCCAGGTGATCCGGGCGGACTAAGGCAAGGACTCGGCCGGACCAGTCGGTTTCGGCTGGGAATTTCCTAAGTCCGTATTGTCTCAGGTTTGGACACTTGTTACCTATTTGGAATAGGTCTAATGAGTATAAAAACGAGCTCTAACAGCCCTAATCAGACTAACACAATTGTGAAAGTCTCCAAAGAGTTTGAGAGAGTTTATTCTTGTTCTAAGATCTCCAAAGTGAAGAACAAGAACACATATATTATTCTATATAGTTCTTTGTGGTCTAGCAACCAAGATCAAGTGATTCTTGATATTCGTTCGTGGTGTGGATACCGTTAGAGGGTGACGATTATCATCTACAAGTTCGTGATTATTCGTGATCAATTTCGAAAAGCTCCACCGAATTCAAGGTTGTTAAACACACGCTTCAAGGGTTAGTATTCTAGTATTCATTGTAGATGTATTTGCTATAATCATATGAATGGATCTATAGGCTTTGGGTTTCATTAAATTTTAAATGCTTAATTCCACTACGCATGTTACTACGAAACCCAACATGATAGGCATCCATGACGTCTCACACGGCGTCTCCATACTTTTCACAGTTAAGGGAACCCCAGCCCACTAAGGAATCTTGGCCCGCAAGATTCTTTCTACCTAACTTGGATAAGGATGACTTAATTTGGATAAGCTAACATCACCCTAAAGGATATACCCAAATCCCTAGAATATAAGGCCTAGATCAAGCTAGACTCATAATATAAATAGGGGTCTCAAAACCCAAATTCAGGTTGATTCTCTCTCCCTAGCTCTCTCCTTCTTTCCAAGTTTTCTGCACAAAAGAACATCTAACTTATTCTCACGCCGGAGGGCCTTAACGGTGAAGCCCTGGCCAAAACGTGTGTTCATCTTTTTCAGGCTTAGCAAGGCGTTCCAGATATCCTACCTTGGATCCGGCACTATTGATCTCATTTTCTGCTCGATCAATTGGTTCCATTGCAGGGAACGATCCCTTGCTAGCCTAAACCTTTTCCGGTTTAAATACCCATTTCTCACCTTCATTTTTCTAGATATTTTCACAAAATCTTTTCTATGGCATCCGAAAACCCAGAAAATCCAACCTGAAATATCATTCCTGGAGTCTTCATAGCTCCCGGAGATACTGAGCCTTACCGGCCTCCGCCGCCGCCAAACGGGAACCGCCGTACTACCTGTTCCCAGTCAGCCTTATTGAACCAACAGACTACCGGAGCTGCTGCTATTACCACTTCTGCTGTCGCTGGGAATACCAATCCGGCCACGCTCCCTCCGGCCACCGCCAACCTAAGCGGTGGGAAAGACACGACGAGGCGCCCTCAGGTGACTTATGCACAACGAAAGACCGATATTCCGAACAATGGAGCTGGTCCTAGCAGCACGATACGTACCACAGCGACGAAACAGGCAGCGCCGTTGAACAGAAGATTAACCCTACTTTTGCAGATTCAATAGATCGATGTTAAATTGGAAACCCTAGGACTTGAGCACACTGCCAATCTACCTCTTTTGCCCTCAGTCCAGTTTCCACGAGACAACCCACGTGTCATTCCCATCCCTAGTGGCAATCTACAAAGGAAAACTAGGAGTACGGTGGCACATGCTGACGCTCAAAATCTTGTCAAGCAGGAGGCCACTTCTGATCAGAGACGCCTCCAACCCCAGGGAGTTGGTGCACAAGAAAATAACAGACAGAACCGAGGAAGACCTACAGGACCTCTTCCCCACCAGGGAGGTAACCCCTCACAATATCAATCTAATAGACGAGATGATGGCGAAGAGAACTCGAAATCGGGGAATAGGGATTCACTTGATCCCTTGATTGTCGATTTACAAAGAAGGATTCTAGAGACGGAATCGAGCAGGAAAAACACGAAGAAAATAGCCAACACGATGGCTCCTTTTGCTCGTTAGATCATGGAAAGTCCACCCCAGCCATATTTGAAGCTCTCTTTACTAACTAAGTACACGGGCTCCGAAGATGCACGCGACCATATCCATACATTTGAGGCTATTATGGTATTGGTCTCTCATGATGATGACTTCTTGTGTAAGGCTATGGTGAGCATGTTGAACGGCCCCGCTCTAGCCTGGTTTCGAGCTATTCAACCAGGAAGCATTGATGGCTGAGAAATACTGAGGTGGAAATTCATCGAAAAATTCTCAACTGCTGAGGATCATAAGAAACAACCTACCGACCTCGCCAATGTAAAACAAGGCGATACAGAGACAATAATGAGTTTTTACCAGGGATTCAGGGACTTAGTCGAGCAAATTGAAGGACTTGTCGATGATATGGTAATGGTGTGTTTTACAGTAGGCATGAGGTCTTCACAAGTCAAGTTTGAGTTCGAGATAAGACCTCCAGAAACTAAGGGGGACTTGTATGAACGTGCCTATCGAGTTGCACAAGTAGAGCTGGCTGACAGAGGACAATCAAAGATAAGGAAAAAAAATAAGGGACGAGCTGAGTCCAGTGTTACCGAGGAGAGAGAGAAGTACGATTCCAGGGAGGAAAATTCTAAAAGAGGGAAAAACAGAGTTAGAGGCACTGAATGAAGGGAGGAAAAATCCGAGGTGTTCACTCCCTTGAATCGATCTAACAAGGAGATAATGAACCTCATCGAAATGTTTCCACCTCGGCCTATGGTCGGAAATAAGGAGGCCAGGAGAGCGTCAGGCGAGTGGTGTGCGTTTCACAAGGATTTTGGTCATGACACTGAAAGCTGCTTATCATTGAAGCGAGCAATATAGCAATGAGTTGACCAGGGAGAGTTAGATCGTTTCATCAAAAGAGAGGGTAAACGAGATCGTGACAATAGAGAGAATAAAGACGATCACTATCAAGAACGAGCTGCCAGAAAGCGGATAGGAGTTATCCATGACGAAGCGTTGTCTATCACAGCCCTGAAGAATCAAATTTATAGCTTAAAAAAGGTACCCTTCGTGCCTGTGTGGAACATTAAGAAGGAATAAACGATCTCTTTCTCGCCCAACGAGCTGGCCACTAGCAAAATAGCCAGAGAACAACCAATAATCATAGAAGGGCGAATTGACAATTGTGAAACGGACCGCCTACTAGTAGACACAGGGGCTGCCAGGGACATTCTATACTACTGTGAATACCCTCGTTCCGATGCAGCAACGCGTGTAAAGTTTCTTATAATTTATCTTATTTTATTTATCTTACGGGACATGATATTAAAGTTAGCATTCAACTTATTAGAGTCGCCACGCCGTTTTAATGAGCTAAAATCTTAAAAAAAAAAAAAAAAAAACTAATCATGCAAGTAATTGGGTTTGGGGGTCAAGTTATGATAAGAGAAGAATATCTAGTGCTCACTCATGTCACCCGAGAGATCGAAATTTCTATCATGATCAAGGAAATGTGTTAGTGTTTGTGAGTGTTTTAGACCGGATCCGAGGATTGCCTACGTTCTTCTCATGTGAGAAGCTCAGGTCAGCGTAGTTCAAGGATTTATAATAGGGAGGGGGAAGCGGGATCATGCATATAGTAGAGGGATGAGAAAGAAACATCCAAGATGATCACATCCTAGAATGATGATTACACCATTGATATGATCAATGTGTAATCATCATCACTCTTCATTGGAGAGTTGTTGATCATGGGAGTATTTACCTAAAGATAGGTTTAGAAGTAGTTCCTAGATCTTAGGCGAGTTTGATGAAAGCCTAGATCATCATAGGCTATAACACATGTACATGAAGATCAACACCCTAATTATAGCAATATAACATTAGTATTGATGAAGAACATGAAGAACAAATACGAACAATATGAACAAACATGTATATAGGAAGATCGCAACCCTCAGTCTGGCATTTACATAGAATAAACTCTAGATCTAGCATGCATATTATGAAGAACATCATGAATGTATGAAGAAATATAATAAACATAGGCATAAAGTAGATCTAACCTTATAATCATGTGAGAACATAATGAAAATAGTTAAGAATCTCACCAATCTTGGCAAGAACGAAGTCGAATCTTCTTGTAGATCCGCCGAAACATCGGGATTGCTAGAAAAGCTTAGACTTAGAGTTCTCATGTCAGTTTTGACTCTAGAACTCTGAGGAGAGAATTGTGTGTCGAAATTATGAGCTGAGGCCTCCTATTTATAAGGAACTGGGCCTGGAAACACTGGCCAGGGAAGGACTGGTCGCTCGGCCAGTCTTGGCGGATTTCTTGGTTCTCACGCTTGGAGCTAGATCTGGACTTTAGAAAACCTAGATTACGTTTATCTAAGAGAACAAATCCGATCAGACGTGTTTATCTCATTATCCAGGCTTTTCGAGAAATTCCGGGTAATTTTTGCGCAGTTTCCGAATTCTTGTAAGGTCCCTATGAGTTCTGGAATGACCAAATAACTCATTTTCAGACCGGGTACTAACAACTACAAATGTTTTAAGGAGATGGAGTTGTCTGACAGCATGCTAGTCCTTTATGCTGGTCGGTTGGAAGGATTCACTAATCACAAGGTGGACGTTAAAGGCATAGTTAACCTCCTTGTCGAGCTCGGTTCTCCTCCTTATAAAGTCAAGGATATAGTGACTTTTATGGTCATAGACGTGGTGAGCGATTATCATGCAATATTGGGAATCCCAGGCCAAGTAAAGATCAGAATGGTCG
Source organism: Campanula takesimana (assembly GCA_026119855.1). Lineage (NCBI taxonomy): Eukaryota > Viridiplantae > Streptophyta > Magnoliopsida > Asterales > Campanulaceae > Campanula > Campanula takesimana. The sequence goes on along the minus strand of JAOWBW010001074.1, from coordinate 163,727 downwards.
TCTCTCTACCTCACCAAAGGGTCAAGTTCCCCACTCCCGCAGGGGTCGGTTGCCTTAGAGGACGAGCTAGGGAATTCTTGGAGTACGTAATGGAGACGAGGAAAATCAAGCGAAAATACGAGCTAGATAATGCCGAAGAAAATCTTGCCGTCTCCAAGTCTGTTAAAACAATTGAGACAATGCAGGTCGGCGTGATAAACAAGTTAATTTTAGCTTTGATTACTGCTTCAATTAAGCTAAGACATTATTTTGAGACTCATATTATCAATATTCGTACTAACTATCCCATTAAGAATGTTATGAGAAAACCATAAATGTCTGGAAGAATGGCCAAGTGGGCCATACAACTTAGCACCTACGACATTCAGTATGAGCCAAGGACAGCAATAAAATCATAAGCCCTTCCAGATTTTGTGGCAGATGTTGGTCCCAAAGGGCAACAAGGGTATGAAAAATAGCTAGAGGGGGGGGTGAATAGCTGTTTTAAAATTCTTTTCGTACCCTTGATAAACTCAATTGCAAATGCGCACTTTATCAAATAAGTGTTATGATATGCGCCTATGTGAGTGAGTGAAATGCACAGCGGAATTTAGTAAAGTAAATAGGCGCAAAGTATGATAAAGGGGGCGCACACACACTCTAAGTATTTTGACTTAAAGTGGGTGAAATAAGGAACTAAGGCAAATGATATAACCAATCACAACACAATTCAAATCAATCAATCTACAATGATAAACAAGCAAATAGTGAGTAAAGATAATAACTTGAAAGTAAATGACAAGTAATTAATTCGCGCTATTTTGAGAGGTTCGATCAAAGGAAAGATCTACGTCCTCTACCAAGATGGTTAGTCTTGAATTTCTAATGAAGATCTTATATAATGAGTGAGTGTTACAAATTACAACTTTTGAGCTTATACACTAACTCAAGATCTAATATTCTATGAATGAACAAATCCAAAACAATAACCGGTGTATCTCTTAAAGAAAGATCTAAGTGATCAAACTTAAAGAGGTGCGTGTGTGATTTTAGTATCAAGGCTCTTTAGATCTTTGAGATTGAGAGCACAAGAAAACTAAAGTGTTATAGCTTGAAGATCTGGGCTAAGGATGAAGGTATGAAGATGTTCTTGAGGAATCTGGGAATTTCAAAGGCAATTTTCAAATCTTCAACAAATGCTTGAGAGAGAAATTCTTGGAAATCTTAGCAATTCTTTAGCAACTCAGCAACTTCAAAATGTTGAAGTTATGGGGTATTTATAGTGAAATTCCAAAAACTAGCCGTTGGAAATTCATGATGATTCTGAGCAAAGGACAAATGTGCTGTCGCTCATTGAGTGGAGCACGTGTCCTTTTATAGCTGTTAGACACATAACACAAATGTGACCGTTGTGGACAGGTGTCCTCAATTTGGGCGCACACGTGTTATTTAACCATCGTTTGAATTCTTGGCGTAGGAGAATTTCTTCAACTCTTCAAGTCTTCAAAGAATCACAGAGTGTTGAATTAACATCCTTGAGGGGCGTATGAGCCATGGGGCGCATATTACATTCACAGGCGCGTGGTGCATTGGTGAGAGGTGCATGGCGCATATGCTGAGGCGCATGAGCCAATGGAGCGCTTGAGTTAATGCTAGGCGCATACTCATGCGCGCGCGCCAAGAGGCGCATGGCGCGTGGCTTGAAGGCGCGTGGCTCAAACTCAAAATGTGATTTTCTTGAATCTTGATCTTCTTGCCCTATTCCTAAGCCTATTCTATTACAATGGACAACCTAAAAAAATGAAGTATGAATACTTCTTACATGTGGGTCTAAAGTCCATGAAATAAAACTTAGGTGATGGATCAATCAAATCTAATCAATCCTATTACATTGAAAATGAGATATAAGTGGGCATACCCAACAGCAGACTTCGGTCCAAGTATGCAGCCAGAAGTAGAGATAAAGGTTCAACAACTTCAAGATGGTAACGCCTTGGCTAAGTGGACGCTTTATACCGATGATGCATCAAACATGAGAGGAACAGGTCTCAGAATTGTACTGAAATCACCACAAGGGGACATCATACCCCAGGCCATTAGTTGTGATTTTAGAGCCAACAACAATGAGGCAGAATATGAAACTCTTATTTTAGGCTTGACCGTGGCACTAGATCTCAACGTCAAAATCATCCAGGTATATAGTGATTCATTATTATTAGTTAATCATTTTAATGGCTCCTATGCAGCTAAGAACGCAAAGATGACTTCATATCTAGGAATCGTAAAGCTCTTGGCCAGCAAATTCCAAAGCTTCACCTTAGAACATATCCTCCGGGAAGAAAACTCACAGGCAGATGCATTAGCTAACCTTGGATCGGCTTTCAAAAGCTTTTCTCAAACCAACATACCCATCATCCATGTCAACATCGCAGCCATTGAAAGATTAGAACTGTTCAGCATAGATGATGACACCTCGAAAGTACAGACAGAACCATTTTGGACTCCTCCAATCATCAAGTATCCTCAATATGGTACCATCCCCCCAGAGGAAAAGAATGCTAAAGCATTCAGGGTAAGGAATTCCAGATATTTGCTAATAGATACTGTGTTGTTTAAGAAATCTTTTGCAGGTCCATACTTACGATGTTTAGAACCTGATCAAGCTAAAGAAATACTAAGATAACTTCATGAGGGCTTCTGTGGCAATCATTCTAGGGGCAGAAGTTTATACACCAAAGCTCTTAGAATGGGATATTTCTGGCCCACTATGCGTCAAGATGCAGCAGACTATTCCAAGAAATGTGATTCGTGTCAGAAACATAGGGACATCTTGCACCAACCAGCAGAAATGATGCATCCTATCCTCTCCCCTTGGCCATTCATGACTTGGGAATGGATATTGTTGGAAAGTTACGTAAAGCTCATGGAGGAAAGGTGTTCTTGTTAGTAAATCCGGATTATTTCTCAAAGTAGGTTGAAGCTGAAGCTTATGTTCAAGTTCGTGACAAGGAAGTTATTTATTTCATTAAAAATAATATCTTCAGCAAGTTTGGTATCCCTTCAGAAATCATATGTGACAACGGTTCCCAATTTATTAGCAAGAAGACCGAGGGTTTTCTCACAAGATGGGGAGTTAAGATAGTAACATCTTCACCAGTACATCCTCAAGCTAATGGACAAGCAAAGTCAAGTAACAAGATCATCATTTCAAACTTGAAAAGAGGTTAGACGAGAAGAAGGGAAGATGGGCCGAAGAATTGCCTTTCGTTTTGTGGGCAGATAGAACTACACCCAAGAATGCAACGGGTCAAACTCCTAACTCTCTAGTCTTTGGATCCGAAGCCGTCAATCCTGTCAAAGTCGTTGTCCCCTCAGCAAGATATGGATTGTTGACTTCTGAACAGAATAACACCATTTTAGCGCAAGATCTTGACACCATTGATGAGTTAAGAGATATGGAAAAGATTAGGATGACAACATATCGACAGAGGATTGCAAGATCTTATAATAAGAATGTCAGGGTGAGAAGATTTCAAGTTGGTGACTTGGTACTAAGAAAGGTCCTTCAAAATACAAGAGAACTCAATGATGGCAAGTTGTAACCAAAATGGGAAGGACCGTATTTGATAGATGCAGATGCAAGAAAGGGGACATACTGGTTGTCGACCTTGGACGGCATAAGGATTCCCAGATCTTGGAACACTATCCATCTTAAAACATACTTCATATGTCAATATCATTTCAAGTTGTCGACATCTTAAGGTAATAAGTCAGGTATGAACTTACCTCAATATTTAAATAAACTTTACTTTGTTTCCATTTATTTTTATAAAGTTATTTATTCGAGTTTACTTCCATCAATTAAAGTGACATCAGCCAAGATGTCATATATTATTAACATGTCATTTTGCAAGATGTTATCATTTTCTATAAGGGTTTTTTGAGATCCCAAGGAGACGACAGCTTGAGACTGGCCATCACATCTTCAGTTTAAGGTACTTAAGCCCTTCAAAGGTTTAAATATTACTTTCTTTCGTTTCAATTAAGGTTGATACACCTTCGCCTGAAGCGCATGATTTCAATGTTGGTTAAGGTGAGGAATGGGCACGTATGTTTATATGTACGCACCCCCCCCCCCCATTTCCACTTGATCAAATATTGACCATAAAAAAATTCAATTGGTTATGGCATTGACATGTCATCTAAGTTCAAAAGGTTTTTGGCATTAACATATCAACTAAGTGATATAAAGATTTCTACATCTTACACAAGAATTTGACATGTTAAAGCAAGTCAACGTTACAAACCATAACCAAACAAAACAAATTCAAACCAAATTTTCTTCAATACACAGCCCGTCACCATCCTAAAAAACCAAGGTACCAAACATAAAATGCATCATCAGCCCTGATTGACCACTACCGCTGGTGTTACATCCTCCTTCAATTTCCCTCCATCTTTACACAACCACACTACCGACAAGGCTATTTAAATCATCCATATCAAAATCCTAACCTGATACTACTGGCTTTGATGTTGAAAAAAAAACATCTATGCTTAAATTTTGAAGTGCAGGTCATCTTAAGGAGAAACATACTTGTAGACATCTTGATGGAAGACGACACCTTGCAGTACGGTTGCTTCTTCCTGATTTTCCTAAAAGATTTTTTGAAACTTTTTGAAGAAGAGAAAATGTTCAAATCTTTAGAGGATGGAAGCACTTCTACCAAGCAGTTGTCCAGCCAATGACCATCATCACTTTCGAGGTTTGAAAAACTTACCTCTTTGTATTCCGTAACACGTAAGTTTTGGGGGCAATTGTTATGGCCACATTTTACAGAGGACGACATCTTCTGTGCTGCCAGCATGTGGACATCTCCGTGTTCAGTAAGTTATGAATAATAAAATTATTTTACCTTAATAAAACATTCTTTGCAACTTAAACCTTAAAAATCACGTGGTAAAAGACTTATATCAACGGATGGATAGACTTTGTTAAGAGATAGATTTGATCCCACGATTCTAGGACAGATGATTATGGGTATATTTTTCAGACGGCGACATCTTGATCAACATGCAGACACTTTCACCTCTGGCAGAATTATCAATAATTATTTATAATTATCCTAACTAATTTTACTTATTTACATCTGAGTAAAAACGTGCTACATGACCTATTATCAACAGAAAAGAAGACCAAGTCAAATCTATATATATATATATATTAAAGTTGGTGAGGAGGGCTATGGCTTTGACACATAGACAAACTTATGTTAAAGCTTCATTTGTGTGAAGCCACATCATCACTATCCTAAATGTGTGTGACTTTTGATATTCTCATTATTAGCTAATACTATTAGCTCATAATAATAGTTATGATATGAGTTAACTATTACTATTAATAGTAATAGTTAACTATAATAGTTACTATACAAGTTAACTATTACTATTAATAGTATTAGTTAACTATAATAGTTACTATACAAGTTAACTATTACTATTAATAGTATTACTTAACTATAATAGTTACAATATTAGTTAACTATTAATATTCATAGTATTACTTAACTATAATAGTTACTATAGTAGTTAACTATTACTATTAATAGTATTAGTCAACTATAATATATAACTATTACTATTAATAGTATAATTAACAATAATAGTTACTATACAAGTTAACTATAATGGTTACTTTATAAATTATTTATTACTATAAATAGTATTAGTTAATCATAACAGTTATAATATATGTTAATTTTTACTATTAACAGTATTAGTTAATCATAGTAGTTACTATATAGGTTAACATTATTATTAATAGTATTAGTTAATTATAATAGTTACTATAAATATTAATAAGTATTATTAATAGTATTAGTTATTGATATTATTATATAGATTAATTTTTACTATTAATGGTTTTAGTTAAGATGATGTTTACTATTTTAGTTAACTATAATTAAAAAATAATTTTTTATATACAATATATTTATATTATAAAAAACTGTTATGCTACTTTATTAAATAAAAATATAAAAATAGTAAATGTAAAAAAATAGCAAATTAGTTACCCGTGCAGAGCACGGGTTACCCACTAGTATTTATCAAGATAATCCCCGGATTTTAGCATAGTTTGTTAGCTAGGATATTTCTCTATCTTTTCTTACTTATTTAAAGGGTTATGGAGAAACACAAACACACACAATTTTTCACATATTCTACCTCTGTAATCTCTCCATGATTCTGAGCTTGTAATCACTAAAGATCAATACAATAGTTAGGGAAGGCAGGTGCTCATAATCACCTTCCGAGGTTTTTCCTAAGAGATTATTATCTCAAGGATTTTCCTCGTTACATGATCGAGTCATTCTCATTATTTTCATAACCCTTTTAATTATATTCCATAGCACCCTCCTTAGCATAATCAAAATCCGATTCACGCATTCCCTATTGGATTTCATTGTTTGTTTTTTTTTTTGCCAAAAAACACGGACACACATAATAACAATTATTTAACTATATCTTCTTTTTTCTTTTTTTTTGAAAACAGGTTAACTAAAAGGATGAAATGAGGAAGATTGAGTCTTTCATTTCATTGGGTCATGTAGATGGTGATTTGAAGATCAATAAAAGAGATGAAGATGAATTGGCGGAGACGACAATGAACGCACCAAGAAATGAAGTGGAGTACCGTTGAAGTTTACGCTCCGGCGAAGAAGGAGAAGACGGAGAAGCCGACGAGAGTGCCCCAGTTTCGCTTAAGGAAGTCAGCTATCTTCCAACAACAACGTTCAACATATCAAAAATCCACAACAAAAAACTAGAATTACGATAAGAATTATGAATATAATTTAAACCATTATTAGATTATTTTAATATAGTCATAGTTTTATATGTTTTCAAAAAACTAAAATTACAAAATTATTGACTTTATTTATGTGATTTCAAAACATTGTAAATATACTTTTAGATGGAATGAAAAACATTCAATATTTGTACCCAAAAGATTCGTTCAAAATGACAATGAAAGAATATTGTCTGAAAGAAAAATGGGTCCAAATTGGCTAAAGCTATACAATTTTCCCTATATTGCAAAATTGTCATTCAATATTTGTGTAATGCTCATTTTGTTTCATAATAAATAATTCATTTATAACTTTACCAATGATCTTTTAAATTATAATATCTAATACATGATTAAAGTTATTTATAAAATGAATTTCAATTTGCTCTTTTGATGTCATAATGTTCACATATAATGAAATAGGGTAAGGAACCAAAGAGCTCTAGCTCAAGCGGTATCCGGTATTAGCTTCCCATGCGGAGGTCTCAAGTTCGAATCCCGTTAGGGAGATTTGTATTAGCCTATTTATAGGCCTAGTTGTAGCCATCATGGGCCTAGTTGTAGCCATCATGGCCATTTGATGTAGCCTAAGGGCAATTTATCTATCATTAATGAAATAAAAAAAAACCCAATTTTTAAAAAAAGAAATAGGGTAAGGAAAAAAAAAAAAGGAACAGTCTTCTATTGAAATTGAAGTGGTTCATTTGTGAGTTCAATTTTTGTAAAACTTATTTGAGTTCCGATAGATTTGCTTTTCTAATTGTGATCATAATTACTTATATTATTTGGCAGCTTAGGCTTACGTATGACACGTGTTACATTATCTGTTTCTACAATACTCTGTTAATGCGTGCTACTACAAGAAAAGGCAGATCAATTATGAAACGTATTCCCAAAAAAAATTAACGTTATGCATTCTATTTATCTAATGCCTGCCTTCCTTTGTAAAAAAAAAAATAATAATTACCAAAAATAAAACATTGTATAACCGTGTTCCCAATAAAGAAATTTTATGTGATATGTCACTTAAAGATATTGAATAATAATTGGCTACCTTAAATATTTCGTACAATTTTGCTTTAAAAAATTATATTGCAAACTACTGCTATGACAACTTCATGTTATTTTGTCTAGAGTCACTGATCCAATTAATTTTTATGTTATTAATTGCATTAATTCATAAATATATTTCATTTAAACAAATTTACATGTCCAAAATCATTTATCAATTTATCCTCCTATTATTAGTAATAATATTAAGCGTTACAAATAATTTAAATGGAATTTTTATTACTCACACTTTTTATTCACTCTAGTTTTCATGAGAAAGGGTGGATACACACCCACCAATTTGATTTGTACCCCCACTTTAGTTCAATCACTCACTACTTAAAATTATAAAATACCAAAGTTTGTAATTACACCCACGTAGTTACCCATTTATCCTATTACAAAAACTAGTAGTGCACCCGTGCGATGCACGGATTATATGAAAATTATTCATAGTTTAATATATTAGTAATTAAAAACTTGATAAATGTTTCATCCATAGAGAAAATAGGTAAATGGAGTTTATAAATTCTACTGTATGTTATGCATTAAATAAATTCATTTTATGTGGACGGAGTAGGCATACTTTATTCTTTATTTGATTCATTTTATATTTGACTCGAATTCCTTCTAAATAAATTTAAATATTTACATTAATCTTTTTTCAAATTATACAGCTACGTGCATCTTTCTTTTCAAAACTAATTTCTCAAAAGTTTTGTTATACATTTTCTTTAGGACATTTTCTCAAAAGCCCAATAGAACGTTTCTGCGTTTTCTATATTTGTCTAAGGTCCATTTGTCGCTCTAAGACACGTTTATCAAACACTCTGATACTCATGTCGCTTTGAGACACGTTTATTATACACTCTTATACCCATGTATAGAGTCTAAAAAACCTCTGATAGTTGTGTCTCAAAGGGCTTTTGAACAATAAAATTTTAACTTCTGGACTTTTTACAAATAAATAAATCTAATATTCTTATTATAAATTAATTTTTGTTTGAGGCTTTTAAATTATGAAAATTTTAAATTTTAAATTAAAAGTACAATATTCAAAAGCCTTGTAATATTTAATGAATAAGAATCTTTTTTACTTAATTAATATATAAAAATACAATGCACTATACGAAAATTAGTATCCTTTCCATTTTTTAAAAAATAAAATGATTTGTAATACAGTACTCTTTTATAGTCCAATTTCAATTTATATATACTATCCTCTTGTCCTATTACAAACTACTATCTTTGTCCCAAAATAACTGGACTAATTTTATTTTTGATAGTGTACTATTGGTAAAATTCACTTTCCAAAAATATTAAAATTCATTATTTTTAATTCACATTACCTCACTTGTCATCCTCACAAACTTAAATTATGGGTCCCACTTTTAAATCATCATACCACAACCAGTTTTCCAATTAAAACACTTTGAATATATATACCATTTCCTAATTTCGGTACACTTTTGAAGAGGTACAAAATATTTTGAGACGGGAGGAGTACACAATTTCAAAAACTGAAAGTTTGATTTCCTACTCAACTTTCTATCAATTTGTAATAACCGGCACTTTGGGCCAATTATTTTATTTTGGTTAAACTTTTAATTATTAGGATAGGCCTAATTAATTAATTAAGAATATGAATTGGGTTAATTAGTGGGCCCAAGTTAGTCAAAACCCAATTAAAACTAAGAGTCCTTTTTACTTTAGGAGTGGAGAACCCTAATAAGTACATAACCCTCTTATTCCCTCAACCTAGTTATTATAATAACACAAAAGAAAAGAACGGGAAGAAGAGAGAGCGGCGACAGAGAGGAGAGAGCTGCGAGAAGGAAGAGGAAAAGAGAAGGAGAAAGAGAGAAGGTTTGAGATCAATTTCCAAAGGTAAAACCTTGTCCCCCTAATCGTTTCTCCTCCGTTTAAATCACTAGAATGAATGAATTAGAAACCCTAAAATACATATTGTTGAACTAGGGTTTAATTGAATCAAGAAGAGGAAGAAGGGAGATTGTGTGCTACTGTGTGTGTGCAATAGTGTGTGCGTGTGTGTGTAACAGGGTGTGTATGTGCGTGGCTGTGTGTGTACTGGGTTTGTGTGTGTGTGTGTGTGTTTGTGTGTGTAAATAGTGTGTGTGTTTGAGAATTAGTATGTATTGATGCCTGTGTGTGCGTGTGTTTGTGTGTGTAATTAGTGTGTGTGTTTGTGAATTTAGTGTGTGCTAGAAAAGGTGAAAATAGTGTGTGTAAATTGGATTGTGAAAGTTAAGATGGGAATTGTTGATGATAAACCCTATGGGTATTTTGGGTGAACCCTAGGGGTATTTTGGTAAATCAAAAAGGGTATTTTGGGTATAAATTTAATGGGTAGTACAAACCCTAGAATAAATGTTAACCATAGAGGGAGTTAAAGAGAATAAGTCATAGGTTACTAATAAAGAAATAAAGTATTTTGGGGACGGAAGTAAATATTATTACTTTTGTCTAAGAAAGTTATTCGCATGATTGTAGATACGTGCACATGGTTTTGCAAGAAGGATTAACGCAAGCCAAGGTAAGGGATTACGTTCCTAAGTCCTTTGAACATCATCCTTTTGAAATAGGATCCTCTTAAATTCTTTCTAAGTCTAGCTACCCAGTGGCCGGTAGTATTTGAACTCTTATGACATGAAACGTCTTTTGAAATAATCTTACCCTTGATATGTTGTATTCAATGGGTATCTAAAGTGAATTGAAATTGCTTTATGTGTTCTTGTACTTTCGAACACTATGTGGAATATTGTTGTATCTAATTGAAACATGTGCAGTAGCTTTGTCTGATTGAAAAGGACTTAGCAGAAATTAGTCTGATTGAAAAGGACTAAAATTGTCTAGTTTGATTGAAAAGAACTTAGACACTAATATGCCATTTGATGAAGTAGCTTAATGATCATGATCTAAACTAATAAGGGAGCACCCTGAAAAGGTGTAAGGTCTCTTATTTACTTAACACCCTAAAAAGGTGTAAGGTCTCTTATTCTTTTAACACCCTGAAAAGGTGTGGCACCCTGAAAAGGTGTTTGAAACTCTGGAATTGACGGACTTGTGATAGTGCCACAACTTCTTAAGTATTGTAACTGTATTTTGAATGCGTACAGTTAAGATTATTGATAATTAGCCTTTCATTGAAAGTATTGTTTGACTCCGTTCTTTCGGTCATCTCTCCTTAGTACCCGGAGAGATCCCGTATGAACTTACTGAGCATTGTTCGCTCACCCCTTCTCCTATTATTTTTCCCAGGTAAAGATTAAGGACCTAAAAGGATTGCAAGGAAGGGCAGTCGGTGGTCAAACGAGGGGTTTAAGATACTTTGATGTTTTTATGTTGAGCTAGTGGGATGTACTAGCCGTTAGAATTTAAATGTTAGTTACGCTTCCGCACTATTTTGAATTATGGTTAGATTATACTAGCCGTTGCTTTTGAACGTTGGATTTGAATTATGTTTGACGTTTGGGATTTATCGGTTTATGAATAATTATTAATGTTGGAAAGTTCGGGTCGTTACAGTTGGTATCAGAGCCATGGGATTAGAACTTAAGGGATAGGAACTCTGATATTGAATAGGTTTGATCTGAGCATTCTAGGAAGACTAGAGTTGCTTGAAGTCAAACTAGATAATTAAGGAAACTTTCTAATTTAGGAAACCTTCTAAGTTGGGAACTTTCCGAATAAGGAAACTTACTATTTTGGGGAAGAACCTAAGATAGGATTCCTCAAGGAATGTGGAGGAATATAATTGAACACTTGGGAAGTGAAACTTGAAAGGTTACACAAGAACACTAATCTTTTAAGTTGCTTATGCAAATGATGATTTTAGTCATATACCTTTAAGTATATGGTACTGATAATGGTTATGTCTTGATTGGACGGACTTAGAAGAAACATGCAGATGAACTTGAAACACAGAATAATTAAGAAAAGAGTGATCCAGAGGTAGACACTCAAGATTCAGAGGTTAACTGAAAACTTGGAAGCTGAAAAGACAAAAGTAAGCTTTATACTAGGGAAGTGAATACGAGACAGGAAGGCATTGCTAGGCGCTCGCAAAGACTTGGTAGAAGTCAAAGAGACCATGACTCAGAATGAAAAGTACTATCATGAAACCCGAGAACGGGCGTACTAGTGGTACTACGAATTGAAAGACTTAAAGGAAGGAAGAGCTAGGGAGTCAGAACCAACAACCCCCGTAGGCAATAAAGCGCCAATGGAAGATAATTGGTAGCTGAAGAAGAGATCGAAGAAGTAGAAATTAACCTTGGGGACAATTAAGCTACCCCAATTGTAATTGATGATGATGAACCACCAATGGTACCAGTTCGTAAGTCCAGAGGTAGACAAAGAGGCTCTAAGAAGACTCCAAAGGTGCCTAGTGGAAGACCTAGGGGAAGGCCTAGGAAGGTGTCCATGATTTAAAAGTGGAACATAAAATTTATATCATTCATAGTATTGATAGTTAGTTCTAGTTAGAGAAAATACTAGAATTTTTGTTTTGTTTACTTTTATTCCAAAAAGATCCTCGTAATAAAAGTTTATGATTTATTCATAAGTCCAGAGGTAGACAAAGAGGCTCTAAGAAGACTCCAAAGGTGCCTAGTGGAAGACCTAGGGGAAGGCCTAGGAAGGTGTCCATGATTGAAAAGTGGAACATAAAATTTATATCATTCATAGTATTGATAGTTAGTTCTAGTTAGAGAAAATACTAGAATTTTTGTTTTGTTTACTTTTATTCCAAAAAGATCCTCGTAATAAAAGTTTATGATTTATTCTAAACAAATGGCTTTGTTTAGTGTTTCGTTCTTAAATGTTAAAGCGTGTGAGCTAGTCTAGAACGAGAAAGTATGGGTCAAGTGAAAAGAAAGTATGGGTCAAGTGAAAAGACCTTAAGTATAATTGGCTTATTGAAACGGCCAAGTGAAATTAGTTTTGATCTAGTAAAACGATCGAAATAAGAATAAAGTGACCTATTGAAGCGGTCAAGTAAGAAAGAATAAAGTGACCTATAGAAACGGTCAAAAGTAAAAGTAATTGGCTTAGTAAGACGGCCAAGTGTGAATGAAAATAGGTCTAGTGAATCGACCTGTAATTAATAAGTAAAGTCTAGTGAAACGACTTCCCTAAGAAGAATTGGTCTATTGAAACGACCATAGATCTAGTAAACCGATCTTTTGTAAAAGTTACGTCTTTTGGGGACGGCCTATTTATGTAAGAGTATTAAGCATAGTACAATGCTTGTGTTGGCGTGAGTGATAGGGTTAAATGTGCAAGTTAACCTGGAATAAGTAATAATGGTCTATTGAAACGACCAATGAAAGTGATTATGGTCTATTGAAATGACCGATGAAAATGGAAATGGTCTAATGAAGCGACCAATAAGTCTAGTAAAGTTGACTAATGAAGATAGTAATGGCCTATTGAAACGACCAGTGGTCTAGTGAATGACCTATAAATTGAATGTTAGTCTGTAGAGACGATCTATAGTATGAGAGTGCGTGAAAACGTCTCGTATTCATGATACTAATGATAGTATCATACCAATGAAAGTGATTATGGTCTATTGAAATGACCGATGAAAATGGAAATGGTCTAATGAAGCGACCAATAAGTCTAGTAAAGTTGACTAATGAAGATAGTAATGGCCTATTGAAACGACCAGTGGTCTAGTGAATGACCTATAAATTGAATGTTAGTCTGTAGAGACGATCTATAGTATGAGAGTGCGTGAAAACGTCTCGTATTCATGATACTAATGATAGTATCATATTACCCGATAAGTGTTTGAAATGCCAGAGTAGCTGAGTTTATGATGCTAACTTAAAGAAGTATGACGGTGAACGACTATGGTGCTAGATTCACCGAATTGCTAGAATTTGCCCTAACGCTCTTCGATGATGAAGCGCAAAAGGCTCGAGAATTTGAAGCTGGTTTGAGCAATCAAATCCGATATAGAATCACTCCATTAATGCTACCAACCTATGATCAAGCGTTGGATCGGACAAGGATAGTGAAGAAAGAATCAGATAGTTATCGCAGTAAGCGAGAAAGAGAAGAAGAGTCAACTGAGAAAGAGTCGATTGAATCTAAAGGAAGCTGGAACCGCGATGGGAACAATAATAAGCGGAAGGCTACTGACGATCGTGAAAAGGAAGGTAGTACAAGTAAGTACCAGAGTAAAGGCTACGGCAATAGAAATGATGGTAATAAGAACGACGCCAAAGGGCAAGGTTCTGATAAGAAGTGCCAAATGATTGCTTGGCTAAGAATATGAATTTAATTTTTGAGGCATTAGAGAATTCTTTAGTTATGGATATTCAAACTAGAGAATCGATCCTTATTACATCGGTATATAAGAATTGTCCTTTGAAATTGGACGGGAAGGAGTTTGAAGTTGATCTCATTAGTTTGGAGGTCGGGGAATTTGATGTAATCTTAGGAATGGACTGGTTAGCTGCATACCATGCCCATGTAGATTTCTTTAAGAAGGAAGTTCACTTCAGATTACTATCTAGAGAAGAGTGATGTTCTCGAGGAACGAAACCTAGAACCCGATCGAACCTTATATCGGTAATGAAGGCTCGTAAGCTTTTAAATAAAGGATGTGAAGAATTCTTGGCGTACATTGGTGATACGCGCAAGAAGGAAGTAACCGTAGAATCACTTTATGTGATTAGAGATTTCAAGGACGTGTTTCCTGAGGATTTACCGGGAATACCTCCATAAAGAGAAGTACAATTTTCTATTGATTTGGTACCGGAGACTTCACCAATATCGAAGGCGCCGTATAGAATGGCTCCGTTAGAATTGAGGAATTAAAGGAGCAACTGCAAGAGTTGTTGAATAGGAGTTTGGTTAGACCGTGTGTATCACCATAGGGTGCACCGGTGTTGTTGTGAAGAAGAAGGATGGGTCAGTGAGATTATGTATCGACTATCGTGAATTGAACCGCGTAACGGTAAGGAATCAATACCCGTTGCCAAGAATAGATGAATTGTTTGATCAACTTCGTGGAGCATATTATTTCTCGAAGATAGACTTGAGGTCTAATTATCATCTTCTAAGAGAGAAGAAGAATGGTATAGCTAAGACAGCCTTTAAAACAAGGTATGGTCAATATGAGTTTGTAGTTATGCCGTTGAATTGACTAACGCACCGGCAGCATTCATGGAACTTATGAATAGAATATTTCAGAAATTCTTAGACAAATGTGTGATTGTATTCATTGATGACATTTTGATGTATTCAAATACTAAGGAAGATCATGAAGAGCACTTAAGGCTAGTGCTGCAAATCTTAAGAGAGCAGAAGTTATATGCTAAATTCAAGAAGTGTGAATTCTGGTTGGAGGAAGTAGCATTCTTAGGACATGTGGTGTCAAAGGATGGGATTGCTGTGGATCCAACGAAAATAGAAGCTATTGTGAATTGGGAAAGACCAACTTCGGTTAGTGAAATAAGAAGTTTCTTGGGCTTGGCTAGCTACTATAGGAGATTCGTAGAAGGTTTCTCAAAGTTATCAGTGCCATTAACGAAGTTAACTAAAAAAAAAAAGGAGCAAAGTTTGTTTGGTCAGAAGAATGTGAAAAGAGTTTTGAGGAACTGAAGTGACGATTGGTGTCCGCACCAGTCCTTGCTTTACCATCGGGATCGGATGGATTTGTGATATATAGTGATGCTTCACTTAAAGGATTAGGCTGTGTGTTGATGCAGAATGATAAGGTTATAGCTTATGCATCTAGGCAATTAAAGAACCATGAGAAGAATTATTCAAACCATGATCTAGAGTTAGCCACAGTAGTGTTTGCCTTGAAGATATGGAGGCACTACTTGTATGGGGTGACATGTCAGATTTACACTGATCATAAGAGCCTTAAGTATATATTCACCCAGAAAGAGCCTAATATGAGACAAAGAAGATGGTTGGAGTTATTGAAAGATTATGATTGTACGATTTTGTACCACCCTGGGAAAGCTAATAAGGTAGCAGACGCGTTGAGTAGGAAGAACCGTGGAACGCTAGCGACGCTAATTTCTAAGGAGGAAAGTACGTGGAACCGCATTGAGATTTCAAGCATGGAAGTGCAAGTGAAGGGTTATTTGGCTCAAATGAGTGCTCAGCCAACGCTTATGGTTAGAATTAAAGAAGCACAAAGGATTGACGAAGAAATAATAAAAGTGCATGAGAGTATCGCTAAAGGGAAGGCAAAAGACTTTCGTGTGGGAGAAGATGGAATTATGAGGTACCAATCTAGGGTATGGGTGCCAGACAATGAGGATATTATGAGGGAGATTTTGAAGGGAGCTCATTGTTCGAGATTTTCCGTACATCCTGGAAGTACGAAACTGTATAGAAACCTAAGAGAATCGTTCTGGTGGAACAATATGAAGGGCGATGTAGCCGAGTTTGTATCAAAGTGTTTAGTGTGTCAACAAGTAAAGAGTGAACAACAGAGACCGGCAAGATTATTACAGTCATTACCTATTCCAGAATGGAAGTGGGAACACATAGCTATGGATTTGGTGGTAGGGTTACCAAAGACGTTAAGAGGCTACAATGCAATTTGAGTTATTGTAGATAGACTTACGAAGTCGGCTCACTTTCTAGCGATTAAGGTGAATGATTCGTTAGAGAGAATTGGCTAAGTAGTATATTGATGAAATTGTGAGATTACATGGAATACCAGTTTCGATAGTGTCTGATAGGGATGCGAGGTTTACATCGAAATTCTGGAAGAGTTTACAACAAGCATTGGGTATGAAATTGGCAATAAGTACCGCTTTTCACCCACAGACGGATGGACAGTCAGCTCACTTTCTAGCGATTAAGGTGAATGATTCGTTAGAGAAATTGGCTAAGTTGTATATTGATGAAATTGTGAGATTACATGGAATACCAGTTTCGATAGTGTCTGATAGGGATGCGAGGTTTACATCGAAATTCTGGAAGAGTTTACAACAAGCATTGGGTACGAAATTGGCAATAAGTACCGCTTTTCACCCACAGACGGATGGACAGTCAGAAAGGACTATTCAGACTCAAGAAAATATGTTGAGAGCTACGTCGTTGGACTGGCAAGGAACATGGGACGAACATCTGATGCTAGTAAAATTTGCGTATAACAATAGTTATCATGCTAGTATCGGGATGGTACCGTACGAGGCATTATATGGGAGAAAGTCAAGATCACCTACTTGCTGGGAGGAAGTTGGTGAGAGGAAATTAACTGGACCGGAACTTGTTCAAGTGACCGCGGATAAAGTGCAACAAATTCGGAAGTGGTTGTTGACCGCGCAAAGTCGACAGAAGTTGTATGCCGATCGTCGAAGACGTGATTTGGAATTTCAACTGGGCGATCATGTGTTCTTGAAGATTTCGCCAACGAAGGGAGTTATGAGGTTCGGTATTCGAGGGAAGTTAAGCCCAAGATATGTTAGACCGTTTGAGATTTTGAAAAATAAAAATAAAAAAATTGGATGGTAGCTTATAAGTTAGCTTTACCGCCTGTGCTAGCTGGAGTGCACAACGTGTTTCACATATCAATATTAAGGAAGTACATTTCTGATCCGAGCCATATGATCGAGTATAAACAACTAAGAGTTCGTGCCGATTTGAGTTACGACGAGGAACCCGTAAAGATCGTAGATCGGAAGGATCAAACCTTGAAGAAAAGGGTGATTCCTTATGTGAAGGTGCAGTGGAGCAACCATACAGAAAGAGAAGCTACGTGGGAGCTCGAGAGCGAGATGCGAGAGGCATACCCCGCGCTATTTTCTGATTAAGGTACGTTTAGTTTGGTGGACCAAACTCTTTTAAGGAGGAAAGAATGTAATAACCGGCACTTTGGGCCAATTATTTTATTTTGGTTTAAACTTTTAATTATTAGGATGGGCCTAATTAATTAATTAAGAATATGAATTGGGTTAATTAGTGGGCCCAAGTTAGTCAAAACCCAATTAAAACTAGGAGTCCTTTTTACTTTAGGAGTGGAGAACCCTAATAAGTATATAACCCTCTTATTCCCTCAACCTAGTTATTATAATAACACAAAAGAAAAGAACGGGAAGAAGAGAGAGCGGCGACAGAGAGGAGAGAGCTGCGAGAAGGAAGAGGAAAAGAGAAGGAGAAAGAGAGAAGGTTTGAGATCAATTTTCAAAGGTAAAACCTTGTCCCCCTAATCGTTTCTCCTCCGTTTAAATCACTAGAAAGAATGAATTAGAAACCCTAAAATACATATTGTTGAACTAGGGTTTAATTGAATCAAGAAGAGGAAGAAGAGAGATTGTGTGCTACTGTGTGTGTGCAATAGTGTGTGCGTGTGTGTGTAACAGGGTGTGTGTGTGTGCGTGGCTGTGTGTGTACTGGGTTTGTGTGTGTGTGTTTGTGTGTGTAAATAGTGTGTGTGTTTGAGAATTAGTATGTATTGATGCCTGTGTGTGCGTGTGTTCGTGTGTGTAATTAGTGTGTGTGTTTGTGAATTTAGTGTGTGCTGGAAAAGGTGAAAATAGTGTGTGTAAATTGGATTGTGAAAGTTAAGATGGGAATTGTTGATGATAAACCCTATGGGTATTTTGGGTGAACCCTAGGGGTATTTTGGTAAATCAAAAAGGGTATTTTGGGTATAAATTTAATGGGTAGTACAAACCCTAGAATAAATGTTAACCATAGAGGGAGTTAAAGAGAATAAGTCATAGGTTACTAATAAAGAAATAAAGTATTTTGGGGACGGAAGTAAATATTATTACTTTTGTCTAAGAAAGTTATTCGCATGATTGTAGATACGTGCGCGTGGTTTTGCAAGAAGGATTAACGCAAGCCAAGGTAAGGGATTACGTTCCTAAGTCCTTTGAACATCATCATTTTGAAATAGGATCCTCTTAAATTCTTTCTAAGTCTAGCTACCCAGTGGCCGGTAGTATTTGAACTCTTATGACATGAAACGTCTTTTGAAATAATCTTACCCTTGATATGTTGTATTCAATGGGTATCTAAAGTGAATTGAAATTGCTTTATGTGTTCTTGTACTTTCGAACACTATGTGGAATATTGCTGTATCTAATTGAAACATGTGCAGTAGCTTTGTCTGATTGAAAAGGACTTAGCAGAAATTAGTCTGATTGAAAAGGACTAAAATTGTCTAGTTTGATTGAAAATAACTTAGACACTAATATGCTATTTGATGAAGTAGCTTAATGATCATGATCTAAACTAATAAGGGAGCACCCTGAAAAGGTGTAAGGTCTCTTATTTACTTAACACCCTGAAAAGGTGTAAGGTCTCTTATTTACTTAACACCCTGAAAAGGTGTAAGGTCTCTTATTCTTTTAACACCCTGAAAAGGTGTGGCACCCTGAAAAGTTGTTTGAAACTCTGGAATTGACGGACTTGTGATAGTGCCACAACTTCTTAAGTATTGTAACTGTATTTTGAATGCGTACAATTAAGATTATTGATAATTAGCCTTTCATTGAAAGTATTGTTTGACTCCGTTCTTTCGGTCATCTCTCCTTAGTACCCGGAGAGATCCCGTATGAACTTACTGAGCATTGTTCGCTCACCCCTTCTCCTATTATTTTTCCCAGGTAAAGATTAAGGACCTAAAAGGATTGCAAGGAAGGGCAGTCGGTGGTCAAACGAGGGGTTTAAGATACTTTGATGTTTTTATGTTGAGCTAGTGGGATGTACTAGCCGTTAGAATTTAAATGTTAGTTACGCTTCCGCACTATTTTGAATTATGGTTAGATTATACTAGCCGTTGCTTTTGAACGTTGGATTTGAATTATGTTTGACGTTTGGGATTTATCGGTTTATGAATAATTATTAATGTTGGAAAGTTCGGGTCGTTACACAATTATCCCACTTCTTATACTTACACCACCTATTCCACTAACGTTTTTCTTTAAGTACTGTTTCCAATTAGATTCCATTGAGACGGAAAGAGAATACTCACTCATCATTTTGAAATGATAGTTTTGCTTTTTTGTTTCCCAATTTTAATGGAAAACTTAAAATTTTTTTTTTTTTTTTTTTAATATAGTTTAGGGAGGTGCTATTACCATTACAGTTTTTCCTTATCCAATACTTTCATTAAATAAAGTTTAATGAATTAATCAAGATCCTGACACAAATGCCTTTAAATGTACTTTACTTTCAATTGAAAAGAACATTCCAAAATTATCTTCTTCTTTTCTTTTTTTTCTTTTTTTAAATTAGTGACATTTATTTTTATATGTATGGAGTTCTGAAATCAATAAAGATTCTCATGATTGAGAGAAACGAACATATTTATGCCAAACAACAGAAAATAAATTTTAAACTTCTAATCACAAATAAATTTATGAAAAATGCTACTTCCCCCATGTGAAATACAACTTCGTTTGATGAAAATGTAACGAATTGTGAAAATACAACTTTGTTTGATTCAAGCCTGTTTCTCATCGAGAGAAATTTAATGAAAAATGCTACTTCCTTTGTGTGAAAATGAATGTCTATTAAGAGAAAATTTATATTTGAGAAAAATAAATGATGAAATGTATAAATATCATATAAATATCATTGTCTTACATTTATATTTTTTTAGTTTTTTATGTATATAATGAAATATAAAAGATTGGCAAAAGTTATTTAGGAGAAAATTAATTTAGAATATAAAATATTTACTATGGAGCTAAATTTTCTAGAACATGAACATTTATTTTAAGACGGATAATATATCAAATAAAATTAAAAAAAGTTGACATGTGAGGGTAAGAAAAGCCAACAAAAAAAATTGCAATAAATAGTGAGGGATGGAATTAAGTTTTTTTTTTTTTTTTTTTTTTTGAAGAAAGGGATGGAATTAAGTTAGAATTGAATTTTAAGAGAATTAATTCACATTTCAATTATCAAACAAAACAAAGTGAGTATCGTGCTTAAATATGATCAAAGAGAATTGAAGTGTTTTATTTAAAGGGACCCACATTCATACTCACAAAAGCTTTCCACTCATTATTCTCTACCCCACTTTCTCTCTCCTACTTCACTTTTTATACTCAGAACACTTACTCCACTAACATTTTTTTCCTTAATTTTTTTATTTTTGTTTTCATATTAAGGGATTCATTTACCGATATTTTTCCATTTTTTATTATAAACTTGCAAACAAAAACTAAATAAATCAAAAGTATAGTAATAATATTTATACATTTTCATATAAATTTCTCACACATAAAATATTTTTAAAATAAAAAATAAATGTTTACTTTGGAATAAAGAAAGTATCATTTTCAGGAGATTATCTGAATGTTTAGTTAACATTAGTATATATATATATGTGTGTGTGTGTGTGTGTGTTTTTGTGTGAGTGTAATGTCACTACATTTTCTACTTATCCACTACATTATTTATAGATTGACACAAATTCCCATTGATACTTAAGGAATGAATGAAATATGTAAGGTAGATACTATAAATACTAATATCTTACTTATTCATTACAACCATATTTAAAATATATATTAACTAATTATAAAAATGGCATTATTGCATTCAAAATACTTTCCATATTTAATAATGATTTGAATAAATTAGTCATCTATTAAACTAATTTTTTATTATTATTAATTTCAATTTTTTTTTCATCTTTTCATTGGTTACACCAAAATAATTCAATTCTATGGGATATTAAAACTTTTTTTTATAATAATGAAGAGTCATGGAAATAATTAAAGTAACATAGAAATAATAATTGATGTTATGAGCATGACTATTTAAATTTTTAATCTGCTATAACGAAATATATCAATTAACTCACCATTTACTTCACTATTTGAAAGTGATAAATACAATATTGTATAATTTCCAGCATAATTCCACATACTTTTGTTAATAAATGGTAAAATTATGATATATTCATCATTCAAATATTATATTTGTATTGCAAAAATTATTGTTTAAACATAGATTCTTCAACACTTTGTCTAATTATTTTATCTTCCTCATTTTTGCTTATCTTTATTTCAACCAGAAAAGAGAAAAAATAATAATTGATATTCATAAAGAAATAAATTTAATCTCTTGCATATAAATAAAAAGGTGGCAGTTAAAACAAATAAATTTATGCATTAAAAAAAAACAAATAAATTTCTTTCATAGTAGTAATTAAATATTTATATAAATTTTTGCAGTTTATTGCATATAAAGCATCTATTATCATAACATCATTAAAATGAATTATTCTAAAATATGTATATATTTTGTTGACATTAATGAATGTAGTGAATAAGTAACTTTTGTAGTTTTAAACAATCCCTCATTAAAGACAATTGTATCAAATAAATAGTTAATTTACCAAAAATAAAATAGATGTAGTGGATAAGCACTTATTGTAGTGAAAATAGCCTCTTCCATGTGTATATATATACTTCCTTTTGTTTCTGTTTTTTTATGGACAAATACTTCCATGAGTTTCAAAAAAATAATCTCAAGTCACATTACTTTAAGTATGATGCTTCATATAAACATGTATTTTTTGAGAAAAATGTATTTCTTTCAAAAATGAGATATCCGAATTGTCTTTACTTTGAAATTTAACTATATTCAAGGCAAAGTAAACAATATATGTTGATTTTATTGTTCAAAAACAATATTTTATGTTTATAGTAAAATTTTAAATCCATTTAGATTGTATTTTGAAATGTGGAAGCCATTAATTATATTTAAAGTAAAATGCCTTGAATAAGCACTTCAATCTTGCAATATTATACCTACTTCTCCCACAATATTGAAATCGTCAATGTATTTGTTCTCCAAAAAAAAAAAAAAAAAATATCTCTATTCTTTCATGAAACTGAAATCAAACAAAAATGGTGGCACAATTTAGGCTTCCTCATTTTGGTTTCTAGCTGTCATTTCTAAATTATGCTTACTTGAAAGAGTCAGTCTCGCGTACAACGGCCGCACGCCGTGCGGCGGCGCCTAGCCGAGCCGCGCCATTTTTTTTATTTTTTATTTTTTTGCCGAGATTTTTTTTTTTTTTTTGCCACCCTAACTTTTTTCCTCCAACAAAAAGTAACACTTTTTATACCGAAATGTAACACTTTTTTTCTTCAAATGTAACACTTTTTTTCAAAACAAATGTACCACAATTTTGATGCAATAGATTAAAGATAACATAAAGATTCACAACTAAATTAAAGTAACACTTTTTATAAAGGACTATAACACTTATTTTTTCAAATGTAACACTTTTTTTTTCTCCCAAAATTAACATAGGATTGACAACTAAAAACTAATGTTACATTTTATAAAAAATGAATGTAACATTTTTTTTTCTTAATTGTAAGAGTATATATTCCTAAATGTAACATTATATATGAAATGTAACAATTTTTTATTGAGAAAGTAACAATTGAAATGCAAACCTATTTTTTTTTTTAAACTGATGTTACCTTTAACAGTAGAAAGTGTTACTTTTTGAAGACGAAGGTGTTACTTTTATCAGAACAGAGTGTTACATTTTCAGCTGACAGCAGATCAATTTGTTTTGTGTGTAAAAAATGTATTTAAAAAAAAAAAAAAAAATCAAACCATATCATGAACTATGTAGTTTTATTCGTCTCGTCGAAACGAACACAACGGTATTTTTTAATTTTTTTTTCGACTTATAAATCACAAGATATGACATTTTAAAGTTTTTTGGTTTTTTTTTTTTTTTAATGGACCTGGGCGGATGGGGCGGGTGGGTCGGGCCGGGCGGGTTGACCCGCGGATCACGCCCGTCGCACGGCGTACACCCGCCGTTCCTAAGAATTTGTCTACTTGAAATTACCGATTTATCGTTTACTTAATTTAGGCTTCCTTATTTAATTTGGAAATTTTCAAAAATTTCTTGTTTCCTTTCTAAAAAACTATCATAAAATCATGAATCCTATAAACTTATTTCCCATCAATACATCTCCCTAAAATATGCATATTTCCTATTTAGCTTTTCATAAGTTAAAATACGTGCAAACATATACGCCTCCTCTCCTTCAAGTTTTTCCACCGTTTCTTTCACTTACAAAAGAAAAAACAAAAAACTCACATTCACGTCACCACTACAAACACCAACACGCAACAGCCAGATGACTATCCTCACCGCAACCGTAACTCCTCTTCTCTAATTTGCCACCATCCGACCATACCCAGTCTAACTGCTATTGCCGTCCATTCCAAACTGCACAAAGAGATGTCAACTAAGTGAGATTCGATTGAAAGAAAGAAAGTGTTGGGTTTCGATCAAACATGCGCAGCGGAATTAAGCATTTAAAATTTTGAAACCCAAAGCCCATAGATCCGTTCGTATGATTAAATCAAATACAATAACATGAATATAGGATAAAACTAACCCTTGATGGCTATCAAATTTTTCTTGGTCTTTGGTGGAGATTTGAAGACTTGATCACGATCACAAAGCTTGAACACGAACTTTGAAGATGATGATTTTCACCCTCTAGCGGTATCCACACTTCGAACGAATATCAAAGGAGCTTCTTTGATCTTGGTTGCTAGACCAACAACTATGAAACACACTTTCACAATTGATGTGACTATATGGAATTTTTCTTTTGTGTATTATTTTGTTCTTCAACCAAAAATGTCTTAGAACAAAATAAAACCTCTCTCAAACTCTTTGGAGACTCATAAAAGGCTATCCCAGAAGTTCTGGCCGAAATCCTCCTTTTATACACAAGCAAGACCTATTCCAAATAGGAAACTTGTGTCAAAAGACATTCCAAATCGAATTAGGAAAGTGCCAGTCGACAGTACTGTGCGGCCGCCCAAAAGACTCTGTGCGGTCGCACAACTATCTGAAACAAAACTGGTACAAAACTGAGATAACTGTGCGGCCGCCCAGTCCATACCGTGCGGTCGCCCACTTCCCAGGATGTCCAGAATTTCCAAAATTCCAATATAGTCCTTTAAAAATTCGTTCTATTGTGTGTGACCCTCTAGGATTATACTAAGTTGGCAATGGGCTCAAACATGATCCCATAAGATATGATTAGGTTCTAGCAAACCGTCATACCTACCCAAATAGTATAACTAGATACAAGTTCGCATTCCTCTTAGAATATGTCATAATCCTTTTGTCTACGATATCATTGAACACAAGTCATGGTCATAGAGTCAACTTGTTTTGTTCAATACTTTCTCGATTCCGAATATGTTGATAATCCAAATGTCATTGATCCAATCAATTCATTTGAGTCCGGCCGAACATTTCATCAATATCATTCCTACGAGAGGCCCAAGCTTGATATCTCTCCGAAGAGGGACAAATCCATTTTGCTTATTATTCTTCCCTACGTGAATCCGATTATGCCAATCATACCCTTTATAACTACTCGGTTAAAAGTAGCGTTTGAATATGTCAAACATAATGTTCATCAAGTGGAAGACTATAATAACTTCATGTCTAAGGATTCAAATGACATAACTAATATGAGATATATGTACGACATAGACCATGACATAAATCTCATAGAGCGGGTCATGTCCAGTACCTTGTTCCAAACAAGTACCCATAAATCTAACATGATCATCCCATGATCATTTAGCCTTTATACTAGTGCTTAACAAGTACTAGGGACGGAGATTATTATAAGTAAACATGAACAACAATAATAATCAAAACATCTCTTTATTGATATGAAATAAATGATAACAATTACAACGTTTATTAAACGTGCCTAGGGCACCACTACCAACAATCTCCCACTTGCCCTAGGCCTAATCTCCCATGTATCTAATACCCATGGACCTAACATGACCATCATGTTTAGCTTGTGGAAGTCCCTTTGTTAGCGGGTCCGCAACATTGTCATTAGTAGGTACTCTGCATATATTTACGTCTCCCCTATCAACGATCTCTCGAATGATATGAAAACGCCTAAGTATGTGTTTGGATTTCTGATGTGCTCTTGGTTCCTTTGCTTGAGCAATAGCACCATTATTGTCGCAATAAAGGTCTATTGGACTAGCAATACTAGGACCACTTCAAGTTCAGTTATGAACTTCTTTATCCAAACAGCTTCCTTTGCAGCATCCGATGCAGCAATATACTCAGCTTCTGTTGTAGAATCAGCGGTTGTACTTTGCTTGGAACTCTTCCAGCTTACAGCTCCACCATTTAACATAAACACAAAAACCCGATTGCGATCGGCTATCATCTTTGTCGGTTGGAAGCTTGCATCCGTGTAACCATTTACAACGAGATCATCTTCCATTCCTCCATAGACCAAAAACGAGTCTTTAGTCCTTCTTAAGTACTTAAGAATCGCTTTTACAGCTATCCAGTGATTTTCGCCAGGGTCGGATTGGTATCTACTTGTCATGCTCAAAGCATACGACACATCCGGCCTAGTACAAATCATGGCATACATGATGGACCCAATTGCCGAAGCATATGGAACATCATTCATTTTCTCACGCTCATCTTTTGTCTTAGGACATTGAGTCTTGCTTAGAGAAACTCCATGTAACACAGGCAAGGAGCCTCTCTTAGAATTTTCCATACGGAATCTTCTAATGACCTTGTCAATGTATGTACTTTGGCTTAAACCAAGTAGCCTCCTTGATCTATCTCTATAGATCTTAATGCCAAGAATATATGCGGCTTCACCCATATCTTTCATTGCGAAGCACTTTCCTAACCAAGTCTTCACAGACTGAAGCGTAGGAATGTCGTTTCCAATGAGCAATATGTCATCCACGTATAAAACAAGGAAAAGCACTATGCTCCACTAACTATCTTCTTGTATACACAAGGCTCATCTTCGTTCTTGATGAAACCAAACTCTTTGACCGATTCATCAAAACGGAGATTCCAACTCCTAGAAGCTTGCTTCAATCCATAGATGGATCTCTGCAATTTGCATACCTTAGAATTTTGTTCAAAACCTTCTGGTTGTGTCATATACACATCCTCTTGTAGTTTTCCATTCAGGAAAGCGGTTTTGACGTCCATCTGCCATATTTCATAGTCATGATATGCGGCAATGGCAAGCAAAATTCTTATAGACTTGATCATTGCTACGGGTGAAAAGGTCTCATCATAGTCAATACCATGAACTTGCCTATAACCCTTCGCTACAAGCCTAGCTTTGTAAGTATGCACCTTCCATCCATGTCAATCTTCTTCTTGAAGACCCATTTGCATCCTATGGTTTTTACACCTTCGGGTGCATCAATCAAATTCCAAACTTGATTGTCTTGCATGGATTGCAATTCGGATTCCATGGCTCCAAGCCACTTGTCCGAATCAGGAGAAGACATCGCCTCTTGGTAGGTTGACGGTTCATCATTCTCAATTATTTCCACCTCATTACTATCCGTTACGAGAAATCCATATCTCTCGGGCTCGGATCGTAATCTACTAGATCTGCGAGATGCTTGTGTATTTTGAACAGGTTCCACAACTCCTTGTGGTTCTTGTTCTTGTTCCACTATTGGTTCAATGTTATTTTCTGGGTCTCGAATTTCTTCAAGATTTATTTTACTCCCACTGATTTCTTTGGAGAGAAACTCTTTCTCTAGAAAGACACCAGTTCGGGCAACAAACACTTTGTTGTCTTCTCGGTTGTAAAAGTAATATCCTTTAGTTTCCTTAGGATATCCCACGAAAATACATTTATCAGATTTGTGTGCTAGTTTGTCAGAAATAAGTCCCTTGACATAAACTTCGCAACCCCAATCCTCATGAAAGATAAACTAGGTTTCTTTCCACTCCACATCTCATATGGAGTCTTTGGAACCGATTTAGTTGGAACTTGATTTAGTGTGAAAGCAGCGGTTTCTAGGGCGTAACCCCAAAAGGAGATGGAAGATCAACTTGACTCATCATTGATCGAACCATGTCTAACAAAGTCCGATTCCTCCTCTCAGACACACCATTCCATTGTGGTGTTCGGGCGGAGTCAATTGTGAAACTATTCCACAATTCTTTAGATGATCATCAAATTCTTGACTTAAGTATTCTCCACCTCGATCTGATCGAAGTGCTTTTATACTTTGCCAAGTTGTTTTTCTACTTCATTTTGAAATATTCTAAATATCTCAAATGCTTCACTTTTATGTTTCATTAGGTAAACATATCCAAATCTACTATAATCATCAGTGAAGGTTATGAAGTATTGAAATCCTCCCCTAGCATTGCTACTTAATGGTCCGCATACATCGGAATGTATCAACCCCAATAAGTCGCTTGCCCTTTCACCAACTTGGTAAAAGGTGTCTTAGTCATTTTCCAAGAAGACACGACTCACAAGTATCATACGACTCTAAGTCACATGAACCCAAAAGTCCGTCCCCATGGAGTTTTGAGATACGCTTCTCATTAATATGACCAAGACGGCAATGCCACAAATAAGTATGATTTACATCATTAGGTTTAGATTTCTTATTTACATGATAGACATTATTTTCATTCTTGACATCCAAGATATAAAGGCCATTAAATGAATTAGCAATACCATAAAGTACATCATTTAAATAAATAGAAAATTCTTATTCTCAATAAGAAACTTAAAACCTTCATTATCCAAACAAGAAATTGAAATAATATCTGCTTAAATCCGGAACATAATAACAATTGTTCAAAACAAGAATTAATCCGGAAGGTAAAGTGACTTCATAAGTCCCTACGGCTAATGCAGCAACTCTTGCTCCATCCCCACGCGTAGATCTACTTCACCTTCTTTAAGCAGTCTCCTATTCTTTAGTCCCTGCACATTAGACAAATGTGAGAACCACATCCGGTATCCAATACCCAAGAATCAGTGGTAGAAAGGAGAATATCTATCATATAGATACCTGAAGTCGACGCAGCCTTGCTGCTTCTTCTTCTTTTGCTCTTCCAAGAAAGCCTTGCAATTACGTTTCCAATGACCAATTTCTTGACAATGGAAATAGATTGCATCCTTTTGTGAATCGGGTTTCGCCTCAGAAGCCTTGGCAACCTTTGCCTTGCTTATCTTGGGTTTGACAACTTTTGCCTTACCCTTGCCTTTGGCACCAGGCTTCTCCCATCATGAACCAAGAGCACGGAGAACCTTTCTCCACAATTTTCATCTCTGCAGTTTTGAGCATCCCATGCAACTCAGAGAGATTCTTATCCATTCCATGCATGTTATAATCCATCACAAACTGATTATAACTTTTAGGCAATGAATTAAGAATGAGATCCGTCGCTAGCTCCAATGGGATTAGATAGCCAAGTTTCTCAAGGTGCTCTACATAACCTTTCATTTTAAGAAAGTGAGGACTCACTTGTTGCCCTTCATTCATTTTACTAGTAGTGAATGCAACAATGGTCTTGTACCTCTCTTGCCTAGCTTGCTCTTGAAACATGGTTCTCAACTCCACGCCTATCTCATAGGCTTCCAAATGTTCCAAACTTTGTTGGAGTTTTGAACACATAGCAGCAAGCATGAGACAACTTACATCTCTAGAATCATTACGATGCTTCTTGTAATTGTCCCTTTCCACCCTAGGGGCAGTAGGCGGTGGTTCAGCAGGAAGATGCCCATCGAGAATGTACAACTTATCTTCTTGCCTAAGAACGATTCTTATGCTACGGATCCAATCCATAAATAGTACCATTCTCTTCGAGCTTATCCTTCTCAAGGATCAATCGCAACGACATTGATTGAGTGTTATTTGTCATTATCTACAAATATGCAAAATTCCAAAATTTAATAAGTACCGATTTTCTTTAAAGAGATAATAATGTATTTTAAACAAAATACTCCACTAAATTATATAACCTTCTTATACATCCGATGTATAATATAATTTAATGGGTTAAGATCCAACTTTAATTTATTTTCAAGTCCGCTAAGGCGGATTACACAAAATCAAATTAATTAGGTAGACAACTCTTGTCAATCATATCTCATATGACTCTTAGTTCCTTTTATGAGATTCTTTAAGAAATCCAATTTCAAAAAGCATGTTACCTCATCTTTGCCTAGGCCCAAAACTGTTTTGACGCCCAATTAAGTCTAACCATTTAAACGCATAGTAATGTGTCCCGCTAGGGCGTGCCCACACTATCTATCTCGCTCATACATAAACAAATTTAATGCATCTCGCTAGGGCGAATCTACATTAAATCACTCATGTACTAACAAGTGTTTTAATCATGGCATGGCAATAAAAGACTTAAAACTTTGTTTGAAGGTTCATCACATATAGCATATACACACATTATGAGCACATAATATAAACATGTTATACATCAAGTTTAGCCACTAAATTAATCCCATTAATTTAAGCATGGTATTTATGTGTCATTAGTTTCTCTATAATTATGAGGATGAGACTATTTTAACTTTGGTCATTATCTCCAAATCAAGACAACAAGAAGTGCGGTCGATCTAAGCCATTAGGCAACCACAATCCCGCACTAATTCAAGAGACCAAGAAAGTAGTCCATGTGGCCGAAACTAAGCAATAGATGGTCTCGATGAACGTAGGCCAATTGCATTCACAATTCCACATGGATCTCCAAACTTTGAATCAAGAACTTTGTTTCTCAATTTTAGCAATTATGAACTCTTCATAATTCTAACTTCGTTTTATCTTTGAAACTTTGATTGCGATCAAGTTTGGGAAACACAATCTCGATGAACGCAGATTAGCCATCCAAGCCTTGAACCAATATTAGAATCACAAGACTAAAACAAATAGGAAAATCAAACCCCAAGATCCACACACAAACCAACTACCCAAAACCCATTCCAGATCAGCAGGTCTGGATTGGTTCTGTTACTGGTTTTGTTGAACCTCTCGAAAATTCCAAATTCTGATTTTTGAGCAAAATCAGACATTCTGATCTTGGAGTGCGGCCGCCCAAAAAGACCTGTGCGGTCGCCCAAAAACCGTGCGGCCGCCCAGTATCTTCCGTGCGGTCGCCCGGTTCAATCAGAATGTGCAGAATTTTAAGTTCGAAAATTTTTGTCTCAAAATTGTTTTCCCCCGATTATTAAAACTTTGATCCAATCAAAAATTAATAACCAACAATTCTGAATCCACCATAATTTATTTATTGCGATTGAATCGTGCGATTAAAGTTGTAAAACAATAAACCACATAAAATCACATAACACATAAACATCACATATTCCAATATTCATATCATGCAAGGCACATAAACAACTTATATACACATAACATGATCTAGGTATTGAAATAATCAACATGAACGGGGCTCTGATACCACTGTTGGGTTTCGATCAAACATGCGCAGCGGAATTAAGCATTTAAAATTTTGAAATCCAAAGCCCATAGATCCGTTCGTATGATTAAATCAAATACAATAACATGAATATAGGATAAAACTAACCCTTGATGGCTATCAAATTTTTCTTGGTCTTTGGTGGAGATTTGAAGACTTGATCACGATCACAAAGCTTGAACACGAACTTTGAAGATGATGATTTTCACCCTCTAGCGGTATCCACACTTCGAACGAATATCAAAGGAGCTTCTTTGATCTTGGTTGCTAGACCAACAACTATGAAACACACTTTCACAATTGATGTGACTATATGGAATTTTTCTTTTGTGTATTATTTTGTTCTTCAACCAAAAATGTCTTAGAACAAAATAAAACCTCTCTCAAACTCTTTGGAGACTCACAAAAGGCTATCCCAGAAGTTCTGGCCGAAATCCTCCTTTTATACACAAGCAAGACCTATTCCAAATAGGAAACTTGTGTCAAAAGACATTCCAAATCGAATTAGGAAAGTGCCAGTCGACAGTACTGTGCGGCCGCCCAAAAGACTCTGTGCGGTCGCACAACTATCTGAAACAAAACTGGTACAAAACAGTCCTAAGTGTACGGCCGCCCAGTCAATACTGTGCTGTCGCCCACTCTTCAGAATGTCCAGAATTTCCAAAATTCCAATATAGTCCATTTTTAAAGATTCGTTCTATTGTGTGTGACCCTCTAGGATTATACTAAGTTGGCAATGAGCTCAAACATGATCCCATAAGATATGATTGGGTTCTAGCAAACCGTCATACCTACCCAAATAGTATAACTAGATACAAGTTCGCATTCCTCTTAGAATATGTCATAATCCTTTTGTCCACGATATCATTGAACACAAGTCATGGTCATAGAGTCAACTTGTTTTGTTCAATACTTTCTCGATTCCGAATATGTTGATAATCCAAATGTCATTGATCCAATCAATTCATTTGAGTCCGGCCGAACATTTCATCAACATCATTCCTACGAGAGGCCCAAGCTTGATATCTCTCCGAAGAGGGACAAATCCATTTAGCTTATTATTCTTCCCTACGTGAATCCGATTATGCCAATCATACCCTTTATAACTACTCGGTTAAAAGTAGCGTTTGAATATGTCAAACATAATGTTCATCAAGTGGAAGACTATAATAACTTCATGTCTAAGGATTCAATGACATAACAAATATGAGATATATGTACGACATAGACCATGACATAAATCTCATAGAGCGGGTCATGTCCAGTACATTGTTCCAAACAAGTACCCATAAATCTAACATGATCATCCCATGATCATTTAGCATTTATACTAGTGCTTAACAAGTACTAGGGACGGAGATTATTATAAGTAAACATGAACAACAATAATAATCAAAACATCTCTTTATTGATATGAAATAAATGATAACAATTACAACGTTTATTAAACGTGCCTAGGGCACCACTACCAACAGAAAGAAGGGTAAATTGAGATTTTTCTATCCTATTGGATGACGGACACATTTCGATCCAGAAAACAGGACTGCACTTACCTTCATCCTTTTTCGTTTGGATAGATCACTGCGTCGTTTCTTGAACCGACCTAGCCTACAACCAAATTCGGTACCTTCAATTCTTGTCAATATTGTCTCATTTGGATGAAGTTGATATTTATTGACAGTTTTTGAAATATAATAATATGAATGGTCTCAAAATCATAGATTGTAACTGTGGCTTTCTGAATTCAGTAACCGGTTTGGAATTAAGATTCAAGAGCGATATCTTTTAAAATTCCAAGATACATTGTCCACAAACCCCAATTTGAATACCAATTAAAGTTATTAAACCAACTTTGATTAATTCCTCTATTAATTAAAGAAAACAGAAAATTAACATTTTATTTTTAGAAATCAAAATTTGGCGGGAAAGATGATGTTTCTAATTATAGACACTATCTTGTTTATATATATATATATATATAGAATTCTATCTACCCACCAACACCCACTTCATCTCCTACAATTTAAAACACGACGGTTGCAACTCATATTATGAGATAGCTTTTATCATGGAAACTACTGATACCATGATCATGATCTGATATAGTACTTTTTATTCTTTCCTTTCAAAATGATTTAGCAAAGTTTTTAAATGTGAGTTTGATTGACATTAGATTAATTTTTTTATTATACTCATTTAGAAGCAAAGGTAGTAGTAAGATAAAATTACAATACCATACCAGTTCAATAAAAACATTATATACATGCCATGAAAATTACTATTTTCATAAACACTACTCCGATTCAGAAGATATCCGTTTAAGACATAATCAGTTTAACTCTTTTATTGTGTATTTGGGTGTTCAGTCAAAATTTTAAAATCTTTCACTATTACCATTGTTTCCTTCAAGCTCTTTCTTTGTGTCTCGGATTGAGTAGAATTTATATCTAATAATAATAATTAATATATATATATATATATATATATATATATATACTCCCTCTGTCACGAAAATATAGTCTCATTTTGACTTTTGTTGGTCAACAAAAATAAACTTTGGTCAAACTTTGGTGTCGATTTAATGATCACAATAAAATTCTAAAAATTGTTATTGATAAATCACTTAATGATTTACTCTCTCCGTTTCATAATACATGACGTTTTAGGAGCAATTTTTTGGAATTTTTTTTCAAATAATAGGGTTTGGAATTTTTATCTACCAAACTACTACCCAAATTCAACTATGTACCAAAATGACACTTTTTTATGAAAGCGTCACTGGCACTCACGTTTTTACATAGAAAACGGCACTACCAGTGCCGTTTTCAGTGTTGACCAAAATCCAAAATTTGACTCCTCAGCCGGGTTGGTTTTGGGTGGGTTTTGGGTGGGTTTAATGGAGAGAAATGAACCGGTTTAGGTTTTTTTAAGTGCGCTGACACAAAAAAAAAAAAAAAAAAAAAATGAAAAGCGGCATTACAAGTGGCGTTTTTAGGGTTTCAAAAAATTCGAAAAACGTCACTTGTAGTGACGTTTTCAGCTTGAGGCATATTATATATGCGCAGCCTCAGTTCTACATACATACACTGCCCGCTTGCAAAAAAAAAAAAATACACTGCCCACTCTCCTTTCTTTTCATTATTTTCAACTATCTTCTTCTCTCACATTTCATTCATACCCAAGTGCTGCTCAAGTGCTGAAAAAAAATTGCAAATTTTGTGAGGTGAAGATTCAAAGCATTTAAGGTATATTTTTAATCTTTCTTATATGTGTTAATTTGTTTAATATAATTAAATTTCGAGTTATTAGATGCTTTTTTGTTATATGCATTGCTAATAAATTAGGATTTTGACAGTCGAATTCATTTGTTTAGGAGTAAATATGAGTGGAGTTCCACTTATTTTCATGTGCTACTGGGGAGGAGATGATGAAAACCCGTTTGAAGGTAGCCATTTTGAACAGGGGCCGAAATGTGCACTTAAAGCAAAAACTCGATGGAGGTATAAAAAATTGATTAAGAAGTTATATAAGAAAATTGGGGTAGATCGAACCAATGTTAAGTTGAAAGTTATTTGTAGATATCCTCATCTGGTCGGCAATGGGTTTGCAAATTACATTCCGTTTCCAGTCGAGAATGATATGGGTATGGAAGTCATGTTTGATGGTTCTGCTCAATTAGGTGGGATGAGTAGCTTGCAGTTGTATGTTGTCATGAATTTTGTTGATAATGTACCTTCTAATGAGTTTGAAACAGGAGAGGAGCCGATACAAAATGAGTATTTTCATGACATGGATAACTTCAGATGGGTTCTTCAAGTTACTACCTGAGAGAGATGTTGATGAGTTTGAAACACATGTGGAAGAGGAAGAGGAAATGGAAGTGGGGGAGGAAGAAGAGGTAGAGGACGTGAAGATGATGATGATATAGATCATGAAGCTCATTCCTTGAAAATGAAGAGGGTGATTCTGGATATGAAGATTGTGCGAGTCCAACTGATGTTAGCGACAATGAGGGTGATGATGGGGAAGGTGATGATTTGGGTGTTGGGTTTCGATCAAACATGCGCAGTGGAACTTAGCATTTAAATTTTGAAACCCAAAGCCATGGATCCGTTCATATGATTAAATCAAATACAACATAAGAATAAAGGAATAAACTAACCCTTGATGGCTATCAAATTCTCTGGTCGTTGGTGGAGGTTTGAAGACTTGATCACGATCAACAAAGCTTGAACACGAACTTTAAAGATGATGATTTTTCACCCTCTAGCGGTATCCACACTTCGAACGAATATCAAAGGCGCTTCTTTGATCTTGGTTGCTAGACCAAATTGTGAAACACTTTTTCACAATCAAAGAACTATATGGAATTTATTTTGTGTATTATTTTGTTCCTCAACCAAGAATGTCTTGGAGAAACAATAACCCTCTCTCAAAACTCTTTGAGACTCACAAAATCATTTGCCTTGAGTGCTGGCCGAATTTGGTCTTTTATACACAAGTATGACCTATTCCAAATAGGAAACTTGTGTCAAAATCCTTCCAAAATTCGTTCCTAATCAAATTAGGAATCTGCCACCCGACAGTACTGTGCGGCCGCCCAAAGCCCTATGTGCGGTCGCACAACTATCTGAAACAAAACTGGTACAAAAATGTCCTAAGTGTACGGCCGCCCAGTCAATACTGTGCGGTCGCCCACTCTTCAGAATGTCCAGAATTTCCAAAATTCCAATATAGTCCATTTTTAAAGATTCGTTCTATTGTGTGTGACCCTCTAGGATTATACTAAGTTGGCAATGAGCTCAAACATGATCCCATAAGATATGATTGGGTTCTAGCAAACGTCATACCTACCCAATTAGTATAACTAGATACAAGTTCGCATTCCTCTTAGAATATGTCATAATCCTTTTGTCTACGATGTCATTGAACACAAGTCATGGTCAAAGAGTCAACTTGTTTTGTTCAATACTTTCTCGACTCCGAATATATTGATAATCCAAATGACATTGATCCAATCAATTCATTTGAGTCCGGCCGAACATTTCATCAACATCATTCCTACGAGAGGCCAAGCTTGACATCTCTCCGAGGAGGGACAAATCCATTTAGCTTATTATTCTTCCCTACGTGAATCCGATTATGCCAATCATACCCTTTATAACTACTCGGTTAAAAGTAGCGTTTGAATATGTCAAACATAATGTTCATCAAGTGGAAGACAATAATAACTTCATGTCTAAGGATTCAAATGACATAACTAATATGAGATATATGTATGACACAGACCATGACATAAATCTCATAAAGCGGGTCATGTCCAGTACCTTGTTCCAAACAAGTACCCATAAATCTAACATGATCATCGCATGATCATTTAGCCTTTATACTAGTGCTTAACAAGTACTAGGGACGGAGATTATTATAAGTAAACATGAACAACAATAATAATCAAAACATCTCTTTATTGATATGAAATAAATGATAACAATTACAACGTTTATTAAACGTGCCTAGGGCACCACTACCAACAATCTCCCACTTGCCCTAGGCCCAATCTCCCATGTATCTAATACCCATGGACCTAACATGACCATCATGTTTAGCTTGTGGAAGTCCCTTTGTTAGCGGGTCCGCAACATTGTCATCAGTAGGTACTCTGCATATATTTACGTCTCCCCTATCAACGATCTCTCGAATGATACGAAAACGCGTAAGTATGTGTTTGGATTTCTGATGTGCTCTTGGTTCCTTTGCTTGAGCAATAGCACCATTATTATCACAATAAAGGTCTATTGGATTAGCAATACTAGGAACCACTTCAAGTTCAGTTATGAACTTCTTAATCCAAACAGCTTCCTTTGCAGCATCCGATGCAGCAATATACTCAGCTTCTGTTGTAGAATCAGCGGTTGTACTTTGCTTGGAACTCTTCCAGCTTACAGCTCCACCATTTAACATAAACACAAATCCCGATTGCGATCGGCTATCATCTTTGTCGGTTTGGAAGCTTGCATCCGTGTAAGCATTTACAACGAGATCATCTTCCATTCCTCCATAGACTAAAAACGAGTCTTTAGTTCTTCTCAAGTACTTAAGAATCGCTTTTACAGCTATCCAGTGATTTTCGCCAGGGTCGGATTGGTATCTACTTGTCATGCTCAAAGCATAAGACACATCCGGCCTAGTACAAATCATGGCATACATGATGGACCCAATTGCCGAAGCATATGGAACATCATTCATTTTCTCACGCTCATCTTTTGTCTTAGGACATTGAGTCTTGATTAGAGAAACTCCATGTAACACGGGCAAGGTGCCTCTCTTAGAATTTTCCATACGGAATCTTCTAATGACCTTGTCAATGTATGTACTTTGCTTAAACCAAGTAGCCTCCTTGATCTATCTCTATAGATCTTAATGCCAAGTATATATGCGGCTTCACCCATATCTTTCATTGCGAAGCACTTTCCTAACCAAGTCTTCACAGACTGAAGTGTAGGAATGTCGTTTCCAATGAGCAATATGTCATCCACGTATAAAATAAGGAATAGCACTATGCTCCCACTAATCTTCTTGTATACACAAGGCTCATCTTCGTTCTTGATGAAACCAAACTCTTTGACCGATTCATCAAAACGGAGATTCCAACTCCTTGAAGCTTGCTTCAATCCATAGATGGATCTTTGCAATTTGCATACCTTAGAATCTTGTTCAAAACCTTCTGGTTGTGTCATATACACATCCTCTTGGAGTTTTCCATTCAGGAAAGCGGTTTTGACGTCCATCTGCCATATTTCATAGTCATGATATGCGGCAATGGCAAGCAAAATTCTTATAGACTTGATCATTGCTACGGGTGAAAAGGTCTCATCATAGTCAATACCATGAACTTGCCTATAACCCTTCGCTACAAGCCTAGCTTTGTAAGTATGCACCTTCCCATCCATGTCAGTCTTCTTCTTGAAGACCCATTTGCATCCTATGGTTTTTACACCTTCGGGCGCATCAATCAAATTCCAAACTTGATTGTCTTGCATGGATTGCAATTCGGATTCCATGGCTCCAAGCCACTTGTCCGAATCAGGAGAAGACATCGCCTCTTGGTAGGTTGACGGTTCATCATTCTCAATGATTTCTACCTCATTACTATCCGTTACGAGAAATCCATATCTCTCGGGCTCGGATCGTAACCTACTAGATCTGCGAGATGCTTGTGTATTTTGAACAGGTTCCACAACTCCTTGTGGTTCTTGTTCTTGTTCCACTATTGGTTCAATGTTATTTTCTGGGTCTCGAATTTCTTCAAGATTTATTTTACTCCCACTGATTTCTTTGGAGAGAAACTCTTTCTCTAGAAAGACACCAGTTCGGGCAACAAACACTTTGTTGTCCTCTCGGTTGTAAAAGTAATATCCTTTAGTTTCCTTAGGATATCCCACGAAAATACATTTATCAGATTTGTGTGCTAGTTTGTCAGAGATAAGTCTCTTGACATAAACTTCGCAACCCCAAATCCTTATGAAAGATAAACTAGGTTTCTTTCCACTCCACATCTCATATGGAGTCTTTGGAACCGATTTAGTTGGAACTTGATTTAGTGTGAAAGAAGCGGTTTCTAAGGCGTAACCCCAAAAGGATATTGGAAGATCAACTTGACTCATCATTGATCGAACCATGTCTAACAAAGTCCGATTTCTCCTCTCAGACACACCATTCCATTGTGGTGTTCCGGGCGGAGTCAATTGTGAAACTATTCCACAATTCTTTAGATGATCGTCAAATTCTTGACTTAAGTATTCACCACCTCGATCTGATCGAAGTGCCTTTATACTTTTGCCAAGTTGTTTTTCTACTTCATTTTGAAATATTCTAAATATCTCAAATGCTTCACTTTTATGTTTCATTAGGTAAACATATCCAAATCTACTATAATCATCAGTGAAGGTTATGAAGTATTGAAATCCTCCCCTAGCATTGCTACTTAATGGTCCGCATACATCGGAATGTATCAACCCCAATAAGTCGCTTTCCCTTTCACCCAACTTGGTAAAAGGTGTCTTAGTCATTTTTCCAAGAAGACACGACTCACAAGTATCATATGACTCTAAGTCACATGAACCCAAAAGTCCGTCCCCATGGAGTTTTGAGATACGCTTCTCATTAATATGACCAAGACGACAATGCCACAAATAAGTATGATTTACATCATTAGGTTTAGATTTCTTATTTACATGATAGACATTATTTTCATTCTTGACATCCAAGATATAAAGGCCATTAAATGAATTAGCAATACCATAAAGCACATCATTTAAATAAATAGAAAATTTCTTATTCTCAATAAGAAACTTAAAACCTTTATTATCCAAACAAGAAATTGAAATAATATTTCTGCTTAAATCCGGAACATAATAACAATTGTTCAAAACAAGAATTAATCCGGAAGGTAAAGTGACTTCATAAGTCCCTACGGCTAATGCAGCAACTCTTGCTCCATTCCCCATGCGTAGATCTACTTCACCTTCTTTAAGCAGTCTCCTATTCTTTAGTCCCTGCACATTTAGACAAATGTGAGAACCACATCCGGTATCCAATACCCAAGAATCAGTGGTAGAAAGGAGAATATCTATCATATAGATACCTGAAGTCGACGCAGCCTTGCTGCTCTTCTTCTTCTTTGCTCTTCTAAGAAAGCCTTGCAATTACGTTTCCAATGACCAATTTCTTGACAATGGAAACAGATTGCATCCTTTGTGAATCAGGTTTTGCCTCAGAAGCCTTGGCAACCTTTGCCTTGCTTATCTTGGTTTGACAACTTTTGCCTTACCCTTTCCTTTGGCACTAGCCTTCTTCCCATCATGAACCAAAAGCACGGGAGAACCTTTCTCCACAATTTTCATCTCTGCAGTTTTGAGCATCCCATGCAACTCAGAGAGATTCTTATCCATTCCATGCATGTTATAATTCATCACAAACTGATTATAACTTTTAGGCAATGAATTAAGAATGAGATCCGTGGCTAGCTCCAATGGGATTGGATAGCCAAGTTTCTCAAGGTGCTCTACATAACCTTTCATTTTAAGAAAGTGAGGACTCACTTGTTGCCCTTCATTCATTTTACTAGTAGTGAATGCAACAATGGTCTTGTACCTCTCTTGCCTAGCTTGCTCTTGAAACATGGTTCTCAACTCCACGCCTATCTCATAGGCTTCCAAATGTTCCAAACTTTGTTGGAGTTTTGAACACATAGCAGCAAGCATGAGACAACTTACATCTCTAGAATCATTACGATGTTTCTTGTAATTGTCTCTTTCTACCCTAGGGGCAGTAGGCGGTGGTTCAGCGGGGAGAGGCCCATCGAGAATGTACAACTTATCTTCTTGCCTAAGAACGATTCTTATGCTACGGATCCAATCCATAAAGTTGGTACCATTCTCTTCGAGCTTATCCTTCTCAAGGATCGATCGCAACGACATTGATTGAGTGTTATTAGTCATTATCTACAAATATGCAAAAATTTCCAAAATTTAATAAGTACCGATTTTCATTAAAGAGATAAATAATGTATTTTTCAAACAAAATACTCCCACTAAATTATATAACCTTCATATACATCCAATGTATAATATAATTTAAATGGGTTAAGATCCAACTTTAATTTAATTTCAAGTCCGCTAAGGCGGATTACACAAAATCAAATTAATTATGTAGACAACTCTTGTCAATCATATCTCATATGACTCTTAGTTCCTTTTATGAGATTCTTTAAGAAATCCAATTTCAAAAAGCATGTTAAACCTCATCTTTGCCTAGGCCCAAAACTGTTTTGACGCCC
The DNA here is from genome assembly GCA_026119855.1 of Campanula takesimana. Taxonomy (NCBI): domain Eukaryota; kingdom Viridiplantae; phylum Streptophyta; class Magnoliopsida; order Asterales; family Campanulaceae; genus Campanula; species Campanula takesimana. Next base: position 122,726 of record JAOWBW010001074.1, on the reverse strand, counting down.
AATTAAGTCTAACCATTTTAAACGCACAGTTAATGTGTCCCGCTAGGGCGTGCCCACACTATCTATCTTGCTCATACATAAACAAATTTAATGCATCTCGCTAGGGAGAATCTACATTAAAATCACTCATGTACTAACAAGTGTTTTAATCATGGCATGGCAATAAAAGACTTAAAACTTTCTTTGAAGGTTCATCACATATAGCATATAACACATTTATGAGCACATAATATAAACATGTTACACATCAAGTTTAGCCACTAAATTAATCCCATTAATTTAAGCATGATATTTATGTGTCATTAGTTTCTCTATAATTATGAGGATGAGACTATTTCAACTTTGGTTATTATCTCCAAATCAAGACAACAAGAAGCGCGGTCGAACTAAGCCATTAGGCAACCACAATCCCGCACTAATTCAAGAAACCAAGAAAGTAGTCCATGTGGCCGAAACTAAGCAATAGATGGTCTCGATGAACGTAGGCCAATTGCATTCACAATTCCACATGGATTTCCAATCATTGAATCAAGAACTTTGTTTCTCAATTTTAGCAATTATGAACTCTTCATAATTCTAACTTCGTTTTATCTTTGAAACTTTGATTGCGATCAATTTTGGGAAATACAATCTCGATGAACGCAGATTAGCCATCCAAAACTTGAACCAATCTAGGAATCACAAGACTAAAACAAATAGGAAAATCAAACCCCAAAATCCACACACAAACCAACTACCCAAAACCCATTCCAGATCAACAAGTCTGGACTGGTTCTGTTACTGGTTTTGTCGAATTTATCGAAAATTCCAAATTCTGATTTCAACCAAAAAATCAGACAATCTGATCCTTATGTGCGGCCGCCCAAAATTCACTGTGCGGTCGCCCAAACATGTGCGGCCGCCCAAGTGATTATATGCGGTCGCCCAAACTGATCAGAATGTACAGAATTTTGAAGTTCGAAAATTTTGTCTCAAAATCGTTTTTCCCCGATTATTAAAACTTTGATCCAATCAAAAATTAATAATCAACAATTCTGAATCCACCATAATTTATTTATTGCGATTGAATCGTGCGATTAAAGTTGCAAAACGATAAACCACATAAAATCACAAAACACATAAATAACATATATTCCAATATTCAAATCATGTAAGGCACATAAACAATTTATATACGCATAACATGATCTAGGTATTGAAATAATCAACATGAACGGGGCTCTGATACCACTGTTGGGTTTCGATCAAACATGCGCAGCGGAACTTAGCATTTAAAATTTTGAAACCCAAAGCCATGGATCCGTTCATATGATTAAATCAAATACAACATAAGAATAAAGGAATAAACTAACCCTTGATGGCTATCAAATTCTCTTGGTCTTTGGTGGAGGTTTGAAGACTTGATCACGATCACAAAGCTTGAACACGAACTTTGAAGATGATGATTTTCACCCTCTAGCGGTATCCACACTTCGAACGAATATCAAAGGAGCTTCTTTGATCTTGGTTGCTAGACCAAATTGTGAAACACTTTTTCACAATCAAAAGAACTATATGGAATTTATTTTGTGTATTATTTTGTTCCTCAACCAAGAATGTCTTGGAACAAAATAAACCCTCTCTCAAACTCTTTGAGACTCACAAAATCATTTGCCTTGAGTGCTAGCCGAATTTGGTCTTTTATACACAAGTATGACCTATTCCAAATAGGAAACTTGTGTCAAAATCCTTCCAAAATTCGTTTCCTAATCAAATTAGGAATCTGCCACCCGACAGTACTGTGCGGCCGCCCAAAACCCTATGTGCGGTCGCACAACTATCTGAAACAAAACTGGTACAAAACTGTCCTAAGTGTACGGCCGCCCAGTCAATACTGTGCTGTCGCCCACTCTTCAGAATGTCCAGAATTTCCAAAATTCCAATATAGTCCATTTTTAAAGATTCGTTCTATTGTGTGTGACCCTCTAGGATTATACTAAGTTGGCAATGAGCTCAAACATGATCCCATAAGATATGATTGGGTTCTAGCAAACCGTCATACCTACCCAATTAGTATAACTAGATACAAGTTCGCATTCCTCTTAGAATATGTCATAATCCTTTTGTCTACGATGTCATTGAACACAAGTCATGGTCAAAGAGTCAACTTGTTTTGTTCAATACTTTCTCGACTCCGAATATGTTGATAATCCAAATGACATTGATCCAATCAATTCATTTGAGTCCGGCCGAACATTTCATCAACATCATTCCTACGAGAGGCCCAAGCTTGACATCTCTCCGAGGAGGGACAAATCCATTTAGCTTATTATTCTTCCCTACGTGAATCCGATTATGCCAATCATACCCTTTATAACTACTCGGTTAAAAGTAGCGTTTGAATATGTCAAACATAATGTTCATCAAGTGGAAGACAATAATAACTTCATGTCTAAGGATTCAAATGACATAACTAATATGAGATATATGTATGACACAGACCATGACATAAATCTCATAAAGCGGGTCATGTCCAGTACCTTGTTCCAAACAAGTACCCATAAATCTAACATGATCATCGCATGATCATTTAGCCTTTATACTAGTGCTTAACAAGTACTAGGGACGGAGATTATTGTAAGTAAACATGAACAACAATAATAATCAAAACATCTCTTTATTGATATGAAATAAATGATAACAATTACAACGTTTATTAAACGTGCCTAGGGCACCACTACCAACATTGGGAGCACACATGATTACTTTTAATGAGCCGCAGAATCAACTGTATGATAGAGGAGACTATCAATTTTACCGCGATATTGGGGAAGGATCGGAGATTTATGATGATAGTCAATATAAGTTTTCAGAATGGGATGCGGAGAAAGATGAAATCGCCAAAGGTATTCGCTTCTCAAAGAAGATTGAAGTGCAGTATGAAATAAAGAAATATCATATTAAGAAAAATCTGCGGTTCAGGGTGAAAAGGAGCACAACGCGAAAGTGGACTATTGAGTGTTTGGTGAAAGAGTTTCCATGCAATTTCTATGTGAATGTGAGCATGAAGAATGGTGGGTATTGGGAAGTAACTAAGTACAACGGTCCACATTCTTGCTTGGCATCAGATGTTACCGGAGATCATCCCAACTTAGATGCTCAGTTTATAGGACGAGAAGTTATGGAATTCATCAAGGCTGATCCTGAGTACAAGATTGCGCTTGTTAAGGCAACAATAAAAGCAATGCATGGTAAGGATATTTCATATCGGAAGGCATGGTGTGGCAAACAAAAAGCCATCGCTCAAGCATTTGGGGACTGGGAAGAGTCTTACAAAAAGTTGCCACGTTTGTTAGGAGCTATTCAAAAGTGGAACCCTGTCACCATTGTGGAGTATTCTAATCGTCCTCATGTTGGTCCTCCAGGGGCGTTTGACCGTGTGTTTTGGGCATTTGGCCCTTGTTTGGAAGCATTCTCTCATTGTCGTCCTGTCATTTCTGTTGATGGCACTTTCTTGCATGGAAGATATAAAGGGGTAATACTTATTGCTATGGGTGCTGATGCAAATGATAGTTTACTTCCACTTGCTTTTGCTATTGTTGAAAAAGAGGACCATCCAAACTGGTATTGGTTCTTACATCTTGTTATCAAACATGTTATTAGGGGTCGAGAAGTTTGTTTGATATCTGATCGTCATAGTGGCATCCTTTCCACGGTTGGAGATAATTCATGGCCACGAACTATTGTGCACAGGTGGTGCATGTTGCATTTGCGAGCAAATTTCCTTTATGCTCACAAGGGTGTAGGCTTGAAAGATCTTTTTTGGCGTGCTGTTAGCGCCACCCAGGACAGGAAGATGAAAAATTTTATGGCTCAGATTCGTATAATCAATCCCGAGGCAATTAAATGGTTTGAGTTGTTGGATGCGAGAAAGTGGTCATTGGCGCATGATTCTGGATATAGGTACGGCATTAAGACTACCAATTTGTCCGAAGTTTTTAATGGTGTCATGAAAGGAGCACGGGGGATGCCTATTTCAGGAATTGTTGAGACTGCCTTCTATAGTTGTGTGGAATACTTTCAGAATAGACTCTCAGGATCAATAAGGGCATTGGGGGGGTATCCTGGTAACCCCAACATAAATGCGAGACTACAGTTCAGTCAAAGGGTTCAACTTAAATATGACTTCAACTTGAAGAAGGCTGGCTATCATCATGTTATAAGGTTTAACAATACGTCAATGGGGGTTTATCAAGTGACAACTGGAAAACGCGGTGAAAGAGGTGGAAGGGTTCAAGTCGTGGAGTTGGGTCCTCGAACATGCACTTGTGGCAAATGGGTGCAATATCATTACCCTTGTTCGCATGCTCTTGCGTGCTTCAAAGCCCAACATGTCGATGGTTTGAATTTCATTGATTCCTTTTACAGTCTTGAGGCGTACTACAATACATGGAGGGGCACTTTTAATCCGATCCATGACGAGGCTTATTGGGATGTAGATGGTCGTGTCCCAAGTTTTTATCCTAACCCGATGCACCGACGTGATAAGAAGCAAGGAAGACCTAAATCAAGGCGGATTAGAAATAGGATGGATTGGCAGGTGGAGAAAAGGAAGTTTCGTTGCGGGATATGCAAGGGAGAAGGTCACACTAAAAGAAGGTGTCCAACTATTAGGGAGCAGAATTAAATGTAATTTTCTAGTACTTGTAATATGTTTGTTTAACTATTCGTGAATGTTTGTTTCATTTCAACTTTGAACTTGTAATATGTTTAGGTATTATGTTTAACTATTCGTGAATGTTATTTTATTTCTTAAACTTAAATTACTAAGTGTTATTATTTTAATATTACATAAATAAAAATATTCAGTGACCACATCCCGGTCACATAGGAAAATATTACATAAATAAAAATATATAAAAATATTCAGTGACCACATCCCGGTCACATAGGAAAATATTACATAAATAAAAATATTCAGTGACCACATCCGGTCACATAGGAAAATATTACATAAATAAAAATATTCAGTGACCACATCCGGTCACATAGGAAATCCAACATAAATCCAAATATTTCATGTCCAACAAATTAACTTAACAATCCTTAGGGAATACCTTAAAAACATTGGAAAGTGTAATGTTAAGGACTTTTTTTTAGCGTGAGACGGCGAAGACAACAACCTAATAGATCAAAAAAACAAAACATTTAGAACAAAACGTTAAGGAAAATATCCTTAAGGAGTGCAATGTTAAGGAAAATATTTCATACCTGCTTAAGAATCAGAACAGCACCAACACATATGTCACTTCCATACTCACTTTCCTTAACCACTTTGTCACCAATGGTAGCTTCAATTGTATCCGTAGGATCCTTCAAAGTCACAAAAAGAGAGCCAGAATCACTTCGTGTGCACTCCTTGACAACAACAACAACCTAATAGACCAAAAAATAACGACCAATTATTTTTAAATATTAACCTTAACTATAAATAATGTTTGTATTATACCTGTTCCACCCTGTCATATTTATCGCATTTCTCCTTGATCATTTTCAACGGATAATATGTACCCTCTGCAGTGAGATAGTCCATTGCAGATAGCCAAGGTCTGCGCTGGAAATGATCATCCTCCACCGGCTCTTCAAGCTTTCTCCTTATGGCCTCTTGGGTCGACTGGGGGGGTCCTTGAGAGGCGTGAGCTTTTCCGGAGCGATGCCGACGCATGGCGGAATGTGCGACACCGACGGGACCAGGTATAATATGAGGCGGTGGAGATTCTAACTCTCGTTCGATTTGAGAGAGATTAGATTGCGGATTAGAGGGTTGACCGGGATGACCAGGAAGAGGTTGTCGTCCAAGATACCAACGGGGGAGTGATGGATCCATTTTGACAGTTATAAATCTTGTTTTGAGAGAGATGAATTAATTTTGAGAGAGATGGATGAATTAGTTTTGAGGTCACCGAGCCTTTTAAAGGGAAAGTATTCTGAATAAAAACGGCAATGCCAGTACCGTTTTTGACAGTTTTGATAAAATCGGGCTTAGTAGTGCCGTTTTTGACAGTTCTGATAAAAACGGTATCAGTAGTACCGTTTTTGACAGCTCTGATACATCTATTTTTGGGACTGATGTCTAGTCTTTTCGATGTACCTGTCTCAAAATTCATGAAATCTAAAAGTGATGGTTACAGATCATTTTTTTTTACCCTCAGATTTATACCCACAAAAGATCCATTTTATTCATAGACATACAAATACTACATCAATCCAAATATGTAGTGACCACATCCCGGTCACATAGGAAATCCATCAGGGATATGCAGATGGGGTGTAATTGTTAGGAGGATTACGTGTCCTTTCACCTCTCCTACGTAAAAGGTTAGAAAAAACACGACCCATTCGTGATGTGGAAGTTTGATGTGATGACGATGCTCCACCCTGAGTGGGGTCTATATGAGTCGTACCACTACCAAAAGATGGAAACTCCGGAAACGACGTCGGAGGTAGACCAAAGCTTCGCCTTCGATAATCACTTTCTGGAGGAGGAGTTGGAGTATAATCCATTTGAAAGCTTCGCCTTCCAGCCCACTCCCAGAAGCATGTGATGTAGAACCCATCCATGGAGGTGGAGTATAATCCATCTGAGTGATACCGTTCCGGGGAGGAATCCTAAAGGTGTTTGGATCCCCAGCATCGTCCTCCTCATTCTCTGCCTCCTCTCTATCCTCTTCCTCATCATGTAACCCCATATCCGGCTGTATCTCTGGATCTCCATGAACGTGTCGAGCCTGTATACGAACCCGATTTCGCCTTTGTGGCACCCCTTGGACACGATCTGATGGTGGTGGTGGAGCTTCGGCGGCATCCAGTCGTTTCAGCTCATTAGTAGCTGCTAAGGATTCTGTGATGAAACGACGAGTAAGAAGTAGGTGTTCTGAGGCTGGGCCGTTTAGGCCTCCCATAGCTATGGCATTCTCATTAGATTGGTATGCGCGCTGAAGGTTTTGAATCTGTCGAAATCAATTAAAGATGATATAGTTATGACGATAAAATGGTAAAACAAAAAATTGGTAAAAGTGTTGTGTAGTATTTAGCTTGCCAAACCCTCGTATCGACTACCATGTGCCGTGTACCCCTCCCCCTCTACATCATTTGGATGCTGGATCAATAACCGGGTAATCTGTCTGTACCATGACATATAGATATGGGTGTAATGTACATCCTCGACACCATACTGCCCAGCAACAACCATATGATTTCGGTTGTTCCACAATCCTATGTACTGTCCGTGGAAGACCACCCAATCAACCTCTGACCGACCTCGCCGATCAAGTGCATGCAGGTACGTACTCGTGTCACATGCCGCAGGTATAGGTTGTAACAGCCCGAACTGCCTCATAACGCGATCTGGAAGGTGCCACTCAACCCTATCAAAACAAATAAGGGGCACCTTCGTTCTCCATATACCCTGTCCCTGCAAGCAATAATCTGGAACTTGGACACCTTCGTATGGCCGCCACACAACCTGACTCTCAGTCAGATACGCTAGTTGATCTCGGTATCCATGCAGGTTGTGCCCGGTAATATGTGTAAACGACAAGGGACCTTGCCACCTACATATGGAGCAATTGACATAAAAAGTAGTAAATAAAAAACCTCATAAATAAATAACATATTTTGTGCAGTTAGTGAAGTAATTTTAGAATACCTGCAACCATATGGCAAGAATTGACCATCTTGAAGTATGGCATCTCCCCGTGTCCTTCTTGGTCGTGTACACAACAACCTTTCCCAAGCCCAAAGCTGCAACCAATAAAGATAAAAATAACTGTCACGTACAACAAATATTTTATTCACTACTATAATACAGTATAATTAAATATAATTGACATACCTGTACTAGTGTTAAAAATCCAGCACAGCCTTTCGAATCGGGCTTCGTCGCTACACATAGCTCCCGATATAAAAAGGCTAAAACCGCACTACCCCAACTGTAATTCTTAATCGTGTCCACGTTTCTAAGCAGTGGGAGGTACATCAACTTAACCAAAGAATTGCTTGTATCCGGCATCAGATATGCCCCTAAGCATAACAAAATATACGCCCGAGTATACATGTCAATCAAATCGGGGGAGGCATCCTGGGGAAGCGCTCCGAACAAAGGAAATTGTTCCATAATCCACTTAATCGACAATCTACCACCTTTCAAGTCTTCGGGTTGTGGTTGAATCCCAAGTAACTCTACGCATAACTGAATCCATTCGGGTTTTGTCTTGGTGGTTTCGGAACTTGTCACAGCTACCCCGTCTATAGGAAGGCCACATAACATGCCAACATCCTCCAGGGTGATTGTCATCTCCCCAACTGGCAAATGAAAAGTGTGGGTCTCTTGACGCCATCGCTCAATCAAAGCCTCTATCAAAGGCCAATCATATTTGAAATGGCCTAGGCTATATGCTCCGAAAAACCCCACATCTAACAGTTTTTGTTTTATCCTAATATCCAAATCCTTAGGCAGATCCGGACCACGCCTGCATCTAAGACTCTCAACGTCTTGTTGAGCCCAGATATAATGAGATCGGTGGGATGTCTGTAATGTAAGTACAGACATATCCAATGGCCCGGGATCAACGAAGGGTCTGTATTCATGTTGGTCCATCTAAAACAAACAACAATACCATAGTTAAATTGCTCTTTAAATTAACAAAAACAAATTTTAACTATATAATTAATCATCGTTTGATGCAACAAAAGAAACGTGCGAATACCGTTATATTTCTAACAGAAACGAGGCTGCTCCGTTAAATTTATAACAGAAACGTGCAAATCCCGTTAAATTTCTGACATTTCTAGTTAATATTTTGACAAAAAGTGATATTTTTGTGACATTTCTGACAATAAACACAAAGATTTAACATATATTGCCAATTTAAAGTTAACATACATACACATAAACACAAACTAATTTAAAAAAAAAAAACGTGCAATTCCCATTAAATTTGTAACAGAAACGAGGCTGCTCCGTTAAATTTTAACAGAAACGTGTGAATCTCATTAAATTTCTAGCAGAAATGAGGCTGCTCCGTTATATTTATAACAAAAACTACGCTGCTCCGTTAAATATAAAAAAAAAGTGTGAATCCCGTTAATTTTCAAAATCACAAAAACTTATAAACACAAACTAATTAAAAAAAGAAAAAAAAAAAGTATGAATAATACTAACCTTATGATTTTAAAAACGTTACTACGAGTAACGACTTCACCAAAATTTTCAAAAATTTCCTCTGCTCTTTCTCAGCTCAACAATGGCAGTTTTTTTTTTTTTTTTTCTTTTTCTTTTCGTGTGTGCTCTGTGAAGAAGGGAAGGGGTGCTAGGGTTTAAGAAGGGAGGGAAGGGGTGGGTGGGTGGGGAGCCAAATTGACAACCGTGACTTTACAGAAAACGGTAATGACAGTCACGTTTTCTACTTTCCCAGAAAACGTGATTGCCAGTAACGATTTCTTCTTTATTTTTTGTCTTTGTCGACCATGCGCGTACCCTAACCCAAAAAACCCTAAACCGGTTCATTTCTCTCCATTAAACCCACCCAAAACCCACCCAAAACCAACCCGGCTGAGGAGTCAAATTTTGGATTTTGGTCAACACTGAAAACGGCACTGGTAGTGCCGTTTTCTATGTAAAAACGTGAGTGCCAGTGACGCTTTCATAAAAAAGTGTCATTTTGGTACATAGTTGAATTTGGGTAGTAGTTTGGTAGATAAAAATTCCAAACCCTATTATTTGAAAAAAAATTCCAATTTTTTGTTCCAAAATATTTGACGTTTTACTATTACCAAGAAAGAATTACTCTTATTTACCTATTATACCCTTATTCATTAATTGTGAACTATTTCGTGTATAAGCATTTAAATGCCTAGGTAATTGGATACTTTTAGGGGCACATATGTTTTTTTAATATGTATTAATTGCATTTCTTAATATGTGTGAATAAGTCTGAAATGACATGTATTATGAAACAGAGGGAGTATCAAATACAAATTTTAGAATTTCACTAAAATGATTAGATCGTCACCAATGCTTGGTATAAAAAGTCAAAATGGGACTATCTTTCAGGACAGAAGGAGTATTTGAAGATGTAATCAGTTGAACTAATTAGACTACCAATCAAGCTCACAAGCCAAATCAAGGCAACTGTTTTTGTTGTTTAGAAGTATCAACGCAGCCATGGTTGCAGAATACCTGTGTTCAAGGAGAACTATGGCTATTATGATAGTATTTGAGGGATTAATAATGTGTGGGTGTTTTTACCAATTTAGGAATATAATTATAAGAACAGGGATTATAATGTCTTTTATTAATATGGTATTTTTGTGATAAAAATCGGTGGGTGGGTGTGTATATCCCCACCCCATGAGAAAACCCTGTGCATTAAGCAAAGAGCGGAGGTATAGAGGAGGTAGGGCAGACATTCCGACAGACGTAAAAGAAAAGGAAGAAGAAGAAGAAGAATCGGAGTAAAGATCCGAAAAGAAAAAGAAGAGGAAGTGCAAGTAAAGATCCGAAAATGGACGGACCTCCGGCGAACGATTTTTGCTCAATTTGCCATTGCAGTTTTCACATCCCCTTCCAAGCCAATTGCTCTCATTGGTATTGCGGTACGTCTCTTTCAATCATCCTTTATTTTTCTTTTTTTCTATTTGCGAATATGATTGTACAACTAGGTTAGCTGGTTGAGTGGAATTACTTTCTTTTTCTTAATTCGTATCCATCACACACAAATTAAAATAAATAAATAAAATTAGTGTGCTCTGTGAATGATTTTGGTACTTCCGAAATTGAATTAAGGGTCTTAGGGACAATGGCGCTATGGGTATGTTTGGCAACCTCTAGCTATTGAATTGGAATTGGAATTGGAATTGGAATTGGAATTGGAATTCTATGAACAAAATTGATTTTGTGGACCTTAAATTACTTTGTTGAGATGCAATGCATTATGTGTTGTTAAAATAAAGTGGTGTCTCCTTGGGAACATGAATGTGTGTCTTGGTTCTTGACTTCTTGCTCTTGGAAGGTTCAAGAACTGAGTTGTTTGGGTTCTATAAATTGAAGCAAGTAAGGGTGTGTGTGAAGTCACACCAAGAAAACACAGGAGAAAATCTTGATGGAGTGTACGAGTGGGTGCCTCTTGTCAGGGTAGTCAAGTGCCTATCGTCCCTTGTAGTAAGAAACTCAACTTTGTAGGGTGAAACACTTTGTAATGTAATGTTGTGATATTAATATACTATCTTGTTGTGGTGCCTGTGGATATAGGCAAGAGGTCAAACCACCTAAATTTCTTGTGTCATGTCATTTTTTCTTCCTTATTTTGTGCTCTTGCTCCATTTTTGTCCTAGTTGTGCAACCACTACCCTACATACTCTTCCAATTTGAATGCCAAACGTACCCAAATGGTAAAGGTTATGATCAAATGATGCTTCCCAGCCATATTGCATAGTCAATGACGAAAAGAGTAAAAAAAATAAAAAATTATCTGGGGTTTATAATCTCGAAACATACGTGTTTTGAGAGGCAAAAACAAAAAGAATATTTATCATGTTCTTCCATTTTCACAGAGGCTCCTTGAAAGTGCTTTTAAGAGTACTCCCTCCGTCCCAAACTTATCGCTACTAAATGTGAATGCACGGGGATTAAGAAAATATGTTGGAAAAGTGAGTGTTGTGAGTGGGTAGGAGAAAGAAAATTGAAAATTTTAGATAAGTAGCAATTAGTATGGGACGTCCAAAACGGAAATAAGTAGCGATTAGTTTGGGACGGAGGGAGTACATATTATTGGCCATGTTTTGGAATGTAAGTTTAAATTTGAAAGAGGTGATAGAAAGTTATGACTCGAATTTGGAGGATTGAGTTTTCAATTTTATTTTTATTTTTGTTAAATTTAAATGTGTAGAAGGGTAGTCCTACGAAGTTGTATTAGGGTTTTATGAGGTGGTAGAAGATTATTCTAGGTAGGGAGGCGTTACACGGATCACCGGAGAGTAATAGAGAGGAGGAGCGAGAATAGGAACTAGAGGGGTTTCGGGGAGAGACAAGTACTGCGGAACTTGGTCTCGGAGAGAGAGAAATAATGTGGTATGGTATAATCAGCCCCTTCCCCTCACAAATGAGTCCCTTATGGGGTATTTATAGTGAATGGGAAGTAAGGCCATGTGCCTTGCACATGCACTTCTGTAGATACCCCGGGGAACCACGGCTTGGCTAGAGCGGTGAATTATCCTAGGATGTCTAACTTGTTTTAGATTGTTTAGAGTCGCCACCTATGTTTTTAAAGGAACATAAGAAAAACCTAGAAATAGCCTAATTTATGTACAAAACCAGAGATTCGGGAGAGAAGGGTTCGGGGGTTAGGTGACGGAGTGGGAAGTACTTAAACACCCACTCCGCCCCGCTTACGCGGGTCTTGCTACTATTGGTGTTCTAATATTTACATGTCCTTCAATTAATTAAATAGAATTGTGCTAATAATTGTGATGAGAAGAAAAGGGGAAATAAAGGGGAAATAAAATAGAATTGTTTTATTTATTTAATGATAAAGATTGCATGTAACAAGTAATGTTAAAGAATTACATTAAGAGATGAAGAGAAATTAACATGGTGAATTAAAGTTAAGATTAAAATGTAGGGAGATAACCTTAACTAACTTCAATATGTGAAGTAGTCATGTTGGTCATGTCCCATTAATGGGGATTGCATACATCAAGAAGAAGAAAACAAAGGAAGAAAATGGAGTTGTACCTTGAGAAAGAGGACTTGGAACCTTGACTTGAAAGTGTTGTTGTTGTAATGAAATTGTTGTAGAACAATTTGTGTAGAGTCTTGTTACTAAGAACTCTTGTTGGGAGAATTTGTGTATAATGTAGTTGGTGGATCAAGGTTGGAGTCCCTTTCTAAGGTAGAAGATGATGGTTTTTTATAGGTAAAAAAGAGAGGGAAATGATGGAGGGAAATTGGTCATCCATGTGAAATGGAATGAGCCAATCACAAATAAGATAAATGAATAAAAGAAAAATAAAAGAAATAAAAGAAATCAAATAATAAATGAAAGAAATATTAGTTTTTTGGAAAAAGGCTTAGAATTTGGGATTGGGAGTTAATGAGAAAAGGGGGGATGGATGTGGATGTAAAAAGATGGTTTTTGTGAGTTTTTGTGATCAAGAAAAGATGTTTGTAAATAAGAAAAGGGAGGGAAATAAGGTGCAATCCGTTACTGCCATAATGGGAGGCGCGCGGGTCCCGCTTTAGGGGCGAGACGCGCGCGCATCCCGTTAACAGTGTCGGAAGCGCCCGCGGCAGAGAAGGACAGAATGACAGAATGACCCTAAAAGTTAACTCTGTTATGCAGTTTAGTCCAAAACTAACGGAATCAGTTAGGAACTTAACCGAAGTAACAGAAATCAACAAAAATAAGTTAAATAAAAATACTTTGTATGCAATCGGGGTGAGAGGTCCAAGGCGGGGTGTCTACAACTTCAAGGTGTGATGACCATCCCACAGTTCTCCCTTTTTAACCCAACCATAGTTATTAAAGGCCCTAGGCGCACGAAGGCGCAAAAGGTGTGCCCGGAGCCTAGGTGCAAGGCGGGCGCGCGCCCGGGTGACGATGCCCGCAAAAATGCCTTAAAATACTAAAAGTATAGTATACATTATACAACATCAAGATAAGCAATAAATCAAATGCAAGTAGTAAATCAAACATACGTTATAAGTCATAAAAGAAACAAACATAAATAGATGTTCAAACAAGCATAAAGAGAAGTTCAAACATAAGGACTCTAAGTCTAAATCCTATAAAATGATAAGCAGTTGTTAGTTTGAAGGAGTTCATGGTGATTGCTACTCTTATACGAAGTTATGGTGCATGTACATGAGAGAGTCATGGGAGAGGAAGAGTAATAGTCACGCATTAGGTTTTAATTACAATTTAATTGATGGTCAATTGTTGTGCCCGGAGCTAGGCGCACCCAGCTCCAAAACTGAGCCTCTCTGTGGCCGGAGCTTAGGCGCGCGCCTAGGCGCGCCTTTAATAACTATGAACCCAACTAGGCCACGTGTCACCCTATGATTGGGCCACGTGGCGAACTTCGCTATTCTAGCCTCCAATCCACTGCTCCTCGGGGATCCCGATGGATAGGAGACTTCCCCGACCTTGTCTAATCGTGGGAAGTATTTAGAGGATACTAACCCGCATATCGCGGGAGAGAAAGTGCGTCTGCGGGACAGAGATGTACCCGCGGGAGAAGTAGATGAATCCGCGGAGCAGAGATGCATCCGCGGGAGAGAAAGGTGCATCCGCGGGACTGAGATGTACCCGCGTAAGAGATAGATGAATCCGCGGAGCAGAGATGCGTCCGCGGGAGAAAAAGGGACAGCGTTCGCGGGAAAATGGCGACACGTGCGAGACACGTGTGCGCTACATATGCGGAACATGTGGATCCTACATTAGTCCCCCTGCGCGGGAAATTTCGCTTTAGAAGTTTGGCTCGCAAATAGCATTTTAATATATTGCTTCAAGGTGTGAATGACAATATAACACAACATTAGTGTATTCAAAAGGTAGGCATACGTATTCCATGTTACAAGAGTAGTCATATAGGCAACATTCATTTTAGGATAGCGTTTTTCATTGATAATGAGGATACATTCTGGAAGCTGCCAAGTCATAGCCTATAAACTATTCTCAGTAAAATGATTAGTGTGGTCAAGGGGCTGCATTGTGGCTCATTATAGACTTTTGAGCTTGATATTTTGAATGGGTGAATCTCTTTGGTTGCTCATCAATATAATTTGTGCAAATACCAAATTGAATATGAAAAAGCGCATAAAGCGGAAGGTCCGTGGTGGAAAGGCACATGTGAGACAGTTCTTTGCTTTCGGACTATATGTTATAATATTCTTGTAGAGAAAAACAACAATGCGCAGAAATGAAGCACGGAAAAAGCATGCATAGTATGTGCATGATACACTTGTAAAATAATGCGGGATGCATCTGCGGGCACATATATTCTTAATTAGTCCCCCGGTTTTTTATGGGGAGGATTTTTATGGGAGCCTCATCAAGCATGTATGACTTCTTGATACACGGTTGTTGAACCTCAGATGATATTAGGAGTCTTATGCATGCATGGTAGCAAGATGCACTTTGATCTGCGGGACATCATGTGCGGGAAGATGTATTCAGGATGCATAACATGATGCATGTGCGGGACATGCTTACTCAGAGAAGTGAGATGAAAATAGCAATGTAGCTAATGTGGCTACTAGCTTATCAACATCCACACAATATATCGCTCTTAGGCTTGTTTAATTGATGTTGTCCCAATACAGGTGACGTCACAAAACACAAGTTTATCGTGATAGGTTTTACGATATGAGGCACGCGCTAGATGGAGGAATAATATGATATATAACATAGTAAAACTGTGAGGACAGTTGCAATGACTGAACTATACGTCGCATAAATATTGCCCATGATAAATAGATATGCTTAAATAAGCAATCAAGTACATTGACCATAGAGATAAAGGGCATGTTTCAACAAGTACGTTTGCGGGGGTGTATCTGCCGGATGTATCTACAAGGGATATCTATCCCATATTAGTCCCCCTGCGCGGGAAACTTCGTTTGGAAGTTTCGCGGGCATATAATATGTTGTAAGAGGTGCTGGAAAAAATAAATTAATATGAAGTTCGCAACTTTCTTGTTAGGATTACTATATAATGCGGGATGATAATCCCGTAAGATGTAATAGTGTTGGATAATATGGAAAGTGCGGATTCAAATTTAGTGTTATGGAATACTGTGGGATGACTCTCCGCGATGAGCAATAATGCAGCGTAAGCTCCACAAAAATTAGTTATGCATACTCAATGATACGTTTAAGCAAGTACGAATGAAGTTAGACCCGTATAATTGTTTGCGGGTTGCAACTCTGCGTTGAGTAATAGTGCGAAACTATTCAGTAGATAGTATAATAGTAGTGGAGGGTAACTTGCTTGACTTGTTTGATATACGGAAGGCTTATAATGTTAAGTCTCGTGCATGCTAGAGTTGACACAGACGTTGTTATCATGATATAAAATTTGAAATTGAACATGTAGCTCAAAGATATAACTAATGTGGACTCTGATGCCGATGCACTTTGATACAGTTTAGGCATAAAGCTCAAATCATAGAAGTTAGTGCAGGCTAAGCAACCGCGGTACTAAGATAAAGATAAGGCAAAGAGCCTAAACCATTGTGGTTAATGCGGAAAAAAAACGGCACGCCACTTAGCCAAGTGGGTCATGGACCCAAGATTAGAAAGCTTGTGAAGCTGCGGAAAGACAATGCTTAATTTCAATATTTGGTGAATATGAGACTTTGTGATGGCTTGGATGCTTTTAGACCAAATAAAGTTATACTTGTCGGGGTGAATATGAGACTTTGTGATGGCTTGGATGCTTTTAGACCAAATAAAGTTATACTTGTCGGGGGTGAGATTGATGGGGAACATGTAAGTCGCGAAATCAAGTCTGCAACTGATTTTTATCTTATTGGGCACGACTAGATGATCGAGTCGGAAGCTAGTGTGGGTTAAAAGGTCACAATACTAGGTTGTACCTGGGGCATCGAGCAAACGACATGGGAAATTCCAAAATGAGTGATGGTCTTGTCGGTTGCAATAATAGTAAACTCAGGTGCGTAATTGTTGTTTTAAGTGCGGACTATGCTCTGTACGATACTAAACAAGTAGCATAATGTTCCAAAATGACTGTGGAATATGCAAGTCACAACACTAGGGTTGGACGTACTGTATTAGTCTTTTTTAGCGAGGATGCTAATTCACGGCGTTTAGATAGTTAACGGAAAATCTCAAAGTGAGTGCGGAACTCGATTGTCCGGGGAGTACATGAGATCATCCCGCATTAGTTCCCACTTGTAGTAAAGTTATAAAGCCACATCCCTATAAATTTGCGGAATGGAACATGCATAATGAGTAGATGAGGTCATCCCCTAGTAGTCTCCCAACTATTTTGCAGGAATGATACCCAGGTAGATGTGGATGTACATGATGAACTCGCGGGATGAGCAAGTGAAGTTGTCCCATATTAGTCCCTCAATATTATTAAAGTTTATATTCTTCCCGTTGATTTTGCGGGAAAGATAAGCGTGGTGAGGGGTGGGAGGAACTCGCGGAACGAGCAAATGAAGTCATCCCATATTAGTCCCCCACTTTTGTTAATGTTGCGGATGTTTCCCATTGATTTTGCGGAACAATCTCACATTAATATATGACTGCGTGAAGTCTTATGTTAGTCCAAATGTGGAATTAATTATGTTCGCAAATTTAAAAGCAGGTTGATTGAGTCCGCAAATTAAGAATGTGGATTAAGCTGATCACAGCGTTGCTATGGAACCTGAGCACACTGCCAAGAATGAAAAGCATGCCGCGGGTATGGATGACAGATTTGGATAATTAAATAAGTTACGTTACCGTCATAAGTGTGGATATAGATGATCGCGACACTAAACTAGTAACGGATTAAGTCACGTTTTGCTGTGAGTGTGGATATGGATGATCACGACACGAAGTTAGATTTGGTGCATGATCCCAATTTGTATAGCAGTTTCTTATTGATTTCTGCGAAAAGTAAGAGTATGATGGATGAACATGTTGAGCTAGAAAATGAAACTATCCCATATAAGTTCCCCGCATTTGTAAGTACGGATGTTTCGCTAATTTTTTAGAGAGATGTTTGGCACGTTTGTGCGCTTTTAAAATTGTGGATTTATTTACTTTTTAACTTGTGCAATTCTTTGCATCTTTGATGTGAAATTTATGCTCTTGTGATTTACACATTTTTAATGTGTAACTTTTACACTTGTGCAATTTATGCACTTTTGGGATTCACGCATGTTTGAGATCTATTATGAGGCGTCTCGGCCTTAAAATGGTTTGAGGCGTCTAAGCGTTAAAATGGTTTTGAGATCGATTGTGAGGCATCTAAACCTTAAAATGTTTTTTTGAGATCTATTATGAGGCGTCTCGACCTTAAATGATGGGATCATTGCGTGCACTAACAGCTACGCTAATGTATCCACAAATTGTGGGATTGTTGCGTGCACTGATAGCTGCGCAGACGTATCCGCGCGTGATGAGATCGTTGCGCGCAATGATGGCTCCACAAACGTATCCGCAAGTGGTGGGATCGTTGTGCGCACTGATGGCTCCACAAACGTATCCGCAAGTGGTGGGATCGTTGCGTGCACTGACTGATGGGTTTGTTGCGCGCACTGATGGCTCCACAAACGTATCCGCAAGTGGTGGGATCGTTGCGCGCACTGATGTCTCCACAAACGTATCCGCAAGTGATGGGATCGTTGCGCGCACTGATGGCTCCACAAACGTATCCGCAAGTGATGGGATCGCTGAGCGAACTAATGGCTCCGCAAACGTATCCGCAAACGATGGGATCGCTGAGCGAACTAATGGCTCCACAAACGTATCCGCAAACGATGGGATCGTTGTGCGCACTAATTGCTCCACAAACGTATCCGCATATAGTGGGATCGTTGCGCGCACTGATGGCTCCACAAACGTATCCGCAAATAAATGTGAGTCACTTAGGTCACAACATTTTTGTTGGAGATATGATAGTCCCTCTACGGGAGATGAGATTGTTCCTTAGCGGGAGGTGTAATTTTCTTTTAGCGGAAGGTAAAATATTTCCTCTGCGGAAATAAGATTGCTCCTTTGCGGGCGTTGTAATTATCATTCCGTAGGAGGTAAAATAGTTCCTCTGCGGGTATTGTAATTGTCATTCCGCGGGAGGTAAAATGGATCCTCTGCGGAAATGAGGTTGCTCATTTGCGGGTGTTGTAATTGTCATTCCGCGGGAGGTAAAATAGTTCATTGCGGGAAGTAAGATTGTCCCTTAGCGGGAGGTGTAATTGTTCTTCTGCGGGAAGTAAGATTGACCCTCTGCGGAAATAGAATCTCTGGTCTACGAAACCAGAGATTCTGGTTTCGATCCCCAGCAGAGTCGCCAAATGTAGAAGGGTAGTCCTACGAAGTTGTATTAGGGTTTTATGAGGTGGTAGAAGATTATTCTAGGTAGGGAGGCGTTACACGGATCACCGGAGAGTAATAGAGAGGAGGAGCGAGAATAGGAACTAGAGGGGTTTCGGGGAGAGACAAGTACTGCGGAACTTGGTCTCGTAGAGAGAGAAATAATGTGGTATGGTATAATCAGCCCCTTCCCCTCACAAATGAGTCCCTTATGGGGTATTTATAGTGAATGGGAAGTAAGGCCATGTGCCTTGCACATGCACTTCATGGTGTGATGACCATCCCGCAGTTCTCCCCCTTTTAAACCCAACTAGGCCACGTGTCACCCTATGATTGGGCCACGTGGCGAACTTCGCTATTCTAGCCTCCAATCCACTGCTCCTCGGGGATCCCGATGGATAGGAAACTTCCCCGACCTTGTCTAATCGTGGGAAGTATTTAGAGGATACTAACCCGCATATCGCGGGAGAGAAAGTGCGTCTGCGGGACAGAGATGTACCCGCGGGAGAGGTAGATGAATCCGCGGGACTGAGATGTACCCGCGGAAGAGATAGATGAATCCGCGGAGCAGAGATGCGTCCGCGGGAGAGAAAGGGACAGCGTTCGCGGGAATGACCGGACGCGGGAAAAAGGCGACACGTGCGAGACACGTGTGCGCTACATATGCGGAACATGTGGATCCTACAAAATGAAGAGCGATTTTTTTCAATGAGGGAGATAGTAGAGCTTCGCCTCTCATTTGCCGATATCTTTTGTGGCACTAGGAACTATAAATCTTCCCACCCTCACAAAGTTCATAATGTTTTGACCCTTCAACCGACGTACTGCAGATGGCAAGAAGGCAATCAACTCTCAATGCCACCTGGAGGAAAATTGCTGAAAAAGTTGGAATATATCATTTTCAAATGGGTGGGTGTGTTCTTTATTTTCGCCAAAAGAACATGTTTTACGAGAGGGAAAAAATTACTAATTTTCCAACATGAGAAGTAGCATTCACCTTATTAAGAGAACAGATCAAAAACAGTAAAAACAAGCTGCTTTAGCTGAGAGGCCTTAAGCATATATCACATCGGTTCCTTGCACTGTTTTAGATCAAGAAAGATAGGATGTCGGTATGATGGATATATCCGGGGTGTACTAGACAGAACATGTGGTATTTTTATGGTAATGTAATGTAATTTATCACGAGGATATGATTTGTTGCTTATTTTATTTGCTATATAGGTAATTGTATTCTACAAGTGTGGGATCATGGATCAGCACTGCAGCCATGTAAATGCCCACTTTGTCGTCGTCAAATCACTTTGTTGGTTCCTAGTGAAGCTGCAACACGGCAGCGTTCTGATCCCGAAGTATCTGATATTTTAAGGAAAGTTGAAGCATATAACCGTTTATTTGGTACACAGACAAATGGTCTAAGTCAGGTATGGGATTGTGCTTTTCTAGTGGCTTTTGCCTTATGTAGGATTGGACTGCATACTTGTATTTACTTTAGGGCTCCAAATGATGAAATCTATCTTGGAAACTCTTATTGTAGTTGTGCTTGATTGCAATACGCAATCAAGCACATCTACCCCCACAAGAATAGTCAATTTGATCAAAGAATTAATGAAAAGAACCTAAGGTAGCACATTCACAGACTTATCTTACTCAGTTTTGCTTCGCTCTTCCTAGCCAACTATCCCCCGCGCCAGTCACTCACATTCAAACATATCCACTCTACTCTAAATTATGTATCCTATTCTACTACATATATACAAGAAAATTCCACTATGTTATACTCCCTCCCAAAATGATCTTCCCACTTTTTTTGTTACTATGAAGGTACTTTGAGCAATAAAATTGGGTAAATTTAATCATCCTAATGAAAACATAAAACTTACTATTGACACACCATTATAAATACTATTAATATCAATTTTTAGATGCTCGTTAGGATACTTAAATTAAGCTAAAATTATTGTTCAAAGTACCTTCATATTTGCAATTGTAACACAAGTATACTTGTGGCTTCCAACAGTTACTTATATAGAGCCTTGTTTGATTGCCCCGCCCATACCGTATTAAAAGATTACATGAAGTGTAGGAGCAGTTACACTACAGGGTTTTTTTAGGTTAGAGTTAGATTTACGGTAGGTCACTTCTGTGCTCTGCACTTTAAAAATAAATTAGTAACCATCGTGGTCTTGGACGTAGTTCATTCACGCACGAACCATTCCAAATTGTTTGTTCTTTTTATTTACAGCATTATTGCAATTTCTTTTGAATGTTATTTTGTGTACTAATTGCGAATATGTGTTATTTATTGACTCTATTGTATCTGTAATTGTTGTCATTCATCTGCCTCCCTGCTTCTACTTGCATATGCCTTTTTAGTACCTATACAGCAAACCTGACACTTTGATGAACTACTGCTTAACCTAAAACTTGTCATCTAGTATTATATTCCCTTCTGCTCTTAGTTTTTACTACTAGTGAGGGAATCCCGATAAGTAGAACAGGTTTTTGAGAAAAGAGTTCAAATTTGAAGTAAACTGTTTAATTTGTGTGTTTAGTCAATTTTACTCTTCTATTTTGAGAATTAGTAGAAAGTCAAAGCATTCTTTTTAATTAGTTTGTTTAGTCAATTGTTACATTTGAAGGGGAGCCTTGGTACACCGGTTAAGGTGTTGCCGTGTGACCTGGAGGTCACAGGTTCAAGTCCTGGAAGCAGCCTCTTGCAATGCAAGGTAAGGTTTGCCTAAATTTCACCCTTGTGGTGGGGACCCTTCCCCGGACCCTCGCTATGCGGGGATGCCTTGTGCACCGGGCTGCCCTTTTTTTTTTTTTTAGTCAATTGTTACATTTCTATTTGGACTGGAGATTTTTAAGATAATAATGTGTGTTGCTGACGTGCTGTCCAGACTCGGATCATAATTTTGGAAGATGAGTCCTTCAACAAGAATAATGGAAGGAAAATATTTAAGTGTGCAGGACTGAATAAGCAGAAACAATGATTGATATCTTTTTTTTTTTTTTTTGGAAAGACCAAAAAGTTGTGAAATTGGTGTTCTTTGTTTCTTTTCTTTTCTTTTTCTTGATATCATGTA
Source organism: Campanula takesimana (assembly GCA_026119855.1). Classification (NCBI taxonomy): domain Eukaryota; kingdom Viridiplantae; phylum Streptophyta; class Magnoliopsida; order Asterales; family Campanulaceae; genus Campanula; species Campanula takesimana. The sequence goes on along the minus strand of JAOWBW010001074.1, from coordinate 100,552 downwards.
TGAATGTATTGAATTATCTTTCAGTCACCAATAGTATGAATATACGTAATAATTAATATTTTTAATAATATATAGTTTTCCCATCATTTATTAAATACTAGAGCACCAACTGTGATTGCTTATATGTTGTCTTACATAAATCTTGTTTTAGTTTCCTAAAGATTTACTCCCTCCGTCCCATTGAGAGTGAGACTAGAGGAGTGGGCACGATATTTAAGATAAAGTAATATATATGTGGTAGAAAATGAAGAGAGAGAATGAGTGGGGTAAATAGTGGTGTTGGTTGAATAAAATGAGTGGTGGAAAATGAAGAGAGAGAATGAGTGGGGTTAAATAGTGGGGAATGATGAATATAAGTATATTAAAACATTTCCATTTTGGGTAGTCTCACTTTAAGTGGGACGGCCCAAAAAGGAAAGAAGTCTCACTTCTAGTGGGACGGAGGGAGTATGTAAGACAACATATAAGTAAGGTTTGCCTAAATTTCACCCTTGTGGTGGGGACCCTTCCCCGGACCCTCGCTATGCGGGGATGCCTTGTGCACCGAGCTGCCCTTTTTTTTTTTTTAGTCAATTGTTACATTTCTATTTGGACTGGAGATTAGTAAGTAGATGTGTGTTTAAGATAATAATGTGTGTTGCTGACGTGCTGTCGAGACTCGGATCATATTTTTGGAAGATGAGTCCTTCAACAAGAATGTTGGAAGGAAAATATTTAAGTGTGCAGGACTGAATAAGCAGAAACAATGATTGATATCTTTTTTTTTTTTTTTGGAAAGACCAAAAAGCTGTGAAATTGGTGTTCTTTGTTTCTTTTCTTTCCTTTTTCTTGATATCATGTATGAATGTATTGAATTATCTTTCAGTCACCAATAGTATGAATATACGTAATAATTAATATTTTTAATAATATATAGTTTTCCCATCATTTATTAAATACTAGAGCACCAACTGTGATTGCTTATATGTTGTCTTACATAAATCTTGTTTTAGTTTCCTAAAGAATTCTTGTTTTCATTTGCTAGTTGGTTGAATCATGACTATCCATTTAGTTTGCAGTTCTACAGAGCCTATCGCATGTTGATTCTTTTCTCATATTACTGTACTGATTTGAAGTTGATTTATTAATGTCTCTAGTTTGTGTAAACTATGAATTCTCACTGTCAAGGTGCTCCGTAGTTTCATACTTTTAAACATTTTTTTTACTATACTTGCATTTCTTTACAAATTTGAATGATTGTGATGAGTTGAAATCTGAAAGTTTGACTATCTTTAACAGAAACTTCAAGACCTTCCTTTTCTCCTTAGAAGGTTGTTACGAGAAATGATGAATCCACAAAGATCTCTTCCATTTGTCATCAGAGCTCGGGTTTATTTGGCAGTTAAGTTGATTTTATGCTATCATGGTGCATCTTTTTCTACTCAATTTCTAAAACACTGTGTTGCTGCACATCAATGCAAACCGTAGCTATGATATCATGTTAAGTTACCGACTGTCCAAAAGGCTAAAGCTATTAGAAAGGGTTTAAACAATGCAAATAAATCTAACAAGGAGTAATGGTTAGAACAGTTTTAAGGTGGAGAGACATTACATTTATTACTCTACATCTCTTGATTAACTAATTCGGATGCCCCTGATCAAAAAACAAAGATATTACTGAAAATGTGAAATACTTCTCATGCAAAAGACATGGAGTGGGCTTGGGAACTAGCGGTTAAGGTAAAAATGCATACAGGTGCTTGTAGATTTAAGTTTGAGAAAAATTGACCTTTTGTTGGTCATCATTACTCCGTCCCATTTATATTGGCCATGTTTCCTTTTTTGTCCGTCCCATTTTTTTTGGCCACTTAGAAAACCCAATGTACATCAATGCTTCATTTTCCCATTAGATCCCTACCTAATTAAAAAATGGACAACCTTTTACCTTCACAATAGATGATAAAAGTAAGTTTATATACGTGTGGCCAAACAAAGTGGACAGAGGGGATACTATACAAGAAGCATATTGTTACCTTGAAATACCTTCTATTTTTATGATCAATTTTGAACCATATATCTAGTTATATTCTTGAAGTGTACCCAACATAGGGCCGTATGGTGATCGATTTGGTACATAAGTAGAAATTGTATCCTTGCTGGTGGCGGTAGTAGTTAACTAATGGTTTGTGTTTCTCGTTTCCAATGTGGCTTAAATATGTTAAGACTTTTAAGATATGTAGTGGCTATTAATTAAATGTGTGTATGCCATTTCTTGGTATTTTATTTGTAGTTTTTACCAGCTTGCTTTTATGTTTAATATGCAACATTTCGTATTGGTACTCCCTCCATCCCAGAATGATGTCAATTTTTAGAAAGAAAAAATTGTCCCAAAATGAATGACCGATCCCTAAATAACTTTGTCTCTAAATGTTCTTTTTATCAAATTGTTTTCCACATTTCATTATATATATATATATATACTTGTAAAACTAGAACTTCAGAAGTAACACGAGAACATATAATTTTTGCCATTAAATATTATGGAGTACTATATTCAGAATATTTCATAAATGGAAAATGGTCATTCATTTTGGACGAGGGAGTAAATGTTTTTGCTTTTAAGCTATCTTAACTGTCGATTATATCTGTTGTGTACAGATCTTTTCAACTTGCATTTACATACTCAGCCCCGTGGATATTATTCCAGAAGGTATGTGTATACATATTTACTGTTGTTAATAAATTTATTCATTATTTGCATGATCAGTTTCAGTAACTATGTGGTATATTTCCTCAGCAATGTTTGGTGTGCTGGGCCTTTTGGACGATCTGATAATAGCGCTCATCTTCTTCCTTCATGTTGGTGCCATATATAGGAGCATACTTGTTGGTCGCCATGGTGGCTCTTAAAATAGTACTGAATGTAAATGTGATATTGTTGGTTTGGTATGCCATCCAAAAATTGCCATATTTTATTAAAAAAGTTAACAAGTGTTTAAATGGTCTCATGGTTTCAGAATAATGTTTTTAGTGGATAGTTATACCACGAAAGCGCTATCACTGTTACATTCAATATTTGCTTGTCTAAGAGGGTGAAGTAGTCAGCATATTTACTTTCCTTTTTCTTCGGCGTAACATGGTAGAGATAGATTATGGATATTTAACGGTGCAAATGGTTTCTAAACATAAGTGGTTTGGTCTGGTCTGGTCTGCTGTGCAGTGTGGTGTGAGAAAACGAACCTTTTAGTTTGAACCGCAATCTTGGATTGTGGCTCGACCGACGAACTATTGTGATTTGAATTTGTTTGGTACTCCTACTTTTGGTGGTTGTAAAACTATGAATAACATTGGTATTTTCTTAGGTTGTGAAGTCTAATCTTCAAAAGTACTCCTAAACTAGACATTACTCTTCTAAGAACAGTTGGTTTGTGTTGAATGGTTGCACTTTGAGATTGTGAATGTAAGAGAATGTGATACTTATAAATATATATGAGGTACGGAGTAACAAAGTATTCTTTTTACCATTTGGGTGTCTCATTAGAAAGCATCATTTTCTCAAAAAGGAAAATACCAATAATATAAAATGTATAAATAAGTAAAAACAAAAATTTTAAAAAATAACACATGTCAACTACTACCCTTATTATGAGACATACTGAGTATTAACGTGCCAAAACTTGAGCATGCATACGGGTGTACTAAGAAATTTGATGGATGTGTGCACCTAGTAGTATGGGTGTATTAAGAAATTTGACGGATGTGTGCAGCTAAAAGCTTCAGTTGAGGATGAAACAAGATCCGGAGCTAGTAAACCACAACCACAAACCCAGATTTTGAGTAAACAAAAATATAAAAAATATATTCATAAAAGCACCATATATAAAATGTTTTTCGTAAAAGACATTCTTTAGAAACATAAAAAAATACTTTAGTGTTGAGTTTCTATTTATTAAGATACTTAAGTGTAGTGTTACTAAATAAGGACAGTCATATTGCAAATTTATCATTATATCATATACTCCTTCCGTCCCAAACTAATCGCTATTTATTTCCGTTTTGAACGTCCCATAATAATTGCTACTTATCAAAAATATTTAATTTTCTCTCTCCTACTCACTCACAACAACTATCACTAACTTATTTTCTCTCTTTTACTCGCAACACTTATTTTTTCAATATTTTTTAATTTCCGTGCATTGTAGCGATTAGTTGAGACAGAGAGAGTCGTTACCAGGTTTCATCATGCAAGAAAGAGAAAGGTCTTTGAATATTTACATTTACAGAGATTCACACACAAACAACTTTCTGGCTCGGGGTTGTTACAGTCTCAGTAGCCACTTCATAATAACTACACATTCTTCCCGTCGGATTGGCACTTGCACACAAACATTGTTATGGGCAAATTTTCATATGATTACGCCTTGCCTAAATGCCAACATGCTGACATCCTGGTTCCTTGGAAATAGGTAAAATAATTATCTTATTTGTTTATTTATTAATTTATTTACCTACAGGATATTTACAGCAATAAAAACGTGAAAAAAAAAAAAGACTCGCTTGAATGGATAAAGACTAAGTCGCACCAAGTTTGTTGCAGAGAAGATCGTGTGCGGATTTTTAGAAAAGTTTGTTAGATAGATCTTTTTCGCATCTTTTTTCCTTTTAAAAAGAGCTCTTGGACGGAACACAACACACGACTCACACGATATATAAGCTCTACACTTGTAAAAACTCAATCCATAATACATCCGTTCGAGAAAGTAGGTGCTCATAAACACCTCCCGAGGTTTTATGCCGGCGAGATAGTTGTCTCAAGGGCTTTTCTCGTTACATAAACGTGTCTAGCATCATTGTTTCAATTCAATTGATTATACTCCATTGCACCCTCCTTAAGACTTATTCGAAAACATTACTTTTTTGATTTAGTTATTTCTTTCATTGTTTTTTCACCAAAACAATTTGGCGTCCACCGAGGGGCCATTGGTTTTTTAATCGATTGAATTATCACTATGTCTACTCAACCTATGACATCTGTCTCCGGCAAAGTTATCGTCACGACTAGCAGTGTGAACACTCCGCCTGGCATCACTCTTAACAAGCCGCCAACCAGCAACCCTACAATGCCACCACCAGGAACCGGTAAGAAGCAGTCGTCTCCATCGCAAGATGCTGATATCAAGAATATGCTCATCCAGATGAAGAATCAGCTGGATAGACAACAAAACAGCACCTCTCTGATGGCCGACGCCTTAGTGAAGATGCAGAAAGAACAGAAGTTATTGACGGATAGAATGGATGATGTCTCCCCGATTCGCCCTAGAGCCCTTAATTTTGATTTTGGGGGCAGTTCGCAGGTCTTCAATGAATTCATTCCAATGGCTTCGGCGGCTCATGTTGGAATAGCGACATCTCCAGTGATGTCGACACCATTCGCTTCTGGAATCTTCGACTTATCCATGGAGAGAAATACCACTGCTCCGCCTTCTACTCATAACATCTTTGAAATATCACCAGAAGGAACTACCTTCACAAATAGTATCATAGTGACATCTTCCGCCGACAACACTAATCCCTTCGGTAACATCAGTTCAGATTATGTTTTTGATAACACTACTCGCGTTGCTAACCCTTTTGCAGGTAACTACATCGCAAAGAAGTTTCAGGAACTAAGAGATACGGTCATGAGTGTGCTTGGTGTCTCTCCCCCCATCCAGCAAGTCTCACCAACAAGTTACAACCAGTCACGCTTTGTACCAGCCATTGCACATGTCGACATCTCCAAATGATTTAACGTTCCAACCATGAAGTTGTATAATGGAAGCACTTATCCTGAAGAACATGTTGCCCACTACCAGGAGAAGATGGAAAACGTACGAATACCTCTACAATTCAGGGAAGCATGCTTATGTAGAGGATTTGGTTCGACACTGGTTGGACTAGCTTTAAAATGGCTAATCCAAAAAACACATGGTTCCATTGGATCGTTCGCCCAACTTGTCAACATATTTTACAACCAATTTTCTTGCAGCAGACAGTTCGAAAGTCTCACCAGTGATCTCTATCGTATTACTCAACAGCCCAACGAAAGTCTGAAGGATTATGTCAATAGGTTCAACAAAGAATTTCTAGAAGTCCCCAACTTAGACATGTCAACGGCTACGGAAGCATTCAAAATGGGACTAAAGAAAGATTCCCCATATTACATGGAATTGGTAATGACCCCTTGCAAAAAGATGGATGAAGTCAGAAACAGAGCATTGAGGTTCATTAGGCTGGAAGAGGACGAGTTGCAGTAATCCAAACTTTCTGGCAAGGTGTCAACATACGACAATCCAGAAAGAAAGATAGAGACATCTCATCAGAAGCAGAGCAGATCCAAGCCTTACTACAGAAACGATCACAATAAGATCCATTCTGTAGAAGATGAAGACGAAGATGATACTGAGTGTCCAAAGATTTCTGACTATTGTTTTTCTGTTGATGTTTCAGGTATCCTCTGCGCGATAAACAATCTAGGCGACAAAGCAAGATGGCCCAAAAAGAATGACAAACCATCAGCATGGAAGGACAAGTCTAAATGGTGTGCTTACCACGAAGATTTCGGACACCTCACTGAAGATTGCATCGCCTTAAGGAAGGAATTAAGTTATCTACTCTCCAAAGGATACCTCAAAGAAATTCTGAGCCACAGGAAGAACAAGACGGAGAACAAGGAACCAGTTCTAGCAAGACCTCCATCTCCTCCACCAACCACTAAGATAATCAATGTTATTAGTGGTGGTTCTGATATTTGTGGTACTTCTTATTTTGCAGCCAAGATACATGCTAAGGAGTCTAAAGATGAAAAGCATGGGAGACGAGAAAAGACGTATCGGTTAACTACTCAGGGCGTCATCACCTTCTAAGAAGACGACCGAGACAACATCATGTATCCACATCATGACGCATTACTCATCACCTTACAAATTGCAAACTGCAAATTTAGACGCATCTTGGTGGATGGAGGCAGCTCATTCAATCTTATCATGCTGAGTACCTTGAAAGAAATGAACATACCAGAATCAGAAATTGTGAAGAAAACTTCAGCTCTTGTGGGTTTTAGTTGGGAAACCAAAGATACAGTGGGAGAAATCAAACTTCCGGTGTATGTTGAAGGTGTTAACTCAATGGAGCGGTATTACGTAATTGATTGTGCAACGTGTTACAATGTTATCTTGGGAAGACCTTGGATTCATGCAATGAAGGCAGTTCCCTCAACCTACCATCAGTGCGTGAAGATGCCAACTCCTTAGGGAGTTGTTAAGATCTACAGTGACCAGCAAACGGCGAAAGAATGTTACAAGACATCCATAAAGGCGTCGACATCTCCAAGTCAGGCATAGCAATTACAGAAAAAAGCATGTGAGGCCTTGGAAGCAAGGGAGCATGATGTGAAGGAAGTAATCTTGGATTCCTCAAATCCAGACCTCAAGGTGTTAGTTGGCCAAGATGTACCAACAGAAATTGAAGAAGAGTTAATAAACCTCCTGAAGAACAGAATCAAGAGCTTTGCTTGGAAACACGAAGATATGACAGTAATAAGTAAAGATGTTATTACTCACAAGCTCAACATTGACCCATCTTTCAAACCCATGCATCAGAAAAGAAGGAAGTTCACACACGAAAGGAACTTAATCATTCAAGAAGAAGTAGAGAGGCTCCTCAAGGCAAAGATGATCCGCGAAGTAGAATATCCAAGATGATTAGCAAATGTGGTAGTAGTGGAAAAAAGAAATGGTAAATGGAGAGTTTGCGTCGACTTCACAGACCTAAACAAAGCATGTCCGAAAGACCCCTTTCCTCTGCCTCACATTGATACTCTGGTAGACGCTACTTCGAGCTATGAAATCTTGACCTTTATGGATGCATCTTCAGGATTCCAACATATTCAGATGGAGCCAAACGACCAAGAAGACACCGCCTTCATCACGCCAACAGGTATATATTGTTATATTTCAATGCCATTTGGACTAAGAAATGCAGGTGCCACGTACCAGAGACTAGTCAACATGATGTTTAAGGATCAGATTGGGGACACCATGGAAGTGTATATCGACGACATGGTAGTAAAATCAAAAAAAGTTGGGGACCACGTAAGAGATTTGACTCAAGCCTTCGACATCTTAGACACATTCAACATGAATCTGAACCCAACAAAATGCAATTTCAGGATGAGTTCTGGAAAATTTCTAGGAGACATGGTGACACAAAGAATAGAATCCAGTCCAGAGCAAATCAGAGTCATCATCAACCTGACGTCACCTCAATCCATCAAAGACGTGTAAATATTAACAGGCAAAGTAGTGGCTCTAAACATGTTCATTTCCAAATCCTCAGACAGATGTAAGCCGTTCTATGACATCCTGAAAAGGAATAGCAAATTCGAGTGGACAGAACAACACGAACAGGCATTTCAAGATTTAAAGCACTACCTGTCAACACCTCTACTGCTCACCAAGCCACTAGAAGGTGAACCCCTATACGTATACCTGGGAGTATCAGAGAATACAGTCAGTGCCGTCTTGGTCCGGGAACAAGATGGTGTCCAACAACCAATCTACTATGTAAGTAAGACAAAATTTAGACGCAGAAACCAGGTACTCACGTCTAGAAAAATTAATTCTTGCTTTAATTACTGCTTCTATTAAATTAAGGCATTATTTGAAACTCATATTATTCATATTTACACTAACTATCCAATTAAAAATGTTATGAGAAAACCAGAGATGTCAGGAAGAATGGCTAAATGGTCCGTTCAACTTAGCACTTACGACATCAGGTATGAACCAAGAACTGCAATAAAATCACAAGCCCTTGCAGATTTTGTGGCAGACTTCAGCCCAAGTATGCAATCAGAGGTAGAATTAGAGGTTCAGCAAATTCAAGATGGCGACATCTTACCAAAGTGGACGCTATAAACGGATGGTTCATCAAACATGAGGGGGACAGGTCTAGGATTTGTCCTGAAATCGCCAGAAGGGGACATCATACCCCAGGCTGTCAGTTGTGATTTTAAAGCTACAAACAACGAGGCAGAATATGAAGCCATGATTGTAGGATTAATCGTGACTCTGGATCTCAACATCAAGGCAATACATGTATATAGTCATTCACTGTTATTAGTTAACCATTTCAATGGCTCCTATGCAACGAAGAATGCCAAGATGACATCATACTTGGGCATTGTAAAAATTTTGGTGAGTAAATTTAAAATATTCTCCTTGAATCAAATACCACGAGAGGAAAATTCTCAGGCTGATGCCTTAGCCAATCTTGGGTCAGACTTCAAAAGCCTATCTCAGGTCAACATACCAATAATTCATGTCAACATCTCAGTTGTGGAAAGATTAGAACTCTTCAGCATAGATGACGACATCCCGGAGGGTCAGACAGAGACATCTTGGACTACTCCAATAATTAAATATCTTCAAGATGGTATTATCCCTCCAGAAGAAAGGAATGCTAAAGCATTCAGGGTAAGGATTTCCAGATATATGTTAATAGATAATGTGTTGTTTAAGAAATCTTTTGCAGGTCCATACTTAAGGTGTCTAGAACCCGATAAAGCTATTGAAATTCTTAAGGAGTTGCATGAAGGATTGTGTGGTAATCATTGTGGGGGCAGGAGCTTGTATACTAAAGCCTTAAGAATGGGTTACTTTTGGCCTACCATGCGTCAAGATGTTGTTGACTATGCCAGAAAATGTGATTCATGCCAGAGGCACGGCAACATCTTGCATCAACCGGCAGAAATGTTTCATCCTATCCTATCCCCTTGGCCATTCATGACTTGGGGAATGGACATTGTTGGCAAATTGCCTAAGTCACCAAGAGGAAAAGTTTTCCTACTTGCAATGACAGATTATTTCTCAAAGTGGGTTGAAGCTGAGGCCTACGTCCAAGTCCTTGACAAGGAAGTCATCTCCTTCATAAAAAAAGAACATATTCAGCAGATTTGGCATTCCTTTCGAGATTGTATGTGACAATGGTTCTCAGTTTATTAGTAGAAAGACGCAGGATTTTCTTACGAGATGGGGAGTCAAGATGGTGACATCTTCATCGGTACATCCTCAGGCTAACGGACAAGCGGAGTCAAGCAATAAGATCATCATCAACAACTTGAAAAAGAGGCTAGGTCAAAAGAAGGGAAGATGGGATGAAGAACTACCATTTTTTATGGGCAGATAGAACCACACCCAAGAACGCTACTGGTCATCCCACCCGAAGTCATCATCCCAGCCGCCAGATATGGGTGGTTGACATCTGACCAAAACGATGCCAATTTTAACCTATGATTTGGATACCATCGATGAATTAAGGGACCTAGCCAAAATTAGGATGGAATCCTACCAAAAAAGGATCGCTAAGTCCTATAACAAGAATGTCAAGATAATGAAATTTCAAGTTGGTGACTTGGTGCTTCGAAAAGTATTTCAAAACACAAGGGAACTCAATGCCGGAAAACTGGCTCCTAAATAGGAAGGTCCATATTTAATAGATAGTGAGGCTGGAAAAGGATCTTATAGACTATTCACTTTGGATGGTCAAATGCTCCCAAGAAGTTGGAAGCTGCACATCTCAAGTAGTACTTCATGTAGACAACATCCTCGTACAGGTAACACTACAGGTATAAAATTCCCTCTATTTAAGTTTATGCCATATCTATTTCTTTTAATAATGCTATTTCTTACAAGTTTATTTTCATTCATTAATAAGAATTACATCAGTCAAGATGTCACGTACTTCTAACATGTCATCAGTTTGAAAGATTTTAACACGTTGAATAAAACTTCAAGTTCCTACGAAGACAAATGTTTGAGACTGACCATCTCATCTCAAGATTAAGGTACACAATCCCGTCTAACGTTTAAAGAAATTACTTACTTTCATTCAATTCAGGTTTATACACCTCGCCTGGAGCGCGTGATGTCAACGTTGATTGAGGTGTGGGATGGGCCCGTATATTTTATGTATACGAATTACCCATCTCCACTCAATCAAAATGTTTGACCTAAAGAAATTTTTCAAATGGGTTATGGCATTGGCATGTCATCTAAGAACTAAGGATTTTTGACATTAACATGTCAACAAATGATGTGCAAGGATTTATAAATCCTACGGAAGAAATTAATATCTTGAAACATGACAACATTACAATTCAAAAACCCACAAAGTTTTTCAAAAAAACACCCAAGTTACCATCATTTAAAAACCATTAAAAATCCTAAAGTATTGAACCAACTCAACACTTGAAAGCAAATTATTTTTGGCTCTTATGGACCACTACAAACCAAAATAAAGCCAAAAAATTATTTTTACAAAGTTCCCAGGGACGCAGCCCGCAAATACCAAATCAAAACCAACAAACTATCCTACTTGGCTATCGCCGCCGGTGCTTCTTCTCCTTCCTTCTCCTTTGCATTCACATTTCCAGTATCAGATGACACCTCTCTTGCATCCCTAATCTCACCAGAAAACTCCTGTAAGGCTGCATGGAGACGATCTAAGTCCCACTTGCCTTGTTGACCATTCTGATACTCTTCCACCATTCTTATCTGAAGAAGAACCATAGTCTTAGCCGCTGACTTTTTCAGAGCAACCTTCACATTCTCAATCTCCTGCAAGTGAGCATCCTCAATCCCACTTAGTCTGCTCATCAAATCTGTAACTTCTCTAGCAAGGTCATTGTTCTTCTTCTACCACTCCTTCCTAGAAAACGCCATTTCAGCCTTCAGAATCTTAATTCTATCTTCCAGCTCCTCAACCCTAGCTTCAACACGACCAAAAGCCTGACAAAATACAAGAACAATCAAAACCAAATCACCATAGAATCATAAATTCTTATACATATCTATGGCATCTTACCCCAGATGACATCGCCAAAAATCTCTTTTTCACATCTGCAACCCCTAAACCAACAAAAGCATCCACCTCTAGCACATCTTAAACCTCAGCCTTCCTCTTCTTAAGTCTAGAACAACACTCTGAATCTCCTCCTTCTTGGGGAAAGGAGGAGGCTTACCCTCGACCTTAACAGAAACATTTCCCACCATTTGATCAAATTCATCCAAATCAAAATCTGATCCAGACACAACAGGCCTTGACACTGACAAAAACATTATACATCTCAGATCCGTAAAAAAAAAAAAAAAAAAAAAAGAAATAAAAAATTGCAGAATCATACCTGTCGACATCCTCACAGAAGATGATGTCTTGCTGTGAGTTATCACTTCTTGAATATTATTCCTCAAAGAGCCAATTTCTGAGGGCTTATAAGACCTCTCTTCTACTGAAAGTTTTAAAAGATCTTGTACCTTCTTCTCAGTATCAGGCGACGCTGGAAAAGTTCTCCCCAATTTATATCTGCGAAAATCAAAAGGAAATTATGGGCTAAGTCAGAAATGAAAGAAAAATAAGGCAGTAAATTGGAAAAAATACATTCCCTATTTCACCTTGTAGTTATCCCTTCTTCACCCTCCAAAGAATCTTTTCTCACAAAAAAGTACTTTCCTCTCCATCCCCTATCATTTACAGACACTTTCGCGAAAAGAGGCTCCATCATCGCCTTTGTTTTAAGAAGATATCGCCTAGACCCAAAAGGTTGGAGATCATAGACAAAAGCGACCTCTCTCAAACCTATCCCTAAATTATGCTCACGATTAACCCTTATGATGGTGACAAAAATCCTCCACACCATCGGCATTAATTGCACAAAGGTTAGACCAGTTTTTTGGAAGAACTCACAAACAAAAGGGGGAAAAGGGAAAGTGAACCCTAGAGAGAAAGGATATTCATAAAAACAAACTCAATTATGCGACACAAAATCAGCGTTAACAGAGATATCAAAGGGACGAAAACGAGTTGCTTATGGGAAACATTTTTGATTTCTCAGGGATTCTATCATAACACCGTTAAAGACACAAACCTCCTCATCTGGTTTTGATATTAAACCCTCACACTCAAGATCACTCATATCGTCGAAACCTTCTCGACTATGAGAACCCCTGAGCATACCAGTACCCTTGGATTTAGATGTGACCCACTTCTTTCTTCCCATGGTGAAATTAAAAAGAAGAATAAGAAATAGAGAGAGAAAGGAGAAATACCTTCTGTAAACCGCCGCTTAGAAAAAAGAAAGTGACAGAGGGAGGGTAAAAGAAGAGACGTGGCTATTAAAAGCCTAACCACCCACTAAGCGTAGAAACTCTCATGATACTTATGACTGCCTAGGGGCTCTGCTCCAACTATCTAATCATGTCAAGCGGACGTCAGATTTCAACGACCACATTAAGCGAAACTTATCCTTTTATTTTCCATACAAAAGATAAGTTTGAGGGCAATTTTAATGGGCAAATTTTCATATGATGACGCCTTGCCTAAATGCCAACATGACAACATCCTGGTTCTTTGGAAATAGGTAAAATAATTATCTTATTTGATTATTTATTAATTTATTTATCTGCAGGATATTTATAGCAATAAAAACGTGATAAAAAAGACTCGCTTGAATGGATAAAGATTAAGTCGCACCAAGTTTGTTGCAGAGAAGATCGTGTGCGGATTTTTAGAAAAGTTTGTTAGATAGATCTTTTTCGCATCTTTTTTCCTTTTAAAAAGAGCTCTTGGACGGAACACAACACACGACTCACACGATACTCTGTAATCCGCCATAAGCTCTACACTTGTAAAAACTCAATCCATAATACAACCGTTCGAGAAAGTCGGTGCTCATAAACACCTCCCAAAGTTTCATGCCGGCGAGATAGTTGCCTCAAAGGCTTTCCTTGTTACATAAACGTGTCTAGCATCATTGTTTCAATTCAATTGATTATACTCCATTGCACCCTCCTTAAAAACTTATTCAAAAACATTACTTTTTTGATTTAGTTAGTTCTTTCACCAAAACAAACATGTTTCTAAAGTGGATAATATTGATTCGCAACTCTTTGGATCGTTTTTCCAGTGAATTTTAAGCTCTCTTTGTACAAGAGTATAACAACATAAATCACTGAAAATTTTCATTCAGTAAATGTTCTATCATAGGTAACTGGTCAGTAATGAATTCAACTATTCAACCTAGCTAGATATAAGTCATACAAATATACTACTCCCTCTGTCCCTAAATGAGTGTCCAAATTTCATTTTAAGGGACACTGAAAATCTCAACTTTTTGAACAATTTGGTAACAACGATTCATATATAATCTTGTAATCTCCTTTCCAAACCTTCAGTTTTACACGTATAAAGAAACCGATGAAAAAAAATTCGAAAAAAAACATTTAGGGAGAAAGTTAGGTTTAAAAAAAACACTCATTTAGGGACAAATATTTCTTGAAAACGGACACTCATTTAGGGACAGAGGGAGTACCATCTAATTTCAGCAAATGTACCTAATTACTGTCTCGCACTACAAATTAGGATTAACAACATCATTCTTTGAATTTGCAACCTGTTTTTGGATTCTCTACGAGTTTACTTATAAACTTCCAAACTTTCTGTCTGCTTGAAACCACACAAAAGACATAACTTGTGTGCACGTAACAACTGGCCTGCACGCTCACCAAGGTTGACCTTTCTTTCCAAGTCTCCTTGCAAGTTCCCAGTCTTTTTTCACTGGCAAACAGCAACAAATTGAATATACCTCCATTGAGTAAACTGCTTTTCTGCCCCTCGTACTATGGCCCCAACATCAATTTGACACTCGTACTATTGAAACAACAAATGTATGATGCGTACTATAGTTTTATTAGCAAAATTAACCAATTTACTATTCAGTTGTTAAATTTTTTTAACGAACATTATTTTTTTAACGGGCATTAATTTATTTTAACAAAGATTAATAACTTAACCGAAATTTTTTAGGGAAAAATTGAAAACTCATCTTAACAAAACTAACTTTTGTTATCTCCATCATCTTCCCAAACCCAACATCCACCCCCACCCTTTCCCAGCCCAACACCGCCACCACCGCCCCCATCACCACCGCCACCACCGCCCCCATCACCACCGCCACAAGACGGGATCCCCTGCACAGCAGCCGCCGCCGGGACTTGGGGCGATTTTTGAGTTTTTTCGCCGGATTTGCGCCGTCGGCCATATCTCCGGCACCGCTGATTAGTTTGCTGATCCCAACGATCAATATGAGCGCCTGAGTGATGCGACTATAACCCAGAAATTTGACGACGATCCAACGGTTAATGAAGCGGGAATTTGATTTTTAATATAGCGAATTTTTGGAGATTTTCGCCAGTTTTCGCCGCCGGCCATTTCTCCCTCTCCGGCAATTATTTGGAAGATCCCAACGGTCATCATGTGCGCCTAGGGGATGCGACCAAAGCCCATAAGTTTCACGACGATCCAACGGTTAACGAAGCCGGAATTCGATTTTTACATATGCGATTTGGTTTTGATTTTTTTGCTGAATTTGGTTCGAATTCTGGCCATGTGGCGGTGGTGATGGGGGCGGTGGTGTTGGGCTGGGAAAGGGTGGGGTGGATGTTGGGTTTGGGAAGATGATGGAGATAACAAAAGTTAGTTATAAATTAATGCTCGTTAAAAAAATAACGTGTGTTAAAAAAAGTTAACGACTGAATAGTAAATTGGTTAATTTTGCTAATTAAACTATAGTACGCATTATACATTTGTTGTTTCAATAGTACAAGTGTCAAATTGATGTTGGAGCCATAGTACGAGGGGCAGAAAAGTAGTTTACTCTACCTCCATTAGTCTTTGTATTGTAAAACTTATTGGACCAAAGGTTGTCAAAATAACCTCCCACCGCCCTTACCAGAAACAAAAAAAAACTAAGTCAAGGAAGGTTATCAACTCGAATTTACTGTCGCATCGTTAACCCCCCTCCCTCCCCCGGCCCTCTTTTTGGGAACAAAGACGGAGTATGGAAGGGATAAATCCGAGAGTGATTGAAATAGAAAAAAAGTTGTGCAAATAGAAATTCCCAAATTCCCTCGCTAGATATTTAGGAATCTACATGTGTCACACATATATCGGTGGTGTATAGAATCTTTCTATACACCAAGTGTAAATGTATCATCTTCCTGAAATAAAGGGCAATGCTAGGGACACGAAATTTGGGCCACAAACTGAGTTGGCAGTCATTTATTTGATACTTAATTATTGAGCATTGGGGTCAACAACGACACCATCCAATTAAGGGGAAATGACAATTTAGGGTCCAAAGTTTAGGGGGGGTGTGTCAATAGGGGTCCGGTGTTTCAATTTTGTCAATTTAGGATCCAATGTTAACAACGTTGGTCAATTTGAGGTTTTCTGACTGAAATGTTAGAAAAAATCGTTAAGTGGCCACGTGAGTTGCAAATGCAACTTAACTGACGTTATTTGGGGTTACAATTACCAATTTACCCTTCATACCAGACCCTAAATTGACAAAATCCTAAAGTTTGGACCCTGCTTTGTCATTTTTGAAAATTAACAAATTAAATTTCAAAATTTTCCACTTCACCGTATATTAATTAAATAAAAAATATTTTTATGCATGTTTAATGTATTCAAATTTGAAATAAATATTGTATTAGATATAAATATATCATTACCATATCAATAACTATAACAGGAAAAAACAAAATAGAATAGTAATATTAAATATTAATGATAAGATAATATATATATATATTTATATATATATATATATATATATATATATATATTATTTAAACATATGCATATGTATATATATTCTTTAAACATATACAATACATAAATAAAATTACTTAAAGAAAAGAATTTTTTTTGTAACAAATATATATTTTTTTTACCAAATATACTGATTCAAAGTAAAGAAATAAAAATATTAAATATTAAAAATAAATATTGTACTAGATATAAATATGTCATTACCTTATGTATTTCTAGGCCTATTGTGTATGTTGTGCTATTTGATAATTTTTCATTATTAATTTATAACCAATTATATTTATTTGTAATTACAAACATATAGCCTTAAAAGATAAAGTCCAATAAGACTACAAGGGCTAGATAAATTCTTTTTAAAAAATGACATATTTATATATTTAGATACCTTATAACAATTATATTTATTTTTAATTACAATTTTTGTCTTTAGGTACTTTATATTAGTGTCTTTTATATTTTTAAATAATATATATACGTATATAGTTTTATTATCTTGTTATCATTTAATATTTAATATTGTCATTCTATTCATTTTTTGCTATTATAGTTATTAATGGGGTAATGACATATTTATATCTAATACAATATTTATTTTAAATTTTAATACATTAAACATGCATAATTTTTTTATTTAATTAATATACCATAAAGTGAAAAAAAATGAAATTTAATTTGTTAATTTTTAAAAATGACAAAACAGGGTCCAAACTTTAGGATTTTGTCAATTTAGGGTCTGGTACAAAGGGTAAATTGGTAATTTTAACCCTAAATAACGTCAGTTAAGTTGCATGTGCAACGCACGTGGTGGCTTAACGATTTTTTCTAACATTTCCGTCAAAAAACCTCAAATTGACTAACGTTGTTAACTTTGGACCCTAAATTGACAAAATTGAAACATCAGACCCCTATTGGCACACACCCCCTAAACTTTGGACCCTAAATTGTCATTTCCCCTCCAATTAATTGTTGCCAAATCATTTTGTGCTTAAGATTTTGTGACTTTAGTATTACTTGAAAAATAAAGGGCTTAAAGCAAAAAAAGACATAAGTTTCAGATTCCAATTGATCCTATCATATTGAACTTACTAAGAGTGACTCGCTTCGCATGAATTGCGCACAGCATTGCATCTTCAAACAAATGAACCAAAAAATCCTCTGCTGCCTACAAAAAATAGTTAACTCTTCAACAGATATACATTTGTAGCAAAAATGGTTTGAGACAAAGCAAACATCATCCCAAGTATAACCATAAAGAACCGAAAGTAGCGGTTACTTCTTAATTATGCTTTTCTCTGAATCAATAATAAATTTCTACTTGAGAATATTCTAGGTTACTAATTGATACTGTGTTGGTTATACTACATCAAGAATCATAAAAGATGCATAGCAACTACATTTAGACTGGTATCAAGGCGATCATGTTAAAAACCTCTGTAATAACCCCTCTTAGTAATGGTTGGCAGTTATAATCAGATAGACTACTAGCAAGCATATTGAACAACTCAACATTAAGTTTAAAAAATAATGAAAATACGTAAAAGTCCCTATTTTGGGTAATATTTTCATGTTAACATTAGTATATCCAAATAAATATATAAGAAGTATATAGGTGTAAGAAAGATACTCCCTCCGTCCCATAACTATGTGGACAAAATGGGTTGTGCACGGGAATTAATGGATGAAAAGTAGTTGGTAGTTGTTGTGAGTGTGAAAAGTGAAGTAGGAGAGAGAAAGTGGGGTAGGGAATAGTAGGTTGATTGGTGTTGTGAGTATAAAAGTAAAGTAGGAGAGAGAATGAGTGGAAGGAATAGTAAAGATTCTTTACCATTTTAGGAAAGTGTAACTTATCAATGGGACGCTTAAAATAGAAATTTGTCCACATAATTATGGGACGGAGGGAGTATATATGTATTGTTTGACACGGTAAAAAGTAGGAAACTTGAGAAAATAAACAAGACATGAGGCCAATGCAAAAAGGGGAAGTAAATTATGTCGAAACGATTATAATAGATAGTGAAATTTGTCTTAAAACAAAATTATGATGGCCACTATAGGGCCGGCACATATTTCAATAATAGCACACAATAGAGAAATTAGTTTAAATGGACTCGATTTCCTGGATTTTGCGACGGCGTGTGACTTGAGTATAATGAACACTTGGTTATAGAAGAGACAATCTCACTTGGTGACGTGTAGGAGTGGAGGTGATGCGAGTCAGATTGACTTCTTCTAAGTAAGAAATGCTTGAAGAAAGAATTACACAAATTGCAAGGTTATTCCATGGGACAATCAACACAGATTTTTCGCAAAGATGGCGACTACCGGTATTTGGTCGGGTAATATGGAAGATATGGATGTAGATTCTACCTGAACTAAAATGGAACATACCATAAAGGAGGTGACTGAAGAAGTCCGTGGAGAATCTAAACTAAGCGTGCGTGCCACCAAGTAAGGACACGTCATCGTGGAACAAGGAAGTAAAGCAAGCAATAAGAACTAAGATGGAGAATACCATAAAGGAGGATTCATGTTAGCCGACCCCAAATTATTTTGAGACTAGGGCTTCGTTGTTGTTGTTATTGATCCAAGATCTTTTGCGGGCACAATCCCAACTCATGTAGTTTGTGTTGTAACTTGTAATGTACTACCTCTGCCTCAAAATGAATGTCCGAATTCGCTCTTGATCAAGAGCGAATGCGAACATTCATTTTGGGACGGAGGGCATACTAGCAACCTAGCAACCTCAATAGACGGAGGTGAATTTAGACCTTCCACACTTTATGACTAATTTTGAAATGAGACATTTGAATATATCATCCCAAGAAGGTAATTAGCTTCAGAACTGAAAGGGTGGTTTTGTGCGGTACCCATTAGAGTGGTTTTGTTATGTACTCATTTTCTATAGACTCCCTCCGTCCATTGAAACTACACACTTTGGTTTGGGCACAACAATTAAGGAAAAGTGTTAGTGGAGTAGGTGTTGTGAGTATGAAAAGTGAGAAAGGAAAGAGAAAGTGGTGTGGGAATAGTGAGTTGGGAAGTAGGTCCATTATATAAAAAAGTATTATAAACTTTTCATTTCAGAAGTGTGTAATTTGTAATTGGACACCCAAAAGGGTAATATGTGTAGTTTCAATTGGGACGGAGGGGGTATATCTATTCAGAAACAAGTAGCAAAACTTAGTGTTCACTTTGTCCATCTCTGTGTCAGGGGTTCCCCTATCTTACTCACAAAGTTCTCCAAAACAAATTACTACATGTACCTCCTATTAACATGTATACCACTCTCCATAAATGCTTCTCCTTACATCCCAAAAAGAATGTCATATTAACAAGTCCAGCTTTTTATCGTTGATGTTGTACTTTTAACCTCTTGAAATTGCACTATAATCATTGCCTTTCATTGAAATGGGAGAATCTTTTTAGAACGAAGGGAGTATATAAATTAATCTTTCTTCTATCAAGTTTGTGATGCATAACTATGGGATTTGTCCAAAATCTAGGCACCTAAATAAGACATCCTAGGAACTACACCTGAATCAATGAAAGCACAAAAAAATTGATACTCCCTAAGTGGAACAAGCAGGGTATTAAATGGTCAGCTACATTAGCATTGTCAAGTTTGGCCACCCCTCTCATCTAAAGAAGAGTTAGGTTAGATATTGACATCCCCTTGAATTACAAAAGCTTCATTCATTTCACTCATGTTTGATAGAATACTACATGAAACACAATGTGCCAATTCAATGTCGTAGGAACACCAAATTCTGGGGACATACACCTTTAGTTTGATTAGCTAAATAGTCTCTCTGTTACTACAGAAAGGTCCAAGTTAGAAAAGATATTGAAAAGTTTAATAATTGCGGGTTATAGTTCAGTTGAGATTGCAACAATTGCAGTAACACTTGGGTTTATGCGAGATGTGTACCAGAAGTGGATGTCAAAGTTGAAAGAAAGGTTACGGAGATTCAAAGCATTACATTCAAAGTGGACTCGTTAGGTGAAATATTTCAAATGGAAGGAGTTTTACATGGAAAGGAAGGGATATCTATCAGTACTTGGGACATGTGAGAATAGAAAAGGGAAATCATCGTGCAGAGGAGATACCGCGAGTTGGAATTATTACTCTCCAATTTGTAACAGGAAGCCAAAAACCCACATCGTTATGATGCCCGACAATTACCAAGTTGGAACCACAAAGTAAAACATACTAAGTTCCTAATACAAATATCATTGGCCAAATCAACAAATAAAAATACTCAGAAAGATACAATCTACTGGTACAGTGCATCAAAATAAAGGCAGTAATATGCTCAACTATGGAGATATTGACGGCCAAATGACTTGATCACTTAAATAGAAATAATTTACTTTTAGCACTTAAATAGAAATAATTTACTTTTAGCATGGATGCAAAATACTATGAAGTGTCATTTCAACAAATGTAAAGACAATTAACAGGGATAAAATAAATTGTTTGGGCTATCTATATAGCTTTTCTAGCACTGTTATACAGGTATTGGGATCTAATAAATGATTACATCTTCATATTATAGTCAGTGGGCATAATTGGCCCATTAATTAGTAATTTAAGGACTATGGGTAGATCTAATTTTTGAAGAAAATGAGAATATATGAGCATCCAATGATGAGGGATAAAATGGAGATTAAAGTCACGAGTTACCAAATCTTGTATCAGCTGAAATTTCCCAGTTACATTTAATAATAAAGCAGCATGACTCAATGCACCTTTGATTTTGATTTCATATCTTTTCCTATATAGGAATAGAAGTTCATTTCTAATTTACACCACTGTCATCACAAGTAAGTCAAATTAACATTATTACATAAATTGGTCATAACTTGTGAACCTTCATAAGAATATGAGAAGACAACAATTCTGAGATACTAAAATAGTATTAATAATAGTCTGAAGTGTTTGCTAGAAACGCATACTGTAGAGACCCCACTATAGTTTTCTGTTGGGTAGTGGGACACAAATTATAATTTAACTAGTAGTAGAAGTGGCACAATCAATTTGAGTGCAAATTAAATATTCCCTCCATCCCAAAGTAAGAATCCTACTTTCCTTTTTTGGTGCGGTCTCAGAGTAAGAGTTCACTCCCAAAATAGCAAATGATGAATAGAATTTTGAACAACTTTGTCCTTCTTATGCTTGTATAATTACAAAAATAAAAAAATACTAACCTGCTTTTACCCATTTGAATTGTGAATAGTGTTTTAGGCAATTATGTCCTCCACACACTTAACATATTTATCCATTTCTTAATGTTACCTTAATAAGCGTGCAAAATCAAAGTAGGACACTTACTCTGGGACGGGGGAGTAATTGTTTTTATGATTAGTTATAAGAAAATATCATATTGATCCTTAAATTTTATTTATATACTATGATATTTTTACTTGTGGATTGCTTTTTGTGGGGGCGGAAAAATTGGATGGTTGGCTGGTTTCTAAATATTATAAATAATTGCTAATGTGAATGAAATAGTTATACTCCCTCCGTCCCTTTTTAATTTACAAAAATGAGTCTTGGCATAAGAATTAAGAAAATGATTGAAAAGGTGATGTGTTGTGAGTGTAAATAAGTTGAGTGGGAGAGAGAAAGCGGGGTAGAAAATAGTAAATGGATAGTTGTTGTGAGTATGACAAGTGGGTCCCACTATTTAAAAAGTATTAAAAAAAAATCATTTTGTGACTTTGTAGATTAAGATTAAAGTGGGACAACCAAAATGGCAATTTTTTGGACGGAGGGAGTAGTTTTTAGAAGAAGGGTAAATTTGGAAAAAAAAACAAAACAGTGACAGTTTCATTTCACCCCCTCCTCCCTTTAATAATATTAGTATAATGTTCTTATAATTATTTTTTATTTATAGGTTTTTAGACAATATTCATCCTTGATTTAGATAATCTGAATGAGATTATAATTCTAATTTTTCCCGTTATTTTGGAGGTTGGAGAAAATGAGTGAGTAAATTTTAAAATATGGTTAGTTACTTAATGTGAATGAATTAGTCATCATTTCAGGAAGAGTGGTAGATTTGGAAAAGAGAAAAAGTGTGATAGAACTTCATTTTCAACCCACCCCCTTTTCCTTTTATTATAGAGTAGATAAACCGCCGAAAATGTCGGTTACGCCAATAAAGGTAGGTTCCAACTTGATGCAAGACAACCAAGAATCAACAATTAAAGGGAATGCCAATAACCAATCAGATTATCCAGCACTCGATGAAGGAAAAGCTACCAGAAGCGGCCAACATGAAACTCGAATATCAGTCAACCCCAAATTGAAGACGCCAGGTGCTTCAAATAACCCAAAATATGCTACCCATCACACGAATAGACTTAAATGCCTCTGTAGAACTTAAATCTTTACCAGTCCTGTCAACTAGTTAAAAGTTGAAGTGTCCAGCGTTGTAATTAAAATTAAGCTATTACGAGCGCATGCACAGTTCTGTTGTTGCCGTTACGTCCAGCACATAATGGGTACACAAACACATCATTATTTTATAGAAGAGGGGTAAATTTGGAAAAACAAAATAGCGACGGAGCTCCATTTCACCCCCTCCTCCCTTTTATAATATTAGTATATTCTTATAATTCATTTATTTATAGTTTTTTTTTTCTTTTTGTAGACAATATTGATCCTTTAGATAATTTGAATGAGATTTTAATTTTCTCTTCTTTTTTTTTTTTTTTTTGAAGGGTGGAGAAAATGAGTGGATAAATTTTTAAATTGGGGTTAGTTACTTCATCTGAATTAATTAGTCATCATTTCAGGAAGAGTGGCAGATTTATGAAAGAGAAAAAGTGTGATAAAACTTCATTTTCAACCCCCCCCCCCTCCTTTTTTATTATAAAGTAGATAACCGCCGAAAATGTCAGTTACTCCAATAAAGGTGTTCCAACTTGATGCAAGACAACACAAGAATCAAAATTTTAAGGGAATGCCAATAGCCAATCAGATTATCCAGAATGAAGAAAAAGCTACTGGAAGCAACCAACATGAAACTTGAAGATCGGCCAAACCCAAATTGAAGAAGTTAGGTTTTTCAAACTACCTAAAATATGCTACTAATCACACTAATAGACTTATGCCTCTGCAGAACTTAAATTTTTACCACTCCTATCAACTCGATACAAGTTGTTATGTCCAGCATTATAATTAAAATTAAGCTAATAAGAGCCCATGCACGGTTCTGTTGTTGCCGTTCCTTTCAGCACATAACGGCCACATACACAAACACGTTATTTTACTGATAAGCACTAGAAACATCAAATGGAAAGAAATTAGAATACCTCTTGAATAGCTACCAAAGCTTCAGCTGACCACCGATTGACCTCTATGGAACAATTATTAGTGATCTCTCTTACCTGCCAAGCAAAGACAAACTTATGAAAGTTAGTAACAGGAAAAAATCACAAGACTTCTGTCGACAAGGATGACTGCAGATGTAATAGTTCACATCAGTAAATCATCCAACAACATACATCATTATGGTTAGTCCACTGTTATTGTTGCATGCTTTGAGTAACAGGGGCCAATACTCAGTTGCAATGTTCCGCTCCCTCTCGATAATCTTATCTAGTGGTTAGAGGTCTTAAGCCACAAGCATAAAGCTCTATGCGTGCTGAAGTTCTCATCGAACATTTCAGCAGTTGGTTTGGTTTTAAAGTGGTGCGAAACACTAAAAAAGCAATGTTCCTCATACATAAAAGGGAAAGTGATGTTCTCCCATTGTCCCGAAAAGGGATGTACATCCTATCTTTTTTCCTTCCAAAAACAAAAAAGATTCATATTTCAAATTTAAAGCTTCAAATCTCTTTTCTTTCAACTTTTTCTGTTTTTTTGTGAGGATAAGATAATATCTAACGCAACATACAGTGATATACAGTGAATCACTTTGGTACAGTTTAGAAGGAATATTAAGTACCATAAGTACAATGTTAAAAGAGTTTTGACTTGTCAATTTATGACTTTATTTTCAGGACGTGGGAAGTATAAGTTAATTAAACAGTTGAACCCCCACACTAGAAAAAGAACAGGATTTCGCACTTCACTTCTATGTTGGATCTCTGCAAAGGGTTGAATCGCAATTACAAATTTTTGCTATATATGAAGTAAGTATACACTTTAAGACTTTCAGCGTCACTTTGGCACACGCATGCATAAAATAACGGTAGATAGATCAGCAATGATACATTACCGTGCGTATAAAAGGGGCAGATGGGATGAGAAGATTCCAGGATTTCTGGTATTTTCTTATCTCTTTAAGTGCAACAGTTCCCGGCCTAAAACGGTGAGGCTTTCTCTCTTTTAGAGCTGTTCCTGAAAATTTAGAAGTACACAAACGCTTTAACTCATCCGGACCCAAAACCTCGTCACTGCCAAAATTAATCAACCCAAGCACACATAACACATTCACACACAGTTCACAAACACTCAAATTCATATAGACCCATCACATTGCAATTGAGTAAAAGTATAAAAGAGGTGTTTGGGAGAAAAAAGAACTCACCCGGTGGAGCTTTGGATTTCCTTCTGCTGGATTTCTGCAAAGAATTCATGATTAGAAACAGAATAAAATGTAAATACACCTGGAGAGATAGAAATGGAGAAAATGGTACCGAGCCTGAAGGAGAAGGAGTTGCGGCAGCAGCTGTGATTTGAGAAAGAGGGGAATTAGGGTTTTGCGATAAACAAATCACAAAAATCAGCCCTAAAGACAGAACTAGATAGTGAAAATTAGAACGAAAAACTGACATTTGGACGGTTTCCAGGTCCTCTTTGCTGGATGCTTCACTCTCGCCATCGCACGAATTGACTCTCAAACTGAGAGTGTGTGTGTGTGTGATAGAGGGGGATGGAGACTGTAAAAAGTGACCGTTTTGTAATTTTGTTTTATTTTTCAGGAAAAATCAAAATGATTCTCGCTTTCCCGCCAGCCCCTGGTATTTTTAATGAGTTTGGGTTAGTTACTTTTTCCCCTAGTAATTTTGACTACATGGACCAGGGGTGTCAGTGGTTCAGTTCAAACCGCGGTTTGGGACTGAACTGAATTAAATCATACGGTTTGGTTCGTTTTTTAAGCATGAGTGGTTCGGTTTGATCTCAAAAATTGGCAAACCGCGTGGTTCGGTTTGGTTTGTGGTCTGACCCTTTCAGACCAAACCGCCAGACCGAACCATCAGACCGCATATATTAGTCATATATGTCCACCTTTGAAATATTAAAAAAAAAAAAAAAAAAACTACATTACAGTAGACCATTCTTAAATCTCTCTTTACATTTTATTAAATAATCATTACATCACGTGTTATATTTGTTGAGGCGTATAGCTAACAAAATTCTGCAGTGCGTTCACTTCATTCGGCTTCTTTATTCGTTAAATATTCTTCTTCCTATGGATTTTCACTTTTCAACAAAGTCTAAACCATGATTTGAATCATCATATGAACCTCGGTCTGAATGGTGGTTTGAACCACTATCTAGACCACGGTCTAAACCGCAGTCTTAACCACATTACTGAACTGCGTTTGAACCAAACCGAACCAAACCACGGCGGTTTGGTTTTGTTCGGTTTGAACTTTTTCGTGGTTCGGTTCGGTATTTTCCCAAACCGATGGCTAGTGGTTTGGTGTCTAAAATGACCGAGACCGAACCAAACCGAACCATTTACACCCCTAACATGGACGCTAGTAGCTTTGACAATAACGTGCATGACTAAATTGGCATTTCGGTTCACGGTAAGCACGCCCAAGAGCCGTTCCTACCCTTTTGTAGAGGGGGCGAAATCAGATGAAGGGGCCCTAATTAAAAAATCATCTTTGTATGAACGGATAACAGCTAATAAATTAAATGTCACCCAAAACAATCATAACATAAATTAAATGACACTAAAAAAATTATAACATAAATTACAAAAATTCTGGATAAAGCGAAAATGGGGTCATTAGATTCACGCCAAAATAACAAAATCATCAAAAGAACAACAAAAAACATTTCTTAAACAGGTCAACATCAAGAATATGTAGAACATTGTCCTCTTTTCTTTTCTGGTAGTAGAACCATGCTCAACTCCAACAAAACCAAACCTGAAATAGGATTAAAAAAAAACAAATAAAATCAAAGGAGTACATTAAATCATAAAAACAAATTCTTTCGAGCTTTTTGAGATGCAAAATCATTAATAACTGAATCTCATACAACTACTGAAATAGAGCTAATTGCTTTCCACCATATTCTTCTCAATACACGAAATGGCAAGATCGCTCAATCTTTCTTGAGACATTGATGACCTCAAGTAGTTTTTCAATAATTCCAACTTTAAAAAACTTCTTTGTGTTGATGCCACAATCACAGCATAGTTAAAAGAATTCGATAGGCGTTACTCACGTTAGAATAACAATCAGTATCTTTGACAAATTCAAGAATATCAAGTGCGGACATTGACCAACTTGGCAAAGGGAATTGCAATTCTTTTAATTTAGAATAAAAATCATCCAGATTAACATCTGACAGTTTATTGTGGGAAAAAGAAGTCATGAACCTCGTGCAACATTTTCTTAACTCATGAGATTCCAATGATTTCATGTTAGAGATTATTCTCTAGGCCCTTGAGAAAGACATTTATGTTATGTCATACTTTCATTTGTTATAATGATAACAAACTTGATTATTATATGTTTTGCATGTTTATTATAATAATCTCCGTCCCTAGTACTTATGAAGAACTAGTATAAGTTTAATCGATAATCATATGATGATTATGTGTATGTGATACAATTAAACTTATGGGTACTTGTTGGTGAACAATATAGCGGACATGACCCATTATAATATTTATGTCATGGTCAAATGTCATAATTATATCTCATATAGTTATATCATTTGATATCCTTAGATCTGATATAATCATGGTCTTTCACATGATGAACGTTATGTTTGACGTAGTCAAACGCTACCTTTAACCAAGTAGTTATAAAGGCTATATTTGGCATAATCGGATTCTTGTAGGGAAAAATGATAAGTCAAGATGAAATTTGTCCATCTTCAGAGAGATATCTGCTTAGGCCACTCGATGAGTAAAATTGATGAAATGTGTGGCCACACTTAAATTAATTGATAGATCATTGTCATTTGCTCATATCAATTTACTCGGGATCGAGAAAGCATTGGACAATATAAGTTGACGTAGACCATGACTTATGTTCAATATTATGAGACAAAAGGAATTGTGATATGTTTTATAGGGATAAACGAACTTTGCTAAGTTGTATTGTTTGGGTAATCATGATGGCTTGCTAAAGTCCGCTCATGATTTATGAGAACAACTTTGGTCGGACTCATTTCCAACCTAATATAATCCTATGGAGTCACGCACAAAAGAACGAATCATTTTATAAGGCTAAAATTGAGTTTCAGGGGTTGCATGGCCGCGTAGCAAGAGTTCCACGCCCCGTGCACCCATGGACATAAAGGGGTCAAAATCTGGTGCTAGTGCACGGCCGTGCACCTCAAAGGACTTGGTCGTGCAGTACGGCCGTGCACCTTTAAGGACTCGGCCGCGCACCTGCTGGACTGGGCCTGATTCCTAATTACGAGAGAATACGGGATTTAGGTTATTTTTCCTTAATGGTTAAGATGTAATGAGTATAAATACTCCTCAATACAACCCTAATTAGTGTCATAACATCCTATTATGTTTAAGAAATATAATTCTTAATCTAAGATCTAGAATCAAAGATTAAGATCACCAAAGAAATTCATATAGACTAAAATGTTAGAACATGGCTTGCATCACAAGTCATTTAGCTTTTCCATACATGAAATCATACCTATAATGTTAATATAAAGTGTAGTAAATAATAAAATGTGTAGAATTCCTGAAATGTAATCTATCTATTTATGATGGACAAAATGGTAAATTAACATTGCTAAGGATTGAATAGGTGTGGTCCCTAAATGAAGTGCCTCTTTGTCTTGTATATAAAGGGTTTTCCATCAACCCTTAGAGACAACTACATTCTTTACTTTCTCATCTAAATTGTCTTCATTATTGTCTAAGAAGTTCTTGAGAAATTAAAGGGCACTCATCATTTAGAAGATCCTCTACCTACATCTTTTTCTTCTTCATCTTATTTCTCCCTACAACATCCATAATGGATTGAACAGGTATTTACGCTTCCGCCTTCATCTCCTCTCTCAAACTTATCCCAGAAATGAGTATGGCATTCAGGATTAAAATTGTTCCTACAATTGGTATCAGAGCCCGCTCATATTTTGGTTTGTGTTTGAGTTTTTTTGAAAGCCTTAAAACGCTTTAATTTTGATTCATTTTTCCTGTTGAACCATAAAGTTTCGATGTTGTTTAGAGGCTCTATTCATTTCAAGAGTTCTTATATTAATCATCCATAAAGTTTTCTTTAAAAGGTTTGAAATTTTTTGTTAAATAAACCCTGTGGATAAAGCGTGACTATCCCTATATAGCGTAGTTATGTGTAATGCATAATTATGTGGATCTACTCGCTTGATTCAATTGAAAACAAGATTATCCCTTCATAACGTAATTATGTGTAATGCATGATTATGTGGATCTACTTGTTTTCATTATTTTTTAAACAACAAGATTATCCCTATATAGCGTGGTTATACATTGAATAATGTATACCCACGTGGATCTACTTGTTATTCATGATTTTGGGAAAATTTGGACAAAAAATTCAGAAATGCAGAAAAAGCTTCTGCACGGCAGAGTCTTTTTGTTGGGTATGCTTATTACTTAACACTCCTACTTATGTTAGAATTGATTGATACCATCACCTAAGTTTATTTTAAGGACTTTAGGACCCTATGTAAGAAGTTTTATAACTTTATTTTTTAGCTAAGTCCTCTTTATAGACTAGGCCTAGTGTTTAGGGTTGAAGCTTTGGTTTTTAGGTCTAAAGAGAAACTGGCTGAATGGGATGCGCATGTCCCCCATGCGCAGCGCACCTTCTGCACACTCAATGCGCATGGCTCTCATGCGCATGCAGTTCTTCCTTAGTCAATTCTCTTGTTTCTGACCTCACCTTTTATTAGCTTGGAAAGTGTCTTGACAAGCTACGCTTTTTAGAATGAGCCAAAGTGCTGGTGTGGACAAACGACAAAACGTGCACACTCAGCATACACGTAGATGGAGACGCGCCTCATATTTGAAATTCAAATTGAAGACAGCTGTCATCCTTCTAGAAGAAATTTGAAGTCTGTCAACTTGCTCTGTCTCCAACGGCTATAAAGGACAGCCTGCGCACCAATCACGTTGCGATAGCTCATTGTCCTTGCTCTGCTCCCCAACGGCTAGTTCTTGGAGCTCAGCTATAAATAGCATGCTCATCCTCATTTTCCAAGCTGCTTGAGCTTTTACTTCCAAAGAGAATGTTTGAAGATTTGAAGATTGCTTGCTCATTTCCAGAATTCTCAAGAACAACCTTCACCTTCATACATTACCAAGCCTAGATCCTAAACAGCCTTTGTATCACCAGAATCTTGTGCTCTCCATCTTATAGATTCAAAGAGCCAGATTTCTGATTCACACACACACACCTCTTGAAGTTCCAATCTCATCGATCATATTTCTAGAGAAACACCGGTTATTATCTAGGATTTTGAAGCTATAAGGATATTCCTAGCTTACGCTGCTCACAATAACTTCAAGTTATATCAAATGGATATGAAGAACGCGTTTCTAAATGGTGAACTTAAATAACAAGTCTATGTAGCTCAACCACCTGGGTTTGAAGATTCTTAATTTCCAAATCATGTCTACAAACTCCAGAAAGCATTGTATGGGCTAAAGCAAGCACCAAGAGCATGGTATGATACACTATCCAAGTTTCTCATTGAGAAAGGCTTCACTCGCGGTAAAATCGATACTACTCTTTTCATTGCCAAACATAATGATCATAAATTACTTGTTCAAATTTATGTCGATGATATTATTTTTGGTTCTACTAATGAATTGTTGTGCAAGCGATTTGAGAAACTAATGAAGAGCAAGTTTGAGATGAGCATGATGGGAGAACTCACATTCTTCCTCGGGCTTCAAATCAAACAAATGGAAGAAGGCATATTTATCAACCAAGCAAAGTACACAAGGGATCTAATCAAGAAATTTGGACTAGATAATGCTAACCATATGATACTCCAATGGCTACCAACAACAAACTCGACAAGGACTTAAAGGGTAAGAAAGTTGATCAAACTTTATATCAAGGTATGATTGGCTCTCTCCTTTATCTTACTGCAAGTAGGACAGATATTATGTTTAGTGTTTGTGTCTGTGCGCGTTATCAATCTGATCCTAGAGAAGCGCACTTAATTGCTGTGAAACGTATTATAAGATATCTCTCCGGCACCGTTAACCTTGGACTTTGGTACACCAAAGATTCGAACTTTAAACTTATACGTTATTCAGATGCGTATTATGCAACATGCACAATTGACAGGAAAAGCACAAGTGGCACTTGTCATTTCCTCGGATATCGACTTGTGTCATGGGCTAGTAAGAAACAAGCTGCAGTTTCTATCTCAACTACTGAAGCAGAATATATTGTTGCTGGAAGCTGTTGCTGTCAGATTCTGTGGATGAAGCAGCAATTGGTGGACTATGACATCAAAGAAAAAAATTGTCCCATCTACTGCGACAATACCTCAACCATTGCGATTTCTGAAAATCCTGTCATGCACTCCAAGACCAAGCACATTGACATCAAGTATCACTTCCTCAAAGACCACGTGGAGAAAAGAAATATTCATTTGGAACACGTGGGAACCAACTATCAAATCGCTGATATCCTTACAAAAGCACTAGATGCTAAAAGGTTCATATTTTTGAGAGGTGAAATGGGTATGCTTAAACTCAGTTAAATTTTGTCCATAAAATTTGTCAATACTAATGCTTTTGAGTTCTTGAATTTTTTTAAGTTAGATCTGCCTCATGCGCTGCGCATTTCATAAGTACATAATGATGCGCATAAGGCAATATATTTCTAAGATTTCTAAGAATATCTGCGCATTATAGAGGTGCGCATATACTTCATGCGCATGCCACATGGACCTCAGGTAAGTTTTCTTTTCAATAGTTACACCTAAGTCCTTGACTTGCTGAGTCAGCACATAATTTGCAAGGGTACTTGCGTAATTATGTGTTTTCCCTCATCATTTTTTTTTGAATTTTCTTGGGAAATTACTATCTTACCCCTCTGCGCATGTCCCACCTCATTTAATGCAAAAGCATTAAGTGACGCGCCATTAATGCTCGTTGTGTGCTATTTATGACGGAATAGGAAAAGATTCTTTTTGACCATTAATGCCTAACACACGTGCGCGGCTAAGGATTTTCACGCGCGCTCATCATTGGTCCACGTCATCTGCGTGTGCGCCTCACTCGCCTGACACACCAACTCTTGTGTCAGCGCACTGTGACGTCACCATGCCCTTTTCGGCTATCCCTCTGAACCGCCGTCTTCCTCCTCACTTTCCTTCAAATTTCGTTCTTCACTCAACCGCCTCACTTTTCTCTCTACTCCCTGACTTCTTTTTCTCTCTGCACTCATCACCTTGCTTCTCCATTTTTGGGTATAATCTTCTATAAAT
The DNA here is from genome assembly GCA_026119855.1 of Campanula takesimana. Lineage (NCBI taxonomy): Eukaryota > Viridiplantae > Streptophyta > Magnoliopsida > Asterales > Campanulaceae > Campanula > Campanula takesimana. The sequence goes on along the minus strand of JAOWBW010001074.1, from coordinate 68,205 downwards.
ATCTCTCTTATGGCTCCCAAGACATCTACATCTTCCAAGAAACCAGAGGATCCACAAATGGTAAGAATCTCTAACCCTTCTTTTCAGTTTTTCCGCCATTAAAGGTTCGAAGGTTCTATTTTTCCCCTTTGTGATTTCTCTATGATCCGTTGCTCGTTTTTCAAATTATTTGATGCTGTGTGTTCGATTTGCTCATAGCTTTTCATTTATGTAATTTTTTTTGCGATCAATGATCATTTGGTTGAATTTCTGTTGGATTTTCAAGTTCTTATCTTTTCAAATTCTCTTTGGTTTTTCTCAGATCTTGGATGTATGTTCTTGTTATTGTTATTGTGGTTTACTTGTTTGTGTGTGATTTTTCATTACGAACAGTTTGATGTGCTTTTTATGCATTTTGGAGCACTTTGATATTTTTATGTTCTTCGTGTTCTTCGTGTATTCAACACATGTTCTTCATGTTCTTAGTAAATAGTCTTATGATGTGCCTTAACATAATTTTTGTTTTTGTTTCTGTTTTTCGCGCCAATTTTAAGCAAGTTGTTTCAAATTTATGTTTTTGGGCATTCTTACCCTTTATATTTATTATTCGTTCTACGTATGGAGTCTAGTTCATGCGCTGTCACGACCCCAAATCTGGACCCTTTTTTTTTTAATCATTATTTGATTAATTGGGTGCATTATATATTTACTTGCATTACATTATTACTTGACAATTATGTGTTAGTTCATTTCATCTAGCAATGTGTCTAGCATCATTAGGATAATCTTTGATTAAGTTAGAATCTAGGGGGCCTTAGTGTAAATGGAGTGCAGGGGCTTAATTGTGTCTTGCCAATCTTGGGGGATCTCACTGATACTTGATTGGGGATTAGGAGGGGAAAGATCCTAGCTCCCCCCAAACTTTCACTTTCCCTTTCTCCTTCTTCTTCCTAGTGTTAGTGAGTGTTGAGAGAAGAAGAAGACCTCTCCATAAGTTCCTCCAATTTCTTCATCATTTCTTCCCCAAATCAAGAATTGATTGCATCAAGATGTTCCTAGAAGAGAGTAAATCATTTCTATCCGATCAAAGTTCATCATCTTCAACTTTTAGCTTGGAAGAGGTAAGTTCCTACCCCTTTTTCCCTTTAGGAATGTTCATGCAATTCTTGGTGATATTCTTTGTTGCTGCATGTTGGTTGTGATGATTTCTGGAACCATTTGGTGGTATTGTGTTGATATGAAAAGGAATGTGTTGTGTGATTGATCTTTGTATTGCTGGGTTCATTATGCTGCTAAGTGTGGTTGTACCCATATGCTTAAGAGATTTGTACCAAATTCACAAACCCAGGAATCTGCAAAAAAAGGCTGAATCACGTAAAGGGGCGCGCGCACCTTTTGGGAGGGGGCGTGCGCACCCTTATATCCCCTTTTGGCACTTTTCTTTCTGACCAAAGGGGGCGCGCTCACCCTTTTGGGAGGGGGCGCGCGCACCCTCTATTTTTGCAATTTGTCCGTTTTACGTTCAATCTTTCGGAGGCCATAACTTCTTCATCCGGACTCCGTTTTGGACGTGTAAACTATCGTTGTAAATCTCTCTTCGAATACTATGCAATGGTTTTGTTGTCCATAGAGTTATCTAGAAATATAGAATGGTTCTGTTCGACTTGATTAGGCAAGGCGTGGCTAGGCTTTGGGTTTTACCTTATGGTACTCCGATAGGTATTTTAGGGTACGAAAGTATAGGAATGGTCCGTTTGTGATCGAGTTCAAGATATGTAACCGTGTGGAGTTAAATTGGTGTTGTGATCATCCTTATGATGCATTTCTTGGATTTCCTACTTTGAAATCCTTTGGTTGAGAAATGTTTATATTGCACGATGTTGTTGGGTTCTTTATGATCGATTTATAATCTTTATGATGTGTTTGGCATGATTCCCTCTTTTGAAATTATGTACTGTTTGTGCAATAGTTTAGAAAAGTCCAGCTGTTATATGTTTATCGGGCAATGGTTGAAAGTTATAATGGCACCCGAGTCTAGTCCATTATAAGGTTTCTCCATTGGTTTCCCATTTTAACCCCTTTCCTTTGGGCCACAGGTTGGGCATTTTGGGATATGACTTTGTGTCATTTTCCCCCCGTTGTTGTTTGGTTACTGTTTGGTTCCGGAACCCCTGCTTCATTTATTGAAGATGTTTATTGATGTGGTTTGTTGAAGCTTCAGAGTTTATATCCTTATGGAAAACCTTGACTCAGTATCCTTTGTAATGTGTTTAATTCCGCTGCGTGACTATGTGCTACTTGTTTATTATCCTTTATGTTGTTATGCATATTGCCATGTCATGTAGTTGCATTAGTAACTTACTGAGATTTATTCTCACCCCTTTCATTTCAAATTGTTTTCCTTAACCCCCCCAGGAAGCAAGTGATAGTACGTTGTGAGATCGCATGTGGCTGAGATCTATCGAGCAGGTTATCTACTTTGGGGTAGTTGCTCTATGGAGCATGTATATATTTTTGTTATGAGGACGTTGGTTGTAACGAGTTGCTTAAACTCTGTATTTTGGGTAGTATTGTATTATAATTGTGGAGTTGAGTTGTATGTATAACTCTCATAGGTTGTTTAATATTGACCATTAGTCGATTAAGTGAATTTAATATATATTTATACAGGCTTCGGTATCAGGGTTGGTTTATAGTAAGGATAACGCGCCTGGTTCGAGGTACCAAATAGGACCCCGGAACTCGGGGCGTTACATGCGCTGCGCATATCGCTCATGCGCATGCGCTTCTCTCCATGCGCATGTCCAGACCTAATTCCTAATTTTGTTTTTGCGCAGAACCTAAACTACTTTATTCCTGGTTGGGAACTCGATGTGGAAGACTTGCGCCAAGATGCACTTGGGCGCTATATGATGGAGATTATGGACTCATCTGGTATTCTGCCTCTTTTCACTAAGGGCCAGACTTTCATCCTCCCCTCATACATCGATGAATTCTTCAGCAACGCAGAAGAAGTTGATCGCGTGTATGACGACATTACTGTCCCCTGCCTCAAAAGTTCTATCCGTGGGGTTTCTGTAACTATCAACTATGCGCATATCAGACAGACTATGGGACTCCCTGCGTGCAATAAGAAGAAGCTATCACAGGATGTGCAAGATAAGGTTGCGCAGAAGCTTATCAAAATCCCTTCGTTGGTTGGTCAATACAACAACCACGATAGGAAGGAATTTGGAGAACTCATGTACCACTTCTGCACATTGATTGGAGACACCATTAACTGCAAGAACGGAAACAAATCCACTTTCATCAGCAAACAATAGATGTGCTGCGCAGCCATTTATAAGAAGAAGCAGTTAAGTTGGGCTGAGATCATCTATGATGAGTTAGTGCGTTGGGTGCGCGTGTACAAGAAAAAGGCTGCTGACACCAAGAGGCCACCCAAGTACAAGACCCACTGCAGAATCCTAACTGCTATCTTCATGCGCTTTCCCAAAGTGCGCAAATTGGTGGATGAGGACCCCTCTTTAAAGGTTGATGTGACTTCTACGTGCACGTATTCTCGCGTATTCTTTCAGAATTTCTGCCGTGGAGTTAACAACTTTGATTACTGCATGTACTGGGCTGCTGATCCAGTTGAGTTGTTTGAGGATATTCATCCTGATGACCAAGGCTCACCTCCAACTTCTGATAGTGAGCTCAAGGAAACCTCCACATCTGAGTCAGATTCTGAAGAAGAATCCTTTTATGAGCATGTTGTAAGCAAGGTGGGTGATAAAGAAAAAGGCAAGGGTCCAGCTACTGATGCGCCTCAGCGCAAGAAGAAGAAGGCCAGCAAATCTACTGCTGCACCTGGGATAACTATCAAAGAGCCTTCTGCACCTGCTCCTAAGCGCAAGGCTACTACTGACCCTGAGCCTCCTAAGAAATCAAAGAAGACTAAAGCCCCTACGCCTGAAGAGCAAAAGAAAGCTAAGGCTGATGCGCCTGAAAAGAAGAAGGAAAAGAAAAAGGACAACAAAAAGAAGCACACTAAGGAATCAAGAACTCTATTTGATGAGTCTGATGAAGACATCCAAGTAGAAGATGATCATGCGCCTAAGTCAAAGCGCGCATCTACTCCTCCTCCTGCGCCTCAAGAGGAAGATATCTTTGAAGGTGCTACAAATGATCCACTCATTAGCCCTTCCAAATCTACTAGAACCTCTAAGGCTGCTCAATCTCAGGGGGAGAAGCAGAAGGAGACTGCAAAGCCACTGCGCAATGATACTTCTAGTGAGGATGAGATCTCACTATCTGCAAAGAAGGCCACTCCAACCCGCAGGGTCAAGAAGGTTGCTACCAAGAAGCGCACTACAAAACGAACCATGGAAGATTTATCTGATGTTGATTCAGATCCTCCAAGGCATTCTCCTCCGCACACTGAAAAGTCTGCGCGTGATATAGCAAGGGAAGCAAGACTTGCTGCAGTTGCGCAAAGGAACGTTGCGCAGCAAGCCCCACCAGTCTTCATTGATGGTGAAGGCTTTGCTCATGATGCGCCTAATCCTACTGTCTATGAGGATGCGCCAATTGTAGAAGATGCTAATGAGGAATCGAGCTCAGAAGACTATTGTAACGACCCCAAAAATCCGTTTTAATTATTTTATAATTATTTTATATTTTTGAGAATTTTAATTTAACATTATGTGTGCATTTTATGTGTTGCATCATATTTCATGAATTGCACATCTTATATGATTATTTGTGTTAGTTAAAGTGTTAGAAGTAATATTTGTTTTGGGGAGTTAGTGTGTTAGTGGAATTTTATGGGCCAAAGTATAAAAATAAGGTTCAAGGGCTTGGTTGTTCAATTTGAAAGAAGGAGGGGCTTAAATAGAAAATTGGAAATGGTATAAACTCACCTCTTCATCCCTCCCTCCCCTTAGTTTAGCACACCACCATTTCTTTTCCTAATCATTTCCAGAGAAATCTCCATTGTTGAAGAAGAGAAACTTAGGTAAGAGTTTGTTTTGATAATTTTCCCTATTTTAATTTACTACTCCATTTTCAAATCTAATTATATATAAATGTTCAGGGTGTTGAGTAGGCCACATCTACCGAACAATATAATTTTCTTGACTCGTTTCCGAAAAATAGGTAAGTTACTAATCCCCCTTTTAAATGTTAAAATGGTCATAAGTATGCTTTATATGTTATAAAATAATGTTTTGGGTATATTTTTATATACTTGTAATTTTGGGACAGAGGGAGTAGTAAAAACTTGTACATAGCTTGTTAGTATTAGGAAGGGTATAGAAGTTGGTGTTTGTATGGTGTTTGGGCTGAATTTGTAGCCTTTGTAAGGGTTGAAAATGTTGAGGGTTGATAAGGTTAGTGTTTTGGGTTGGTGAGATGAAGGGAGTATTTTGTTTTCAGCCAAAATGGGATTTCTGGGCTGATTACACGACTCGTGTAGGGGTACACGAGTCGTGTAAGGAGAGATTCTGAAGGGGTGTTTTTCTACACGAGTCGTGTACTGTTACACGACTTGTGTAAAAGTTCTTACACGAGTCGTGTAGTGGTACACGAGTCGTGTAAGGGCCCAAAGTCTGAACTTGTGTATTTTTACGTAAAATCTTCCGGAGGTCATAACTTCTTCATCCGGACCCCGTTTTAGTTGTGTAAACTATCGTTGGAAAGCTCTTCTCGAGTACTACACGATGGGTTGGTTATTGAGTGGGGTTTTGATTTTTATAGTACGTAAATCCAGTAGGTGATTAGTACCAAGATGAGTATCCATGGTTCATTATGGTAGAGTTGGTCTTTTGTGATCAAGTTTGGATTAATGTGATGGTTTGGATGGTTTGTGTGATGACTTAATGTCAATATGGTGCATACTATTATGAAAACGTGTTTACTTCTCTAAGATGAGCTTGTGTGGTTCCCTACTTTGGAATCATACCCCGTTTGTTGTTTAAGCAAGTTTTCTTTGCTTCGGTTGTGTCTAAAGTCCAGCTGGTACTTTTGTGTGTGTTGGGCAGTGATAGGGATTATAATGGTCTCCGAGCCAAGTACATTATAAGGCTCCTATCATTGGTTTCCCATTTTTAACCCCCTTCCTTGGGCCAAAGGTTGGGCACTTTGGGTTATGACTTTGTGTCATTTTCCCCCCGTTGTTGTTGTTGTTGTTGTTTGGTTCCGGAACCCGTTTCAGCTCTTCGATGCTGCTCAGTTGATGCCTCTCAGATGGCTATTGTTTGGTTTGAGAACCTTGGCTCAGTATCCACGTATGAGTGTTTATTTCCGCTTTATGTGTTGCATGATGAGTTGGTCGTTATTTCCAACCGGTATGGGACGGTTGGCGATAGGGAGCCTCTCATGTTATGTGCTATGTGTTATACGCTTATTTGTTAATATTGTTTCTTTATAATCATCATATTAGCATGTAATGTAGTTGCATTTTAGTAACTTACTGAGATTTATTCTCACCCCTTATTTGTTTACCGTTTTAGATAAGAAGGAGTCCAGGGAATAGGTCACAGCACAGGGAGGACGTTGGTAAAGAGATATTTGGTAAGACTTTTGGGAAGTGATGTGTATAAAGGATACATTATGTAAATGTAATACCTTTAGGGTAGTGTAACCGTGACTCAGTTAATTGTATCATCTCTTTTAGTAGGTGTTCGGGTTTGTAAATTTTTAAGTAAAGTTTGTTATAGCCAGGTGGCTAAGTACTCATTTGAGAAAGTTGGTTTTGTGACTTAAAGTCATGTTTTGGTAACGGTTTGGTTGTGTGAACCTTTTTAAGAAAATATATTTCGAAAAATTTTCTTAGAGTTGCGTTACGACGTCTTCCTCGCGTGTCCCGGGCGTGGGGCCAAGTAGGACCACGGGTCGGGGCGCGACAGTTGGTATCAGAGCTAGGTTGTAGATGGTCTAGAATGACTAAATGACCTAGGAGGGTAGTTGTGTATAGGGTAAGTAACGTTGAGAGTTTTATGCAGGTACTTATTGAAAATGGTTGGCACCGAAGGGAATCAGTCAGGGCCTTCAGGGTCGGGTAACGCTAGAGAAGAGGTTCGAGCACTGTTCCAAGGTATGTTTGATGCTGTCATGAAAATCATTGACGATACAGAGGAGCATAAAACCAAGATTTAAACCTCAGATGTGACAAAATGAGGAGAACAGGTAAAACTGCAACCCCAGCGTAGAGATAGTAGAGAATATCAAGGAACACCTTCGCAATCTAGGGCATCTTTTTAAGGGCCGCATAATAGAGGAACTCGAAGTAAAAGAGTATGTAACTACTGTCAAAGTATGGGACATTTAGAAGAAAAATGTTGGAAGAAGAAAAATGTTGGAAGAAGCAAGGCAAATGTTTGAGTTGTGGTTAGTTGGGTCACTTTCAGAGGAGTTGCTTTAGATTTAAGAATCAGTTATCGGGAAGTGCAGCTGGGTCATCTCGGGGCCAAAAGAGGGATGCTTCAGGAAAGGTTAAGGTGCAAGATCGTGTTTCTTCCATCAATCAACAACAGATTTCAGATTCTTCTAATGTGACTGGAGGTATAATTTATATGGCTAGTTTGAGAGCACACACACTTATAGACCCTGGCTCTTCGCATACTTGTGTGTTTGTGCATTGTGCTTCTTGATTTCGTGTGTCTTCTGAGTCTTTACCTTATGTGTTAGATGTGTCTTCCTAAGGGGGAGTGTTAGAGGACCGATAAAGTATCGTATACTTGTGATGTGCGTATTCATGGGCGTGTTTTATTTGCCGGTTTAGTGATGTTGTCATCACAAGATTTTGATGTTATGGTTGTGGAATTTTATATGCTAGTGTGTTTTAGTTAAGCATGGTATATATATGTGTTTAGCTTTCATGCTATTTAGGCATTAAGAAATTTGTAAATTGTTGTTGCAAGCTTGTGCCTGGTAGTTGGTTTATGGAGTTAGTAGTGAAAAATTTGCATTTAAATTGAAAGATATCTTTTCCTTGTGAGATTTTAAATTTATTTCCCTTGAGTGGTACTTGTTATTGAGGAGAACCTTGGGTGATCTTGAGTGGTTGGGTGCTATGTTGAGCAACATCAGAGATCAGTAATTGTTTAGTGGTTGATTTGAAGTGATTATCATTTGTTGAGAATTTTAGTTGAGTATATTTCAAAGATGGCTTTTATATCGGGGATGGACATCGTGAATGGTGGTTATATAGTTTGAATTCTCACCTGCTTCAGTGGTATTGTTGGATACGTTGAATTGTATAAGTAATCCTAGTCTGAGTTCTTTGAGAGCGGTAGCAGTTTGTAAAATCAGGGCAGAATGTCTTCATGTTAGAGGATATATTATTTTGAGGAAAGTTTCAACTCAGGCATAGGGTTGAGGATTTATTGATGGATTTCTGAGGTAGCTACACTGTTAACTGCATAGCACAGAAAGATGCACTATCTCGATAGATTGGTAAGAGTGAACGAGTTTAATTGTTGCGAGTGTTAATTGATGAATCGAGAGTTGATAACAACTTCAGTATTGATATTGCTTAATGGATTTAACTAGTACTACAGTTATCTAGAGGATATGATTAGTGTTACTAATTTCTAGTGGATATGTCAAGCTTACCCTTATAGTGGATTTGATAAATTCATTATTCATAGAGATGCCTTAAAGAGTGATTGAGATGTGCATTGCTTCAGGATGGTACGGTAACAATGTGTGCTTTGAGAAGATTGATTCCTTATCAACAAAATTATCCTACCCATAAATTGAGATTTATTGCGATTATACATCCATTGCATTAGTGAATGACTTTGATGGAGTTAGATTTGAAGTGTTTACCATATTATATCATCGAGAAAGGTATTGTGTTAGAGAATTCATTGACTTATAGTTCATGGGTGATAAAACTAAATAGGGAATGTTAGAGGAATTAACACTTTGGAGTCTTCGTGAGTTGAGACATGGTGTGACCTTGCGATTGTGAAAGCTTTAAATTTCTACTCTTTTGAATAATATCAACTATCGAAAATTACTCGTGGAATGAATAATGTCAGACAATAAGATTTTGTTCGTGGCTAGTGATGGAATTTTAACTTCTATAGCAGAGTATGTAGTCAACACTTAGTGGAATTAAACATGTATAACGGAGTTCAACTATAGATACTTGAAGGGATACACAAGACCAATTTAATTATGAATCCAAGTAGAAGTAGAGTATTGAGATAAATTCGAGGAGTTACCTTTAATTGTTTGATGCGAGGAATTCTAAGTATTCAACTAAGTCCTTGAGTTGTGAATAATCTGGAAGTAAATTATCAGTTATCAGTTATTTGTTCAGAAGATAGTTCGATTTCATGGGATGTCTACGAGCATGGTAATAGATATGGGTTCCTTATTTACATCTTGATTTTGGCAAGTATTTCAGAAGACCTGGGGTTCGGAATTGAGACTTAGTATGACTTTCACCCTCAGTCAGATGGTCAGTTAGAAATAACCATTCAGATTCTTGAGAACTTGTTTAGTTGATTCTAAGAATTCGAGGGATATGCCTTTACTTCTCGTGGAATTGTTTAATATGTCAGTTCTTTTGAGATTTTGGAAAGAGCTAGAGGTTGAGTTTATCGTCTGGTGTTACTTCCTTCTCTCGACGAGGTTGATAATGAGTTCCATGTGTTGATGCCACGCAATTGTATTTATGATTCTTCTCCGATATGTCTAAAGTTTTAGAGGATATTGAACTCAGTGTGAAGCTTCGGGATTGGAATGAAAAGAAGTATCCTGGGTTGTTTGAGGGTTGAGGTAAGCAATCCTAAAATTCGGGTCGAATTTTCTTTAAGGGGGAGTGATTGTAACGACCCCAAAAATCCGTTTTAATTATTTTATAATTATTTTATATTTTTGAGAATTTTAATTTAACATTATGTGTGCATTTTATGTGTTGCATCATATTTCATGAATTGCACATCTTATATGATTATTTGTGTTAGTTAAAGTGTTAGAAGTAATATTTGTTTTGGGGAGTTAGTGTGTTAGTGGAATTTTATGGGCCAAAGTATAAAAATAAGGTTCAAGGGCTTGGTTGTTCAATTTGAAAGAAGGAGGGGCTTAAATAGAAAATTGGAAATGGTATAAACTCACCTCTTCATCCCTCCCTCCCCTTAGTTTAGCACACCACCATTTCTTTTCCTAATCATTTCCAGAGAAATCTCCATTGTTGAAGAAGAGAAACTTAGGTAAGAGTTTGTTTTGATAATTTTCCCTATTTTAATTTACTACTCCATTTTCAAATCTAATTATATATAAATGTTCAGGGTGTTGAGTAGGCCACATCTACCGAACAATATAATTTTCTTGACTCGTTTCCGAAAAATAGGTAAGTTACTAATCCCCCTTTTAAATGTTAAAATGGTCATAAGTATGCTATATATGCTTTATATGTTATAAAATAATGTTTTGGGTATATTTTTATATACTTGTAATTTTGGGACAGAGGGAGTAGTAAAAACTTGTACATAGCTTGTTAGTATTAGGAAGGGTATAGAAGTTGGTGTTTGTATGGTGTTTGGGCTGAATTTGTAGCCTTTGTAAGGGTTGAAAATGTTGAGGGTTGATAAGGTTAGTGTTTTGGGTTGGTGAGATGAAGGGAGTATTTTGTTTTCAGCCAAAATGGGATTTCTGGGCTGATTACACGACTCGTGTAGGGGTACACGAGTCGTGTAAGGAGAGATTCTGAAGGGGTGTTTTTCTACACGAGTCGTGTACTGTTACACGACTTGTGTAAAAGTTCTTACACGAGTCGTGTAGTGGTACACGAGTCGTGTAAGGGCCCAAAGTCTGAACTTGTGTATTTTTACGTAAAATCTTCCGGAGGTCATAACTTCTTCATCCGGACTCCGTTTTAGTTGTGTAAACTATCGTTGGAAAGCTCTTCTCGAGTACTACACGATGGGTTGGTTATTGAGTGGGGTTTTGATTTTTATAGTACGTAAATCCAGTAGGTGATTAGTACCAAGATGAGTATCCATGGTTCATTATGGTAGAGTTGGTCTTTTGTGATCAAGTTTGGATTAATGTGATGGTTTGGATGGTTTGTGTGATGACTTAATGTCAATATGGTGCATACTATTATGAAAACGTGTTTACTTCTCTAAGATGAGCTTGTGTGGTTCCCTACTTTGGAATCATACCCCGTTTGTTGTTTAAGCAAGTTTTCTTTGCTTCGGTTGTGTCTAAAGTCCAGCTGGTACTTTTGTGTGTGTTGGGCAGTGATAGGGATTATAATGGTCTCCGAGCCAAGTACATTATAAGGCTCCTATCATTGGTTTCCCATTTTTAACCCCCTTCCTTGGGCCAAAGGTTGGGCACTTTGGGTTATGACTTTGTGTCATTTTCCCCCCGTTGTTGTTGTTGTTGTTGTTTGGTTCCGGAACCCGTTTCAGCTCTTCGATGCTGCTCAGTTGATGCCTCTCAGATGGCTATTGTTTGGTTTGAGAACCTTGGCTCAGTATCCACGTATGAGTGTTTATTTCCGCTTTATGTGTTGCATGATGAGTTGGTCGTTATTTCCAACCGGTATGGGACGGTTGGCGATAGGGAGCCTCTCATGTTATGTGCTATGTGTTATACGCTTATTTGTTAATATTGTTTCTTTATAATCATCATATTAGCATGTAATGTAGTTGCATTTTAGTAACTTACTGAGATTTATTCTCACCCCTTATTTGTTTACCGTTTTAGATAAGAAGGAGTCCAGGGAATAGGTCACAGCACAGGGAGGACGTTGGTAAAGAGATATTTGGTAAGCCTTTTGGGAAGTGATGTGTATAAAGGATACATTATGTAAATGTAATACCTTTAGGGTAGTGTAACCGTGACTCAGTTAATTGTATCATCTCTTTTAGTAGGTGTTCGGGTTTGTAAATTTTTAAGTAAAGTTTGTTATAGCCAGGTGGCTAAGTACTCATTTGAGAAAGTTGGTTTTGTGACTTAAAGTCATGTTTTGGTAACGGTTTGGTTGTGTGAACCTTTTTAAGAAAATATATTTCGAAAATTTTTCTTAGAGTTGCGTTACGACGTCTTCCTCGCGTGTCCCGGGCGTGGGGCCAAGTAGGACCACGGGTCGGGGCGTGACAACTATGATGTCCATCATTCTCCAATTCCTGCGCATCACTCTTCAGTTCCTGCGCAAACAACTCCTGCTGCTGCTGCTACTCCTATCAACCAATTGGGGCTTCACATACTTCTCCAATCATTCATGAAGTGCCTCCAGTTACAGCTCACTCGGATCCTTCCAGTTCATTAACTGACATGCGCCAAATCTTGGCCATGCTTCAAACTATTCAAGCAAATCAATTTGCCGCGCAAACCCAGCACTTCCAAGTGGTCACTGCGCAAGCTAAAATTCAAGAGAAATTGGATGCGCAGTCTGCAAGGCTAGATGCGCAAGCCAGTTTGCTACAGGCTATTGATTATGCCATTAAGGGGGAGAGTTCAACAAAGGCAACCAGTTCTGCTGCTGCTGATGCGCAGGCAACCAGTTCTGGAGCTGTGCACATGCCTCAAATTTATGATGCGCTCCGCCAAGACTTAGAGCATGACTTTGGTATTATTACGACTGCGCTCTCAAAGATTCCCTCTATACATGGTCTATCTGAAGCTCTTAGCACTTTGGCAAATACTCTCACTGATGTAATCCAGATTGAAACTGCCAAAGTTATAAACACCATTGATAACTTTACGCCTAGAGATTCCAGCTCTTCCTCCTCCTCCATCAATGCGCTAAAATCTCATGTCACTCACTGCTTAGTTCAATTCAGTGATACATTCAATGAAGCTATGAACCAAGCTATGTTGGATATGCAAGCTAGCCAGAACATTGTTCAAGTGGAGTTGACCAAATCTCTAGCGGATGCGCAGAAGGAGATTCTGGACTCTATTGCTTCTGCTCAGCAATCTCTGGCAAACCAATTTGGTTCCCTTGAGAATACATTTAACAGAGTCTCTGAAGACCTTCAAAAAAACAACGATCTGATGCGCTCCGGCATGAAAACTTATGTGAACCAGGCTATGGAATACAACGCCAAGTTTCAAGCCCTCAAGATTGAGATAATGGACAAGATTATCGGCCTAAAGAACGAGCTTAGGGAAGCACTTTCTAGGATTAACATAGACTAGAAATGTAATTTCTTTTGCTGCGCATATTTTGTAAGTTTTTTTATACGCTTTTAATTTTTGCTTATGATTTTTCTTCTATGTAAAACTTGTACCTGTAACTCTCATCTTTCAAGTTTTAATGAGAAGAAATGCATCATTGCGTTTTCACAAAACTTTGTTCAATTCAAACTCTTCGTTTGTGGAACAATTAATGCTTATTAAAACCTTCATCATGCGCATATTCATATCTGCTCACATTTCCATTGCATGATGTTTAAACATTCAGTTTAAACGCATACTCAAACTTAAACTCATAATATTTTTGTATGCTCTGAATGATATCTGTCTTTCCCAAAATGTAAGTTATTCTTTTGGATAGACTAGAAATCTATAACACTGGCTAGTGTGTGCATTGACTTGAGACATGATTTACCATTTACATTCTTATGGACATGTTTTTATCAAGTACTTTGTATTGACTTTGTTGTAGTAAGTAATGGCATCAATCATTTAGGGGGAGATTGTTGGGTATGCTTATTACTTAACACTCCTACTTATGTTAGAATTGATTGATACCATCACCTAAGTTTATTTTAAGGACTTTAGGACCCTATGTAAGAAGTTTTATAACTTCATTTTTTAGCTAAGTCCTCTTTATAGACTAGGCCTAGTGTTTAGGGCTGAAGCTTTGGTTTTTAGGTCTAAAGAGAAACTGGCTGAATGGGATGCACATGTCCCCCATACGCAGCGCACCTTCTGCACACTCAATGCGCATGGCTCTCATGCGCATGCAGTTCTGCCTTAGTTAATTATCTTGTTTTTGACCTCACCTTTTATTAGATTGGAAAGCGTCTTGACAAGCTATACTTTTTGGAATGAGTCAAAGTGTTGATGTGGACAAATGATAAAACGTGCACCTCAGCATACACGTAGATAGAGACGCGCCTCATATTTGAAATTTAAATTGAAGACAGCTGTCATCCTTCTAGAAGAAATTTGAAGTCTGTCAACTTGCTCTGTCTCCAACGGCTATAAAGGACAGCCTGTGCACCAATCACGTTGCGACAGCTCATTGTCCTTGTTCTGCTCTCCAACGGCTAGTTCTTGGAGCTCAGCTATAAATAGCATGCTCATCCTCATTTTCCAAGATGCTTGAGCTTTTACTTCCAAAGAGAAAGTTTGAAGATTTGAAGATTGCTTGCTCATTTCCAAAATTCTCAAGAACAACCTTCACCTTCATACATTACCAAGCCCAGATCCTAAACAGCCTTTATATCACCAGAATCTTGTGCTCTCCATCTTATAGATTCAAAGAGCCCAGATTTTTGATTCACACACACATCTCTTAAAGTTCCAATATCATCGATCATACTTCTAGAGAAACACTGTTTATTGTCTAGGATTTTGTTCTTTCATAGATTATAGATCTTTGAGTTAGTTTGTTCTAAATCGTTGTAACTTGTAGCTCTCTCATATAATAAGATCTCCTTTAGAAATCCAAGACTAACCATCTTGGTAGAGGACGTAGATCTTTTCCCGATCGAACCTCTCCAAATAGTTTGTCTCTATAATCTGTTTTTCTTTCTATATTTAAGTTTTTCTGATATATTGCTTTGTTTGATCCTTGTAGTTTATTTTGCGCAGATTGAATTGTGTTTGTGTGCTTATTGACTTAGTTCCATTTTGCGCCCCTCTTTAAGCCTAAACCTTAGCGCGTGCATTTTACACTTCTGCGCATCTCCCTGCGCATAAGTACTTGCTTTAAATTTCCGCTGTGCATTTCACACTCTTGCTGCGCGCTATACTTAGCTAAATTAAGAGTTGTGCGCATTTGCCATTGATTTGCAAAAGTGTTTGAAAAGAATTTTAAAACGCTATTCACCCCCCCCTCTAGCATTTTTCATACACTTGTTGCCCCTTTGGGACCAACACTTTTGATCTGCTCAGGCGTGCACCTTGATTTTCTTGAACCGGTGCTACTGTAGTAGGGTGGTCCGATCGGGTATTCGGTTTGGTCCGGTCGGACCCCCTAGGGTTTTGAAACGGTGGATTTAAAAAGGGTCTGGTCCGAGCGGGTATAAAGAGGAGTCCGGTCGGACCTTATGGCTTGGTCCAGCCGGGTATTTGGACCAGTTCGGTCGGACGTCATAGGACTGCACGGTCGTGTCCTTTTTTCTGCACGACCGTGCACAATATGTCGAAAAATCAGTGTTTCTGTAAAAGTGGTGCTCGGCAGTGCTATTTCCTATGCTCGGCCGAGCAAACACTATTCACAGTTATGGAATATTTTCAAGTTTCTGCACGATTTTGTTTTCCCTTTTGAACAAAACATACAGTTTTTCAAACCTTAAATTTTTGATTAATTATATGCTTAAACAATTTTATTCATTGTTTAAATAATATTATCGCCAAAGTGATTAACGTTATTTAAATCCAAAATTGTTAAAGTGTTGAATGTTTAAGTTAATATGTGAATGACTTGAATTTTCCAAAGAAGATCTTGACATTTGACTAAACTTGAGCATTCATGTGGTAACAAATAAAATGAACATTAAGTTGTCTTGTTAGATACTTAAGTCGGCCCAAAGGAAGATTAAGTATTTGATTAAGATGTGGCTCAAATTACTTGTTACCTAAGGCAATCATTTATGAGTCAACTCGCAATCCAAATATTAGTTTTGATATCATGTTGATTGTCTTGTTGATGGGTTTCATTGATATAATTAATCATTTATTCATTGTGTAGTTTCTTATTATGTTTTGTATTCATTCTTGTTCTCGAAATTCCAACAGATTTACTTATTGCTTCGTCCGTAGTTCCAATTGGAAATCAAGTACTTGTACCTGAAATTAAAGAGGAACATACAATTCAAAATAATGAGTCCCCTATAAATATTGAACAACATGAAATATTGATCATAATGAGAAAATTCAACAACCTCAAAATCAGGAAGAACCGGTGCCCTTAAAGAGATCCAATAGAGTAAGAAGGAGTGAAATTCCGGATGATTATAAGGTGTATCTTGCCGAGAATAAAGGACACTTAGGTTTAGTGGGAGATGAGCCACTCACCTTCCATGAAGCCATTAATAGTCTTAATTCTCATAAGTGGATCAATGCCATAAAGGAAAAATCTGTGAAAGACAACGACGTTTGGGATCTTATTCCATTACCTAAAGATGTGAAACCTATTAGGTATAATTTGGTCTTTAAGACCAAAAAGGATTCACAAAGTAATGTATAAAGATATAAGGCTCGTCTTGTTGCTAAGGAATTTACTCAAAAGGAAGGCATTGATTATAAAGAAACATTTTTTGGTATCTTCTAAAAACTCTTTTAGGATCATTATGGCACTAGTAGCACTTTTGAGCTTCATCAAATTGATGTAAAGACAACTTTCCTTAATGAAGACATTGAGGAAACTGTCTATATGTAGAAATCCATTTGTGGGCTCAAGCAAGCTTCTCGTCAATGGTATTTTAAATTTAATCAAGTTATTTTTTTATTTGGTTTTGAAACGAACCTTGGTGAAAATTATGTATGCCATAAGTTCAGTGGGAGCAAATTTATAATTTTGGTCTTTTATGTGAATGATATTTTGCTTCCTAGTAATGATATGAACCTTCTTAAGGAAACTACGAAATTTCCTTTTTGAAATGAAAGATCTTGGTAAGGCATTTTGTATTTGGAATTCAAATTCACCGTGATCGCTCACGAGGTGTTTTAAGATTATCACAAAAGGCCTATATGGAAAAGGTATTACAAAGGTTTAACATGCAAAACTGTAAACCACTTGACACCCCTAGTTTTAAAGGAGACAAGTTTAGTCTCAAACAGTGTCCTAAAAGTAATTATGAATCCAAGTATATAGAAAAATATCCCTTATGCATCAGCAGTAGGAAGCTTAATATATGCGTAAATCTTGCTTTTAATGTTGGGATGCTTCGTCAATACCAAAGCAATCCGGAAGAGAACATTAGGTACCAGCCAAAAGACTAATAAAAGTATTTGCAAAACACTAAAGAACTACTTGCCTATATTTTGAAATCGGATCATCTTGAGATCATTAGGTATTCCGATGTTGGTTAAATTATATGGCTGCATATGTTTATTGAGGGACTGCCAAATGTCAACAAGTGTCGAAAGACCACTTAAGATTTATTGTGACAATCAGGCGACAGTGTTATAACAATAAGAGTTCATCAAAATCTAAGCATATAGATATTAAGTTTCTTGTTGTGAAGGAAAATAAATAAATAAAATGCAACTTGTAGGATCAAACTCCATATTAGCGGATCCATTTATGAAAGCGTTATCATCTTCAGTGTTTCACGAACATGTTGCTCATATGGGTGTAACAACTTTGATAACATTAAGTATAGTGGGAGTTTGTATTGTACTTTCATTAATTGTTCTCTCATTTAAAGTTTTTGATCTCATTCGGTTAAGTTGGACTAGTTGGAAGAATATAGATATATTCATTATGTTCCATGCTACACATCCACACTTTGATCTATGTCATTTAGTTAGATTTGTATATGTGATTACTGTGTGTTTAGTTGCGAATCAATTACAACGACCGCCCCTTTTGTCCTTATGCTTGGATGACTAATGAACGGGATTATTATAGATGACAACAAAGTGCGCACATAAGGGTTGTCATTTGTGTTATATTTATGGTTTCAAAGGAAAAACTTTGTTTTGCAACCCAAGTGGGAGATTGTTAGAACATGACTTGCATCACAAGTAATTTAGCTTTTTCATACCTGAAATCATACCTATAATATTAATATAAAGTGTAGTAAATAATAAAATGTGTAGAATTCCTGAAATGTAATCTATCTATTTATGATGGGCAAAATGGTAAATTAACATTGCTAAGGATTGAATAGGTGTGGTCCCTAAATGAAGTGCCTATTTGTCTTGTATATAAAGGGTCTTCCATCAACCTTTAGAGACAACTACAGTCTTTACTTTCTCATCTAAATTGTCTTCATTATTGTCTAAGAAGTTCTTGAGAAATTAAAAGGCACTCATCATTTAGAAGATCCTCTACCTACATCTTCTTCTTCTTCTTCTTCATCTTATTTCTCCCTACAACATCCATAATGGATTCAACAGGTATTTACGCTTCCGCCTTCATCTCCTCTCTCAAACTTATCCCAGAAATGAGTATGACATTCAGGATTAAAATTGTTCCTACATAAAAGATTAGAAATTCGATTTCTAATATTTGGATCTAGCAATCCGATTAAAAAAGGTGTTCTTGAAATTCCTTCGCGTATTGTAGAGGGTGCTTCCTTTAGCATCTTAAAGTTCGTGTTCATGAGATAGTAAAGAACAAGATCAAGTCTTAAAGCTTGAAGATTTGAAGATTTAAAGCATCTCAACAATTAGTATTCTAAATTCATCTTGTATTTAATTTAATCATCATGAGCGGATCTGGGCTCTAGTGTTTTGATTATTATTGTTGTTTTCGCTGCGAATGTTGCCCCAAAACCCAACACTTCAACCTGTATGAATTTAGTAAAAACCCTAAAATATTTTCAATTGTCTTTAATTCATCAAACCTGTTACTTAATGAAGTAACTGTCATATTGACGCAGCGGAATACAACCATAACCGCGATGGAAATTCTTGTATGAGATAGCAATAATCTACCAAAGAGATTATTAACCTAATCCAATCCATAAATTAGGATTTCAACAAGCCAAATAGCTACAGGGATTAAAGCCTAAATACCGCACAGCGACAAATATCAATTTACTTTATCAAAAGTTGAGTAATACAAAACCCTAGATGAGTATTTATAATCTAAGATTACCAAACCTTAATTACTAGTAAATAATAAAAACCTTAAAACATTCTTATTACTAAACTACTCCTAGTATAATATAAATAAAACAAAATAAAACAAAATAAAACAAAACAAAACAGAAAACGTAAACATAAAGCTCGTCACTTTTCCGAAGCACGGTCGTGCTTGATAAAAGGCACGGTTGTGCCTTTTTGTGAGAAACTCTAACTATCCTTCCAAGCAACGCACAAACGTGCCCTTCTTTGAGCTCGGAAGTGCCGAACATGCTCCTTGTCCTACATCACATATCCACAACGACTAGAAAATATTTAACTCTAAATATATCTTCAGGTGTTTGCATTTCCTCATCATGATCATTTTCATCAAATTGTTTTTTCCTAGTACTTCAACGTTTTATTGGATACATAGGCTCTACATTCATTTCACGTGCTAGACTTTCAGCAATTTTCTTACAAAATATAAAATCCCTTTTCTCTATAAATACCAAAGAATTTCATTACACCTTCTAATTGTTTTAATGCAGCATCATTGCACATGGACTTAGATTGCAACTTTTTACTCACCATGTCTACATCAAATAAAATATCATACCAAATAAAAATTCAAAACTCTCAAGTGCGAAAAACTAAACTTTCCGCCTCGCTCTTTGACTTTGCATCATCACAATATTTAGATAATTCTAACAAAGCCAATCTTAATTGGGGAGCTTAAAATTTAATAGTTTTGACACTTTTTAATAGACTTTCTCAAAGAGTATTGCACAAAAATTTCAAAGTCAAACTAGGGATGTTGTCTAGTAAAATCTTCCATCTTATTGTTAATATAATATGGGTTAATGACAATTTAGGGCCTGAACTCCAGGGGGTGCGTCTAAAAGGGGTCTCGGTTTTTTTTCCCGCTAGATCAGGGCTCAATATCTAAATTTTTCGCCAGTTAAGGGATTTTTGACGGAAATCGTTAGAAAAGGTAGTTAAGTGCCATGTGCATAGCACGTGATCGACTAAATGTATGGATTTGTAATGATATTAGTTAGTAAGGTTTTTAGTGAAATTTTTGAAACTCAAAAGGTTTAAATTGAAGTTGATTTCCAATTTAAGGAGGTGAATTGAAATTTCTAAAATTAAAATGACTAACCTAACGTAATCACACCCTAGATATTACTCCCTCCGTCCCAAAAAGATAGTCCACTTTTTTTCGTTGTTACTATGAGGGAACTTTGAGCAGTTATAAATGTTACTTATAATTATGTTAATGTGAATCTAAAAATTGATATTAATAGTATTTATAATGGTGTATCAAGAACAATTCAAAAATTTCATTAGAATAATTAAAAGTAGCCTTAATTATTACTCAAAGTTCCTTCATAAAACCCATAAAAATAGGGGGACTATCATTCTGGGACCTATTGAGTAATAAACAAGAAAACCCTAAATAACTCAAATATGTCTTCATCGTCGTTCTCCATCGCCGTTTTCCATCGCCGACGAGCGAACAACGCTTCGCGCCGGCTATTACCTTACCGGCCGTCATCTATCTCTCTTAGTTCGTCGTCTCTGCTTTCTTTCTTCCTCTAATTCGAAAAACCCAATTGATGAACGAAATCCCCAATTTCTCTCTACTTCTACTTGGATCTGTAAAATCTAGCTCTTTTTCTCTATATGTACTGCCACGAGTTGGTCGAACTTGGTTGGAACGAGGGGTATTGGTTGTCGGCAAGGTACGATTCCGGCAATTTTCATTCTTACCAAGGTACAATTTCGGCTATTTTCATCATTCACATTCTCAGACTTTTCCGTTCCGGTTTAGCTGCTACGATTTCCAGACAACTTTCCAAGTGGATTTGAAGAATTTAGAGTTCCTGGTGATTTCCCCATTCCAATTTCAGGTGTGTCACGTGGTTTCTTTCCTCGAATTTAATCCTTGCGGTTTCCCAATTAGGTCCTTAGGGAAAGGAAGAAGGCATTGGGGTCGTGGTTGGAGAGGATGGTGTGGCCGATGGGATGTTGAATCTGGGTTGGATTTTAGGGGTTAGGGTTGGGGATGAAGATGGGGATGGTGGTGGGGTGTAATATTTGGAGAGAGTGATTTTCAATTTCACCCATTATCTCCAAACTCTTTCATTTGACCCCTCAATAGTTACTATAAACTTTGAACTAACGAATTCGTTGATCACGTGCTCGGCACATGGCACTTAACTGACTTTTTAACGATTTCTGTCAAAAGCCCTTAACTGGCGAAAATTTTAGATATTGAGCCCTGATCTAGCGAAAAAAACCCGAGACCCCTTTTAGACGCACCCCTGGAGTTCATGCCCTAAATTGTCATTAACCCATATAATATTGGTTATTTTTTTTTTCATTTTTCAAAAACTAGATTTTCTAAAAACTTGTTTTTCATCAATATAAAAACTAGTTTTAAGCTTTTAAAACTTCTTCATCTGCAAGCTAAAGACCAGTTTCATCACAATGAAAACCGGTTTTAATGATATAAAAATTAGTTTTGCCATATCATGTTATGGAAAAATTATTTTTTTCATAAGATTTACTCTCTCTGTCCCATAATAAAGTACTATGTTTGATTTTTTGGTCAACATAAATTAATTTTGACCAAACATATTGCCAATCTAATTATCTTAATAAAATTATAAAAATTGCTATTGATAAATTACTAAGTGATTTATCAATAACAACTTTTAGAATTTTATTAGTATGACTAAATTGACTATAATTTTTGGTAAAGTCAAACGAGGTACTTTATTATGGGACGAAGGGAGTATAATTTTTAATATATTAATAATATGCATAGGATATTATTTTTTGATGAATTAATTTTCTCTAAATTCGATCATTTGGATAAAAAGATTATCTTTTAAGCCTTTAAAATTAAGAATTTGCAATTAAGACTTTATAAATTAAATCAATTTCAAATTAACTAATTTATAAAGCACGTGCTCGGCAAATGGAGATTTAACAAGATTTTCAAATATTATTTTCAAAAAATCTATTATATGACCAAAAAGTAGCATTTCAAACCGTAAAGTGGTGAAATAAAATATAAAAGTTTGATTGAAAGAGGCCTTATTAATTTCAATCCCTAAATTGTAATTTGTAAGTAAAGAGAAAATTACCATAGGGTCCCTCATCTTAAGCCTAACTACCACCTAGTCCAACCTAACATTTTCATCTACCATCTAGTCCAAACTAATATTCTTATTTACCACCTAGTCCATTAAAATTATTAAATCCCGAAACTACCCTGCTATAAATAAAACCCTACCCCCCCTCCTCCTTCACGCAGTCACACGCACGCACACACTCTCTCTCTCTAACCGTCCCCGGCGACCCTCCCTTCCTTCTCCGGCGACCCTCCCTTCCTTCTCCGGCGACCACCCCTTCCCTCTCTGGCGACCACCCCTCCCTCCCTAGCATCCTGCTCTCATCCGATAACCTTCCCCGGCCCTCTTCTCACCTCCGGCCATCTCCATCTCCATTATTCCGGCGACCATGTTTTCCCCGTCACCTACCCGTGGCGATCTCTCTCCCTCTCCAAATCCGGCGTCGTCTCCCTCCCCAACCCCTTCCTTTCTCACAGCCGGCGCCTGTACCCTAACCCCGGTGAATCTACAGATCCGGCGACCCCTCCCCACCTCACCTCCGGTGACCCTACCTCCGGCTATCCTGCAGATCTACCTCTTCTCCGTCACCGCCCACCTCCTACGGCGATGCTCTCTTCCGACGACGACCCAACAGATCCAGTCAACCCCGACATAACACTCACTGTTCCGGCTTCTCAACCCGGCGAAGATTTTCTGTCTCCGTGCGGATTTACTATGGGCTTTAGCGCATTTCCGGCAACCTTCTCAGTTTCCGATCCCCATCCTCCGGCAACCTCCCTTCCACCGGCGACCCCTCCGATCACCATTACCGTCCCAATCTCCGGTTGTCTTCTTCATCTCCGAGCACCTCAATCCGGTAAGATCTGTCCAGATCCGGCGACCCTACCTCCGTCAGTTACAGATCTAGATCCAGAGCATTTCTGTCTGTGAAGACTTTTTTGTGATATTCTTGTCATTGACTTGCCTGCTTGGTTCGAGTTAATTTGTGTTTGTGTTGACTTTGTTTGACCTTTATTGGGGATTATCAAATTTGTGTATTAACTGCATTTGGGTTTCTATAATGGTTAACTTGAACTATATACTCGAATACATTTGGTTTTTTTTCTTTCTATATTTGAGCTGTTCTTGTAATAATGCCGTATTTGAATGAGGTGGAGCTTGCTTGTATTTTTGTTAGTTTGTGTTAGATGATCGATACTGAAATAAATGCTTTGCTAACCAAAATAGAAGCTACAAAGATTAACACTTTGTGTGAAGAAAGAAAAATAGCTACGCTTAAGAGTAGTGAAGAAAGAAAATTGAACTGGTTTTTGAAAAAAAGAGGAACTTGTTCTTGGAATTTGTTCCGGGAACAACTGTGAACTTGTTGTTAGAACATCTGTGAACTTGTTCTTGGAACAAGTGTGAACTTGTTCTTGTAACAAGTGCGAACTTACAATTGCGAACTTGTTTTTGGAACAAGTGCGAACTTGTTATTGGAACAATTGCGAACTTACAACTGCGAACTTACAATTGCGAACTTACAAGTGCGAACTTACAATTGCGAACTTACAATTGCGAATTTACATTTGCGAACTTACAACTGTGAACTTGTTTGAACAAGTGCGAACTTGTTCTTGGAACAAGTGTGAACTTACAATTACGAACTTGTTTTTGGAACAAGTGCGAACTTGTTATTGAAACAATTGCGAACTTACAATTGCGAACTTACATTTGCGAACTTACAATTGTAAACTTACAACTGTGAACTTACTGATTAGTTCACAGTTGTTTGGTCGCCGGATTCGATCGTGTTTTTAGTAGTTTTGTTGACAACTGTGAACTTACTAATTAGTTCACAGTTGTTTGGTCGCCGGAAAACGGTAGCCGGAAAATGGTGGCCGGAGGTGGCCGTCGGAAAACGGTGGTCGGAAAATTGTGGCCGGAGGTGGCCGCCGGAAAATGGTCGACGGAGACGGTGGCCGGAAACGGTCGACGGAAAATGTCACCGGAAAATATTGCCGGAAAAGCGGCCGGAAAATGGTGGCCGGAGGTGGCCGCCGGAAAATGGTCGCCGGAGGTGGCTGTCGGTAAACGGTGGCCGGAGGTGGCCGCCGGAAAACGGTGGTCGGAAATTTGTGGCCGGAGGTGACCGCCGGAAAATGGTCGCCGGAGACGGTGGCCGGAAATGGTCGCCGGAAAATATTGCCGGAAAAGTGGTCGGAAAAAGGTGCCGGAGGTGGTGGTCGGCTGGAGGTGGTGGCCGGTCGGTCAAAGTTGTTGACCGGTGAGAAGGTGAAAGGTTGAGGAGGGAGGGGTAATCATGTAATTTCCAGCCATTTAGTAAGGGCATTCATGCCCTTTTAATATCCCTTGGACTAGGTGGTAATATTGAAAATACCTTGGACTAGGTGGTAGTTTAGATTCTAATGAGGGACTAAATGGGAGTTGCCCCGTAAGTAAACTTAATTTAAATGGTTATGTATGTGTACTTAGACGATGAGTGGGTGTGAATAGCGCCGCTACGCTTGGGCCACGATCCGAGTAGTATTACTGGACTAGGAGGCCAAGGAAACTGAACTGAACTGAACTGAACTCCTCATGGAAACAAGATCGGCCCATCGTCAATCCGCATTTGATTTTCAACGCTCTCCTCTCTCTCCCGTCGATAAATTACCGTCCCTGCTGCTTCTTATTCTCTTGTTCAAACTCTTGTCGTAGACCGAGGGCGCAGGGGACCTGTTTGATTAACACAAGGGGACAAATTCAAGAAAATCTCTATCTGGGTGTATGTGATCTTGGTTATAAGTTGAAGGGCATGGAAAATCTTGGCGCAATTTCATCCTCCCAGAAGTTAGTTTTGGGTTGCAGTGGTAGTCGGAGAAATGCCATTACCATTTCCCATAAATCCTTATTTGTACAGTTTAGAATTCATGGGAGGAGTGGCGACGGACCCACCAAGGCTACTTCAATTTCTGCTCTCTCCCGTCCTCACTCTCAAAATCCAATTTCATCTATTCGAGAATCAAATGGTACTTGTTTCCCTTTTGCTTAAATGTTACTCCCTCCGTCCCGGTTAGGTTCTTAGTTTAACTATGCACGCTTATTAAGAAATAAGGCAAAGAAAATGGAAATAAGTCAACGAAAAGTAGAGAGTCAAGGATATAATTGTACAAAACACTATTCGTAAAGCAAGATGGTAAAAGTAAGGTAAATAGTGTTTTTTTTTGTAATTAAAAGAACTTTTTGAGGGTAAGATTCTACCTAGCACTATTCATTCTTTTCCATTTATGAAATAAAGCAACTAAGAACCTTAAACTGAGACTGGAAATAAAGGAAAGTAAGAACCTTGAACTGAGACGGAGGGAGTATTATGTTTTTTTAACACCCTTTTGCATATTGTTGCATGCTAGTTTTTTTTTTTTGGGGAGTATTTTATTTGGATCCTGGACTTCTAAAAATTCACAATTCTGTGTATATCCTACAGTTCATTGTGCGTTTTTATTACTTTGTTGAATGAAGTTGTTCATTTTGTTATCAAGTAGAGCTGACAACTCAAGTCAACTTGACCTTTGTCACAATTACTTGGGCCAGGTCTGACTGCATACATGACTTCTTTGCATCATTCTGTTCCGTCCTTTTTATAGCCTAAGATAACATATTGCAGTATCCTTCTTTTCATGCCAATGGCTTACTTTTACATAACCTATTTTTTGATGATAGTATGTATGTACTGTAAGAAGTAACCACTAACCACTTTGTAAACTTGCTTTTATCCTTAATTGTTTTGTTCATAGCTTTGGTGGTCAAGTTAGAATATTTATTGGAATTTCAAGCTTAATTTGCGAAATGGGTTTTTTAGATTGACGTTTATGAGAGGGAAGTGGGATTCTTTCTATGGAATTAAGGGGGTGAATAGGTGTTGAATGACGGGATTCATTTTATTTCCGGTAGAAAAATGTGATTACGACCAAGTAGAGATCAACTGGAACTTTTTGCTTACACCAATCCAACGTTGTTGAATTCATGGCTAGATGCTTCCTTGTAAGTAAATTTTATTGAGCTTGGCAGCAAGTGTGTAATGATTTAAACTATTGCCAATTTTACAAGAGGATGGACGAGGGGTCCATCTATAAATAAGATTGGAAAAAAATAATACATGAAAGCTTTATTAAGAAAAAAAAATCAAGTCTCTCTTCAAGTCATTATAGACCTTTGAACCCACCAATGCATCAACCATATTATTTCTGTGACTATCTACGGTGAGTCAGTTGAATAATGAGGGACATAAAGTTTGTCAGTATCTTATCAGTCATAGACCAGCCCCTTACACTTACAGTTGAATTAAGGATTTAGTGAAGCATATGGATTTACTGTAGCTCTGGGTTGAAGGAATAGAATTTGGGCGCGGTTGATTATTCTCACCTTTTCGCATCATCATTTCATCATACTCTCATACTAACCAATTCGGACACGCTGATTAAGGTATTATTTTTCTTCCAAAATATCCCCTTAATCTGATAATTAAGAGAGATAATGGTGTACAAGAGAGACCGTTGGTGTACACTTCGGAAAGAGAAAGTGGTGGCCATGCTATGAAAAGTGTTTAATATAGAACACATTTTTCTAACCAAATTGTCCATTTTCTTGAGTACATGCATTAATTTCTGTGAAAAAAATCAGATATGCTTGGTAGAAGTTGTGTTACAAATGAACAGAGGAAAAATTTTCTGGGACAACCCTGGAAGAAAATTAGGATATTTATTGTGGGACGGAGTGAGTATAATGTACAATTGAACTTATAGATTTAATTAGTTTGGGCCTGAGTATATTTGGCAGACGGAATAGATATATTGGGGTATTTGTATAATGACTACTAGCTTTGGGAGGAGAGATATATATTCAGTGAATTAATTTCTATGTGATAGCTTTTCTTTGATGCCAGGTCAAATAAGAGTTCATCCTGTTATGTCACGCTCTTTCTTGAAGTTTAAAAGTCTTGGATCTGACATTAGTCATGTTATCATGCTTTTATTCTTTTTCTGGTCTTGTGTTGTTTTAGCTGTGCCATGTGTTTTCTTTGAGAGGGAGCAAGGGAAGAACACATTGAAATCATGCTAATTTTTAGTACCTCAGGCCATTTGGGCTGAAAGAGATTCAAGAAATTTTGAAACGAAAACTTAGCTTTTGATCTTCCGTGGGAGTGGTTGGCCTGTCTTGTACTCTTTCATCAATACATTTTCATGAAGTTAGAGAGAAGTTTTCCTCTCCCTAGGATTTGTCTCCTAGGCGCTTCTGCTGATGATTATGTATTGAGTTCAACTATGAATTAAATTTGAAAAAAAAAAAAAAAAAAAAAAGGATGGGAATGCTTCGTCTTGCTTTGACTGATTGGCAGCGATCTGCCAAGATATTTTATGCCTTTAGCTTTGGATATTTTGTTTTGTCCTGTCTTCTTTCAGATCCTCGTGTTTAAATTCAATGGATTCCTTGTCGTCTTGTAAACCTTAATTCTCCTTACCAATATGATCTATTTCTTAGAAAAATTAGTTCATTAGCAGAATTGCTGATGTAGTGCCTTAGTGGTTATAAGAGAATTTGGGGGTGTGGGATATGTGTTTAGAATAGTTATTTCCAACTCCTTGCTAGGGTGTTATGGGGTTGGGTCAAATCTGGCGTTACACAAATTAGCAAAGAATACAAAAGAAGAGGAGTGAGAATAGGGGACTCAACTAACTCAGGAGGAAACAAGCATTGCGTAATGAACCATTTTGGGGCAAAGTTACTGTAGCTCGCCAAAATGGAATGAGCTGGGTATATATATGTGATGGTTGGCGGATTCCGTACCGTCACGTGCGGTCCGTACCACAAGGGGTTCCATCTTTTTACTGGTTTAGCCATACGATCTCGTAGTGTACTGCCACTTGTCATACCTGTGACAACACGCTTTCTCTTTCTTAGCGCTCCGCCCCCCTTGTATAGTAAGGGGAACTTTGGTTGCGCGGCTTTCTCTTATAGGGGTCTATTTTCTCTGACTTGACTCAGCTTGACCTACTTGACTCAGCGGTTAGAGTATCGCTTTCATACGGCGAGAGTCATTGGTTCAAATCCAATAGTAGGTAAAACTGACCGAAAGCCCCGCTTTTGCCAGCATGACAGCAAGCACGGACTGGCAGCAAGGTTATGAAATAAAAGCATCGGTTGCTTCCACTTGTGGGCCTTCTTCGACCGCCTCCCTTTCAATCCTCCAATCTACTACTCCTTAGTAATTCGCTGTTTATGAGTGCATTTTCTTAGCAGACCTTGTCCAATCACGTGGAGAAATAATATGCAAGCACGTCTAGCCTTTATCACAAGATAATAATGCTTGATGGTTGAATGAAAAGTTAATCTCGTTTATTTCATTTTTTTGTGAATTTTAGTTTTGGAATGAAGAAAGACAAATTGCTACAATCGCTAGAATGTAAAAAAATGTATAAAGGATACTCAATTGTTGAAAGCGTTGATCGTTTTGTCGCTGTCCACTTAGATTCCGTTACCACTTCTCTTTCCATTCATGGTTCTTCTTATAGTGCTTGATGTTGCTGTTTACAATAGTGCAGTTGTATTTCATAATTTACCTTTTTATCTTTTGGCATTGTTGATGGTCTTAATTGTGCCAATATGTGCTTATCTCGTGATTTCTTTGTATAGGGAAGGAATACTTTGCACGTATTACTTCTTTAGGTGGTAAACAAACATCTTCAGTTGCCGTCGACCCGAAGCTTTCACCGCCACCTCCTCCTTCTTATGTGTAATTATTTTCTGTTTATAAAGTTATTTTTTATCTTTACATGTGCTTCAGATTTATTACCTGTTTTTTAGATTGATTTTACATTTGGGCTTAATTCTTGGTTGTTTGTAGAGGCTCACCTCTCTTTTGGGTTGGAGTTGGTGTTGGACTCTCAGTAATTTTTTCATCGGTGAGCATGGGTATCCCTTATTTGTTCTTTGGTCAATAGAAATTTCAATTCTTATATAATCTTTGCATTCCTTGTGATTTGTTTGTCTGACTGTTGCATTACATGGCAGGTTGCAACATATTTAAAGGTGAGTCTTTTTTTACAAGGCATGCATAGATCTTGTAGATAAGGTATTATCGTTTCTTTAATATTCTGAATTTCTTGGTTTCTGAACTTGGAAGGCCATGGGAGTTATTATCGTACTTTTTGTATTGGGGCAATAGAACTAAAATATAAACAGTGTTGTGGGGATGACTCCATTTTCGGTTAGTTGCGTTAAGCTGGGTGACTAAAAAGCTGTCTTGAAGATTCTGTGAGAATCAATTTTTACATTTATTTGCATGGGTGATGCATGTAGGCATTTTCAATTTTCAAGCTCCGGTCTATTTCCAAAGAAGCTCTTTCATTCCTATATCTGTATAGAGCAATGCTAGGGGCACAAAATGCTCACGAAAATTTGGTCACAAAATCTTAGTTGTCATTTATTGATTGGAGTTGAAATCATTAAACACTTGGACCCACAGTTTAAACACCCAGTTAATAAATGACAATTAGGATTTTGTGAGCATTTTGTGCCCCTAATATTATTCATCTGTATATCTTTTGTGTGTGTGTGTATATATTTATATATTTATATGTATAAATATGCCTCACACAGTTTAAAGGACATAACTAAATCAGTGTATAAAGAAGGATTGATCGCATGACATTCGCGAACCTAAAGCTCACTTTGGCCCCTTTGGTTTACAAGAATGGAGATTGACAGGAGCCTTTCACGGGCTTCCTTTCTGTGTTATTCAGAGAGATTTGACCATTCGCTTTATTGGTCTCTGCGTTTAGAGATTTAGCTTGCCATACTTCCTGTTTGATGGATTCTTCATTCATCTTGTTGTAATTTGGTTATTCCATTATCTATATATTTGGACTCTTTAAGTTTAGCAAGGTGAAGCCTGTTCACCAGATTTCCACAGTCCAATTATTGATGTGAAGTATTCACATGGAATTTGACTGAAAATTAACACAACTCAATGCTACTTGGCTACTTACAGAAGGTTATATGAATTCTTCATCACCATTCCGCAAAAATCTGGGAAATTAACCTTCAAATTATTGTAGTTGCTTTATGAGCCTAATAAGCGAGTGCCATGACCCTCCACTAGTTTTTCTTTCTTTCTCCCCTCTACTTCTTTCTTTCCTTCGCCCCCCTTGTTTGAATCAAAAGAGAGAGAGAGTTTATTGGGAAAAAGAATGCTATGAGAAAAGATGAATATAAATTCATCAAGAACAAAACAACGAATCATGTAGGAGAAAAGCGACACAGCCAATCCGTTATCCCTCCATATTTTTTCTTTCAAAAAGAAAGATTTGATATAGATGTTTTTAATAGGAAAGAAAGAATTAATTAAATCAAAATGAGAGGAAGTCGAAAAAGATGGACAAGAATTTCATTGAGGGAAAATAAATTAATTGAGAAACCTACAATAAACAGTAATTGCAGTCTAGTCGTTTGGGATCGACAAGCGAAACTCCACAAAAATGCTCCTGTACCAATGTTCAAAATGAAGCTAAAGTACAACTATGTCCCATAAAAGCGACCACGATAAGAAGTGGTCCATAAAGATCCTGCAGTCATACTCTTTCCAAAGATCAGCAAAACCTCATAATACAAAGTGAGACTGTATCTCCATCCGTCGTACAATACCCAAGACACTGCTGGAGGAATAATGATACTCCCGCCGTCACAAAATGATCTTCACGTTTGACTATTCAATCTTTTTAAGGATATGTACACTTGCTTCACTAGCCATGTTGTGTTTATGCACATTTAAGCCTAAATTGTAGAAATGAGAAAAACTTTTTGGGACAATGAAAAATGGCAAATGAGAAGATCATTTTGGGGCAGAGGAAGTACAAATTTAGGACTTACCCAATCCTCTCTAACCACCTTGAACAAACAGTCTCAGCGATACCAAGGAGTGCTGCACTCGAGGAAAAGATAATCATGAGATTTGTCTTACACAACACACCCCAATTTGGGTGAAATCTTCTTATTAGCCAGCCTATTAAGACAGTTTATATTGGGTCTAGAGCACTAAAGATCACACGAAGTGTCTAATTATGAAAGAGGACACCTGCCTTCCAAATAAATGAAGACAGGGGCATAGGAGATAGATCTGGAGAATGGATCATGTGCGCTAAAAAGGATTGACAAGCACTTGGGAAAAAGCATCTATGAGAATGGATCTTAAATAAAGGAAGGAGATTAGAGAGGGCTAGTAGAAAGGCAATCCCTGACAAGGTAATACATTCTCGTGAAGAGAAATAAAGCCCTCTTACTTTCCTCTAATGCTAGCCACCCTTTTCGTATTTGGGTTCCAAGAGGAGACAACGCTAGAATTGCCCCTAAGTGAAACCACAAGATACTCCAAGATACGATTAAGGTCCCAAAAGGAGCTTATCCCTATCGGACGAGCCTATGCCATTGCCTATGTTGATCCCACCAGCACATCACTTGGTCAACCACACCTTAATCCTAGATAAAGGTTAGATATTAGGAGGATGATAATGAAATATTTTGATTTCCTAGTAACATCAGCCGCTAGCTGAAAATGGGAGACCCTCATATTATTCCTCTTGATCTGGCTACTGAAAGCCAACGTTACCTCTTTTCTTTAAAACCTACTCAAAATATGAGCGACCTACATGAACAAGTAAAGGGAGAGAAAGTCACCCAGTTGCAAACTCTGGGAGGCGCTATGCCACTCCTGCCTTAACATTCACAATAATAGAGTAAGCCGAAGAGGAAAAACATCCTTGAATCTAACGTGGTTGTCTAACCCTAAAACTAATTTGCTTCATGTCATGATCAAGAAATATCTAATTCATTCCTTTGCACATTTTTTTTTTTAATATCTAGCTTCAAAACTAGGCCTTTATTGGCTCAATGATCCAAATCTTTCACCACCTCATTTAGTGACTAGGGCCGTATCTGAGATGGTCTCCCCCTACACCTTTCTCAGCATCATCAAGAAATCCTTTGTAATGATCTTGTTGTCGCAGGTAAGGAAGCGCGTAGGTGTAGAATAACTCTCCTTAACAGACCGATCTTCTTAGGGAAAATGGTGATATAGATGGAGTTTGTGTTATCCCTACAAAGCTATTCCCATGAAACTCCCAAAAAGGCGCTCCACATCGCTTTTTCTCACATGTAAGATATATTGATCCTCTATGGAGCAGAGTAACAGAGATAAAGATTAATAGAAAGAGGGTTTGATGAAATTCAAGAGTACCTGATTTTCCTATGTTTATAGAGAACAGCTTAGATCAATTTTATGAGCTTCTTTCTCTGGTTGTTCGAATAATGCTGCTTCTTTACTCTCGTACAGTTACATTATTTGATAGGGTCAGAGATTGTTAGGATCTAGCTATAGGTGCATTTAGACATGACCATTTTTTAACCGTAACCGGCTAACCGCCGGTTTTTAACCGGCCATAACCGGCCAACCGTCGGTTACACGGTTTGGTTAAGGTTAGGCCATTTAGTAACCGGTTAACCGCCGGGTATAACCGGGAAGCTAACCGTCAGTTCAACCGTCTATATTAACCGTCAGTTTCCTAACATTTTTGAGTTAGTTTTCAGAATTACAGTTAGTTTTTAAACGATTTCTGTTAGTTTTCTAACAAAATTAGTGTTTTCCTTCATTTTCTGTCAGTTTTTTTTGACGATTTTCAGTTAGTTTTCTAACAAAAACTTCTAAAAAATGTGTTTTTTTTTTTTTTAAATAAAAATAAAAATACATAACCGGATTATGGTTAACCGTAACCGGACATCACGGTTAGCCGGTTAGGTTACGGTTAGAACTTAACGGATTTCCTAACTGCCGGTTATAACCGTTAACCGCCGGTTATAACTGGATGGTCACGTATAGGTGCATTAGTCGAAAGAGTCCCAAGACTAATTACCTAATCATTATATCCAGGTATGGTTTGCGTTGCACGTTCTGTAAAAATACCGAAGGAATAAGGATGTGGATGCATTCATGCAGACGTGAGGGTGATTTTTGTGCTACACTGTAATTAGTTTTTCCTTAATGAATTTTCTCTACTCTTGTTCAAAATTATCAATATGGAGAGTATTTTTGACTCATAGCAAAGCACACACATGGTTACCGTACAAGTAGAACATGCTGTAGAAGATTCCATGAACATTTCCCAGGTCTGTGTTTCTCCGACCCAGTTGTTGGAAAATGAGTACTTCTCTGAGATGAGGCTTACAAACCTAATCTGGCTGTATTGCACTTTTCATAAGTGCCTCTTCACTCGCAAGCTACTGAAATAGAAGATCATCATAAGCTTTTGTGTGGATCATCTGTGGTACCGGGTAATTGCTACTATCTGCTTCCTTATGTCTGTACTCTGGATAGTACGAATAGAGGAGTAAGATCTACAAGATACAGATTTGTTTAGGTGATCCATTATCCATTAAGTTAATGGAATTGCCAAGGGAGGTTTTCCTTGGGAAAGAAGTCCTGTAGATGCCAGGTAAATATAGTGGAAGAATAACATCAGTAGCATGAACCACCAGAGTTAAGCAACTGGTAAGAGAATCTTTAAAATGTCCAGCTGTCTATGTGTCTTTCAATTATCCTTTTGTTTCAGGTTTTAAAAATCCCCCATTTGAAATTGATGGGGGGTCCGACTTTGCCTCAAAATGGATCACATTGCTAGATGGCCGTAACAAGGGAGTATATATTTAGCTAAAGTTGTAATGATCACCTTTTCATGCTTGCTTCTCGAAAGATCCTTATTTCCCAGCTAGTCTTTTGCCTTCTTGGTTTATTTGCGTATGTGTTTTTGCTTTTTCACAATACCAGTGAATTCCATTGTAATTAGCACTACAGATTGGCATGT
This sequence comes from Campanula takesimana, assembly GCA_026119855.1. Classification (NCBI taxonomy): domain Eukaryota; kingdom Viridiplantae; phylum Streptophyta; class Magnoliopsida; order Asterales; family Campanulaceae; genus Campanula; species Campanula takesimana. Next base: position 34,274 of record JAOWBW010001074.1, on the reverse strand, counting down.
ATTTTTGGTTAGCGTATAGGTTCGTTTATCTCTGAAGCTGCTCCCTTATTTTGAAAAATTTTCTTCTATGTTCATTCAAGTTTTGAGTTTGATCTTAACTGTCGTATATACTAGAATATGGTTAACCATGCTTTGCATACTTGTCATACTTGCTAATCATGGGTTGGTTATGCTTTCAGAATTATGCTATGCAACAAGCTTTCAAGTCTATGATGGGACAGATGGATTCACAAAATAATCAATTTACTAATGCTTCCTTTTCTCCTGGATCACCTTTTCCTTTTCAAACATCTCCAATGCCGGGTGCGGGAACCTCACCTTCCCCTGGACCACCTTTTTCTTTTCCAACACCTCCTAGTCAAAACAAAGTGGCATCTCCTTCTGCGACCTCATCTTCTGCACCTGCTTCTGAACGTGTGGTGGATGTACCTCCTAACAAAGTTGAGGCACCCCCAGCCACGAATTTCGAGACTGACTTAAATGTAGAGGAGGAGCCAAAGAAGTTTGGTACGTAATGACCTTTTTCAGATTAATGACAGTTTTCACCTGTTGAGGACGCTCGAGAACCTCCATTACTCCATCCGTCCCAAAATGTTGTTCCTTCTTTTTTTGTTGTTCCCTCTTTTTATTAGGATAATTAACTTAAACCAAAATTATTACTCAAAGTTCCTTCGTACTAACCTCAAAAGAAGAGGGAACAACATTTTGGGACGGAGGGAGTATAATTTAACAATGACCACTGTATTGTTTGGGAATTCGTTGGCGATCTTGTTGCAAAGCTAGTTGATTAGACTTTCCAGTAGATGAATCATTGACCCACTATTTCTCAGCTTTCGTTGACGTATCTCCTGATGAAACTTTGAAAGCAAGTCCCATCGAGAGTTTCAAAGAATCTATTGAGACAGATTCACAAAAGGATTTTCAGGCCAACCAAGTAAGAATTTATTGTTAGGCTGTTCCTGCAGGCTAATATATTTCATGATTCCTTAAACATTAACTAATTTCTTGGTTTAACGAATGCAGGATTCCCAAAATGGAGCTGCCTCCAATCCGTGGGGTGGTGCTTCCCAGGGACCCTCAACCACGCGTAAGTAGTACACTCTCTCAAGAAATGGCTGATTTGATCTTAAAAATTGTAAGTATGAATTTGATCTTTAAGAATGATCATCATTGTAACATTTATAAATTGAATTTAATCCTCATCTGATAAATTTATGTCAACATTTTCTATTATATACTACACCTGTCTAAACATATAGATGCATTTTAACCTCCGTTTCGGCAACAGGATTAAACTTTGGCTGAATTTTTGTAAATTATACATTTCCTAATAAAAATCTAAGAATCGCCACTGTGTCACTGAGATGATTCTTACGATTGTTTGAGTGAGGAGAATTTGATTACCTAAGCATACTCATTGTATGTCAAAGTGTGACTTGGTAGTATCTGAAATTGCCTTTCAAATATAGAAAGTGGACAATCTTATTTTCCTTCATATATATATACGTACATATATGTATACATGCGTAAATATGTATATACTCCCTCCATCCCACTCGAAATAGGATTCTTGGTCAACTTAATTATTCTTTAACCAACATTTTGATGAAAGATAATTATCTTAATGAAAATCTGAAAATATTTATTGAGCTTATTAGTAACCGTGATACAATAACAAATTTTGAATTTTTATTCGCATCATTATTTTTCTTCAAATTATTGGTCAAAGTATAATTAAGTTGATCAAGAATCCTATTTCGAGTGGGACGGAGGGAGTATGTATGTATGTATGCATATATTAGTTCTTGTCTTGTAGAAAAGCCAACAATATTCTTTTTTCCGAGCATCTCTTTGCACTTCTTCTAGTACTGCTAGTAGGTACCTTGTTTGTGACTGCCGAGATGTTTTTCCTATTAATTTTTTATTTTCTACTCCCTCCGTTTCAAAACATTTGTCGCTTTAGAAGTAAAATTGTTTTTTCAGAATATTTGATACTTTACTATTATCAAGGCATTTTTACTCTTCTGTTTCAATTTTGCCCTTATTAATGATTGTAAAGCATTTCTTGTACAAGCATTTACTCACCTAGAATTTTGGATTATTTTAAGGGCAATTGGGTCTTTTCAACATGCATTTATTGCATTTCTTAATATGTGTGATTGTGTGAAAAGCCTAAAGCGATAGATATTTTGAAACGGATGTAGTAATTAATTATGAGGCGGATCATATCTGTTTTTGTTCAGTTCATTCTCCACTTTTCTATGTAGTTGGAATCCACCTTATCTTCAAGATTTTATTTTAGTCTAATATACTCTTCTTTATCCACGCGCCAAAAAGAAAAAGTAAAAGCACACATGAAGACAATCAATTTATTTTCAACTGTCTTTCTCTTGAAATTTCACTGGAAATTTTTTAGAGAAAGAAAATGTAGATCATTGCAGTGAATAGTTGCGGGAAACCCATCCCGGTCTTTATGTGGCTGTACACAACAGCTATATATGGCACTTGCGTGTTCTTTCTGTACGTGTACTCTATTCATAACATCTTAGTTCTTCAAGTTTTTATTTGATTTGCATTTTATAGAGGACGCTTTACCTTCAATAAGTTTATGTATTCCACATTCTTTTCATTTTAAAGTGCTTCATGGCCATTATCTGGTTCTTCCTATGGCCTACTTTTTAGATATAGCGACTTATCAGTTTGTTTTTGAAACACTACAAGAGTCAAGAACCTTTTTTTATTTAATTATTTATTGATTGAAGTATTACTTTGGGGCATGTTAACTAGCGCCTACGGATGCCTTTTGGCATTTTCCTTCCTTTTTTCTCTTCTTTCCCTCAAGTGCGCGCCTGTTTGGCTACCCAGCTCCCACCTTATTCTCAAAGCTGGAGGCTCAGGTGCCGTTTGGTAACCATTTTTGTTTCTCTTCTGTAACAAGAAACATAAACCATGTTTCTGCTTCTCTATCATTTCGTTCCTATCTACCAAAAACAGAAAAATAATTGCATGTTTGACAACCAATTTCATTCCTTTATCTTACATCCACATTATTTCCCCCAATTTAATTTTTTCTGTTTGGCGAAAAAAATATTCCTCATCGTCCTTGATCATTGCTGTTCTTGCCATCCCATACTAGCTGCTGTCATTGCCGCCATGGAACACCCCGAAACCCCTGTATTACAACCTCCATCTGTGCAATTGAAGTTTAGAATTTATTACTTAACCAAAATCAAATTAATTTTTTTAACATTTATTTTGGGAGTATTAATATTCAGCAACTATCAAAGCAATAAAAAAATTAATACTCGTATCAAAACTAAGATTGGCTTTCATCTTTCAAAGTTCTTATTTTTTTCACGAAGATGCAACTATTTTCAGCCATGTCATCCATAGCCTCTGTTTTGACAACATCATCTCAGATTTCTAGGTTGATGTTTCTCTCATATCTTCTGATTTAAATTTAAAGGATACTAGCAATCGATTTGGGTTTAAGGCAGATTCGAAGGTTACCAAGAGAATCAAATTAGCAATCAATTTGGGTTTAGGGCAGATTCGAAGGTTACCAAGAGAATCAAATTGGGTTTAGGGCTTTGAATATCAAGAACAAGATTGATGTGATTCAAAGGAAGATGAAGGGGTCGGAGGGAAGGAATGAGCGAAATTGAGAATACGACTTTATGTGATTAGAATGAAGACGAAGGAAGATGAATGAACAAAATGAAAAAGAAATTGTCGTTTGTCGTGTTTGAACCCGAGGTGTCGAACTAGCGTTTTTAAGTGGGAAACAATTTCCCATAGGTGAGAAACGAATTTTTTTTGTTTCGAGAAATGGGGTTAAAATGAGAAACGCTTTTTGCTGTAGTAAAAAACAGAATAGTTACCAAACGTATTTCATTTCTCGATTTTGAGTAGAACTTAGAAATAGAAATAAAAATATGAGAAATGAAATGGTTATCAAACAAGCCCTCAGTTAATTGGCTCTCTTGTAGGCTCATCATGGGTTGCAAAATCTAGCAATCTACCTTTATTATATGGAAACAAATCCAAAATCGTACTCTTATGATTGAGTTTAGTTGAGATCATCATATGGCCAATGTCGTATTAATCTTATTCTTTATTGTATGTGCAGAACAAACAAATCCGGTTATGTCAATTGAAGCATTGGAGAAAATGTTTGAGGATCCAAAAATGCAAGAGATGGTTTATCCGTAAAAACTACTCTACCTTGTTTGTGGTTCTTATAGATTGTCTTTGTTAAGGTTTAAGTTTGTGGGTTGATACCAGTTCTATAAGCTTTCTCATTTTTTGATAGGTTACTGTGCATATGGGCCTAAACTTAGGTTGCGTTTGGTGCATCAAGCACTTGATGCTTGATGCTTAATATAATATAGGGTAATTTGGAGGTAGGATGAATTTGATCACATGGAGATGGAGCGCTAGATGTCGAATGTTGAGTGAGGCTCTATTCGTTAAGCAAGGATTTTGATTCTCATCATTAAGAGGATGTTGGACATATTCATGTTGAATGAAAGAATTAAATCATGCATCCTACCTCCAAATTATCCTACATTCTATTAAGCATCAAGCATCAAGTTCTTGATGCTAACAAATGCAACCTTAGTCTTGCTTATCTTCATGATTTGTTTTCTTCTCATGTTTCAAAAGATCTTGGCGAATTCTTGATGCCTTTTTTTGATAATTAATTCCTGCAACCATGATTTGGTGTTTACAAGGACACCTATCAAGGAATCAGTATTTGTGCTTTCGGACTTTATGTGCTACTAGAAGTTTCTCTCTCTCTCTCTCTCTCTCTCTCTCTCTCTCCCCCTCTCTCTTTTCTTTCATATTTTCGATAAGTAAATCTAGGGCTGTTAAACGCGTAGCTCGAGTACTCGACTCGATTCTAATTACTTAACTCAGCTAGTCCCTTTTAACATACTTGTGTTGTTCGATCGACATGAGTTCATCGTTTAGCTTTTTGAGTTACCTGTGAAAGGTTAGATAATCGCCTCGTCCCAAAACATAGTGCCCCTTTCTTTATAAGAGCAGGAATTAAGGAAAAGTGCTATAAAAGTAAGTGCTGCGAGTATGATAAGTGAGATAGGAGAGAGAAAGTGGGGTAAGGAATACTAAGTGGGTGTTTTTTGTGAGTACGACAAGTGGATCCCATTAATAAAAGTATTTTAAATTTTCCTTTTTTGGGAAATGGGACTTTCCAAACAGATACCCAATATTGCAAAATGGGTACTTTCTTATGTGATGGGAGGAGTATGTGTTATCACAAATCAGATTATCGCTAATCAGTCTGAGGAAAAAATATTAATGCTTCAGATCTTCTCTGTTACGCTTCAATCTAGTTCTCTGGCAACGGCCGTTCATTTTCTTCGGTCAATCATTTTCTCAAGCAACAATCTCTGTTTTCGTCGAGTTAATATAATACTATCTCACGGTTCTAATAGCAGTTTCATTAAAAACAAGCTCTCCCTGTTGGGATTGGAGTCCTAAACCTAAGGGGAATCAAAGGGGGAAAAGGAGTCTAAGTCAAAGGGGGGTGGAAGAGTCGAAGACGTGCTCGAAAAGGAGAAGGAAACAGCTGCCGGGAGGAGCCGGGAGGAGTGGGAGGCAGCTCAAAATAATGTGTGTGACAGCCCAAACCATCAGGAAGGTTTAGGGTCATTTTTGGTCATAGTGGGCGGCCTCACACCTAAAACAGCTGCCGGGAGGAGCCGGGAGGAGTGGTAGGCAGCTCAAAATAATGTGGGTGACAACCCAAACCATCAGGAAGGTTTAGGGCCATTTTTTGGTCATAGTGGGCGACAGCCCACTCTTGCCCGGAATAAACCCTGATTTGTTTCCTATTTTGATTAGATCTCTTCCAAACCGACTTAGGGCTTTCTTGTGCACCTATATAAGCATAATTTCGTCCAGAATATTGTGTGCTTGATAGGAGAAAGTTAGGATATCAAGGAGAGCCACAAAATAGAGTCTAGGAGGGGGCCGGGGGCCTAGGAGAGCCATGGGGGGCGATCCTACAACCCGGCCATGACCATATTGTATGTGTGTTCTTGGGAGATGAGAGATAATAATGTATAGGTGAGAGAGATTGTTCTTGGAGAGAAGACATGCTAGATCTATGTGAGTGCATGTGCAAAGTTGTAATAATCTTCATATATTATTACAGTGATATCCTGGCTTGGTGCCTCCGGATGTAGGTGAACTGGGGAACAAATCTATGGTGTTATTGTTCTTTCATATTATTATTCATGTGTTGATTTACTTTCTCCATGATTGATGACTGCTAGTATGGGCTAGTGGATGAGGAGATCCCCCCAAATCCCCAACACTCCCTCCCTCCATCCATCCACAACTGACAAAAGAAGCAACACCGGTAGACGTGGCTGGCCCTAGAGAGATAACTGAAAATTTGATAATCTATAGTTCTGGGTGTCCCTCATTACATATTCCATAAACTGTGTGTTTGATTTCTTCCATGGTTGCGGGGCTGTTTGGAAACCAAGAAATTAATGGTCTATTTAGTGGTGCGATCTCTCCATATGTTTCAGTTTGGCTCTTCAGGAATTTTGAGATGGGTTTCTTGAATTGAGTTTTGATTGACGTTTTAAGTTGTTTAATTTGGGATATCCGTTTTGTTTATGAACAAGGATTTTTCTTTATATGACGGAGAAAAGGGATGGTCGTTTCCGGTGAAGAAGATTGAAGCATGACGGAAAAAAGGATCTGAAGCATGATTTTTTTTCTCAAACTAACTCGACACTTTGGATGGCCTTCTTCTTGATGATTCTACTGTCTAAAAATATTTTTTGTTTTCTGTAAACTAAACAGGCTGGTAGTATTGTCAAGATTGTTTACTTCTTAGTAAATGAAAAAGAAAGAAAATTAAAGTCAATCACATACCAGTATAACGACCCAACTATGGTTAAGCTCAGAAAGAGTTATGTTCAAGGTGGATTTTAGCAGTTGAATTCATAACCATATTTTTTCAAAATGTATTCACTTGTCAACATCTCAATGGGATCCAATTTTCCACTGTTAATGGGCCATCCGCCACTATTCTGCTCCCAAATTCTGTTGAAGAAATTGAATTTATAGAGTAGTTTTAGGTTCCAAGCATCCTTTACGTGACCCAAGCCCGAGGCAGCTACACACAGTACACATGCTATTTTTACTACTTCCATGGGTTGTCATGTTTCAACCGTACGCATGCAATATGTCACTACCACCATGGGTTGTCATGTTTCAACAAATTGACAACCTTCCTTTTGCACCAATTTTGTATCAAATTTCCCCTCGTTATATTGACTTCAATTTTTTGAGGGCAATATAAATAACTAATCAATTGTCAATTTACACGAATGGTAAAACCCCACCTCTTAAAGTGGGATGGCAGGAGTATTTTATTTTGCAATTTTCTCACCCATAATATTCCATTCTGCGCCGTTGATGGTATATCAGGTATTTAATGTAACCATTTGCAACATTTATTGCTTAACCTTGTGGCACCTTAGTATTTAGGTCTACTTCGCTGGTGCTGATTACACAGTATATCGATTTGGATTTCAGCTTTAGCAGATTGCCATAGTGGATCCTGCTAGGGATTGAAGGGGATATTCTTCACAACATCAGTTTCCTTATGTTTTTATTTCTTTTGTCTCTCACATAATTGTTTCTTTAATTCAGTGGATGACTTCTTAGCTGTTCCATTCCTAGTTTGACCTAGTGATAGCTTCTTCATTTATCAGAAACGGAAAAAAAAAAAGAAAGACAAAAAGAAAGAAATGGGAAAAGGAAAGAAATACATGAAAAAGAAAATAGAGTACAATGGTAATGGTGCCCATGATCAAACGTCCAATTACACGTCCCCCATGAACAATTAATATTAAGGACTTTCCGTCTTAAGACATGGCATCATATTTTTTAAGGTACCAGAAAAATCTTGTTAGTCAACTATTATTTCACATAATCTTTTACATATCTAATTTTGGCTTCTCAGACTTTTTACTTGATGGATTCCTGGTACATTATTTCAAATCTCTAACATACATGCAATTATTAAGGAATATCAGGGGGTATGGAACCTCTTTTCATGGTCTTAGCTTATGGGGAAAGAGAGTTGGGTGCTCGTCTTTAATTATTGCTTTTTTGTCCCCCCCCCCCCCCCCCGTCCTGATTAGTTTATGATTGTTGTATTAATAGTTTTATGTTTTGAAATCAAAACTTTCTTCTTATTAATCCATTGAACTAATTATTTTGGATCTTTGCAGCTACCTTCCGCAGGAAATGAGGAATCCCGAAACCTTTAAATGTAATAAGTTCATACCTTACTGCTTTCTACGTTAGACACAATATTATTGCGCGTGACTGTGACATTTTACTGTCAGTATAAGCGTTCATTCAGCTTTATATGCCTTCATTTGTTAGTGTCCGCTGCATTACTTATTTCCTGGCATGAGAATATCGAACTTTTCTACTTTTTTGCAGTTTAATTGTTGATAGTATGAGGTTTATGTAGTTTCTCCCTATAGACACCCCGCCTTGGACTTCTCACCCCGATTGCATACATAGTATTTTTATTTAACTTGTTTTTGTTAATTTCTGTTACTTCGGTTAAGTTCCTAACTGATTCCGTTAGTTTTGGACTAAACTGAATAACATGGTTAACTTTAGAGTCATTTCTGTCATTCTGTCTTTTATACCCCCGGGCGCCTCCCGTAATGGTCATGGGGCGCGCGTGCGTTTGGTCCAATAGGCCGGACTCGCGCGCCTCCCATTTTGGCAGTTACGGATTGTGCCATTCTTCTCTCCATTTCCTAGTTGCAAAAACTCCTTTTTACATCCAAGTTCATCCCCCTTTTATCTTACAAATCCCAATCCCATTATTCAAGCCTTTTCTTTAAAACAAAATATTTCTTTTTATTATTATTTGATTTTCTCTTTATTATTTAATTTCTTTCTATTTTTCTATTGGTTGAAAGACCATATTTTCCTCTCTTTTTCACCTATAAACACCTCATTTTTTTTTACCTTAGAAAGGGACTTTGGACTTCAACTTTCTTTACACCAAAAACTCTACACAAATTCTCTCAAACACCACTTCTTACACACAAAAACTCTACAAAATTCTCTCTACACCAATTTCTCCATAAAGAAGGCTTCTCTCTACAAAAACTCTACACAAATTGTTCCATAACAATTTCTTTACAACAACATTATTTTCTTCATCAAGATTGGAGTCTTCTTTCTTTTCCCAACAAGGTACAACTTCTCTTTATTTATTTATGTGCTTTCTTTAGTACGCAATCCCCATCAAATGGGACATGACCAAATGATCACTTTATTACATTAAAGTTGGTTAAAGGTTATCTCCCTACATTTCAAATACTACTTTAAATTCCCCACTTTTATTTTAATGTAATTGTTAGAATAGTTTGACATGTAATCTTTAAGCATAAATCAATATAAAGAATTTCCCTTTTCTTTCCCTTGCAATTGTTAGCACATTTCTCATATTATTAGAAGGACATTTATGCATTAGAACACCTTTAGTAGCAAGACCCGCGTAAGCGGGGCGGAGTGGGCGTTTAAGTACTTCCCACTCCGTCACCTAACCCCCGAACCCCTCTCTCCCGAATCTTTGGTTTCGTAATATTAAAATAGGCTATTTCTTTAGGTTTTCTTGTGTTCTTTTAAAAACATAGGTGGCGACTCTACAAATTGAAACCAATTAGACATCCTAGGATCCTTCCACCGCTCTAGCCAAGTAGTGGGCTCTCCCGGGGTATCTACACTCCCCCTCCTTTACGTGCGTTGGATCTGATTGCATTATTTTGTTATAAACAAGTTTGAGAGAATCTTATCTGCTTGGTGTTAACTTTTGTATTTCTTGTTTTGAATTTCAGTAAACTAAGTAATTGGCATTGGTATTATTGTCAAACCTGTAATGGTGAGACTTGTAAGATCTCGTGTTTCTCATATGGATGCAACTTTCTTGCATGTTACAGGGATGTTACAAAACCCTCAATATCGGCAAGAACTGCAAGCTATGTTGCAAAATCCACAAAATATGTTGTAAGTTCCTCTTTTCCTTTATCCACTTAATGATTAATTGGCATTTGGTTAGTTTTCTATCTCATGGAGAGTCAACGTAATTTATTTTCAAGTCAACTGAAAATAAGTTATTTTATAGGTTAGAATGACTAACTTTCTCTCGCCTCTGTATGTCATTTTGCAATCACGATTTTCTCTTTCATCTCTTTTCCAGGTAACGCCTCATATGTCAAGCAAAATATTTTTAGAAAGGGGATTTCCCAAAAGTCCTAATGCAACTGAGTTGATATATGAAACTCTTTTAACTCCTTAAAATGTCCATCATAGTTAGAAGTGTAATGATTAAGACAATCCTTATAAAAATTCTTTGACTAATTATCGCTCACATGCCATTTGGTAGGACCAATAAATTACCTTGAAGAGTTGAAGAACACAACAATAAATGCACTAAGAATAATCCTTGAAGAACAAATCACATTGTAGGATAAATTTATTGTCCCGGAAGGTGCCATTTGAGTGGCAATGGGTAGGATAAGTGTAATAGAGAATGCATGAGTCATCTCACCTCCAAGTGCTTGTATTAGCTTTAGTTGCGTTTGGAGTTTTCGGAGAGTCAGCCATTCCTTCAATGCTCTTGCTTGCATATGATCTTTCATAAGTGGTTCTTGATTGATTACTTGGGAGAGGAAATGGTAAACAAATATGCCCCTTCGATTGAGTACTAAGTCCTTTCTTGGCCGTTATCTTGGGGTTCCTTTAGGTGGTAGCCTGATGCATGCAGGGTTGCAGGATACTCTCACAATGGCATCGAATCGCAGGTATCGATTCGCGATTCGATACCGAATCGATACGTTGGAATACGCGAATCGTTATCTTCGATTCGTGTTCCGATACCTTGAAAAATCTGTTTGAATTCGCAATAAATGTCCTCTAAAAATGAAAAGTCATTGTTGCAATAAGTGAATGCTGTACATTAACTTATTATCCTTTCCAAGGATAAGTTCAAAACAGCTATAGAAACTGAAAAGCCACAATGTTATTATCAAGGAGCTCTATGATTAGTCCCTCACTATAAATGCCTGTTGCCTGCCAAAGACTACTCCAACATACAAATTCTTTCCAAAAATCAAATTATACAACCAAATAAAGTCACTACAATTTCAAAATTAAAATGTTGATTTTCGATGAGGAGTAAGTTTATTATTATTATTATTATATATCTTTTAATATTTATTTAAATCAAACGTACTACTATTTCGAATTCGCAAATCGCAATAATTGTAATACTCTACGTATCGGATTCCATAGATTGAGCGAATCGCGAATTCGTATCGCGAATTCGAATCGGACGAACTACGAATCGTGCAACCCTGGTCCAATGACCAGTTCTTTTTGGGACCCGGTCGTAGACAGAGTTAAAAAACGCATTACAAGTTGGAAACGGGCTTATTTTTCTTTAGGGGGGGGGGGGGCGACATCACCTTGATTTGAGCTTGTCTTGCTAGTATCCCGCTTTACTATCTCTCCTTTTTTAAAACTCCGATTGTTGTGGCTGAGACTATTAAAAGGGCAGCGGGGAAATTTTTGTAGGAAGGATTGGGTGAGGGGATCATCTAGTGGCTTGGTATAAAGTTTGTCGCCAACAAAGGAGAGTGGTCTTGCTTTGGGAACCTGGTAAGCCGGAACATCTCTCTAGTTAGTAAATGGCTTTTATATTTTCTTTGTGAACCTCTATCTATTTGGCATTAAGTTACTATAAGTAATTTCGCGATGCATGTAGCAATGGTTGGATACTGTTTTCCAAGGTTTGGGTTCCCACAAAAGCCCGTGAAAATTTATACATCAATGTCATCGCCTAATCCTTTTATTCAGTTGAAGGTAGGTAATGGGGCTCAAATTCAATTTTAGGAAGATGTTTAGTCACGTAATTCTTGCCTAAGGGATCTTTTTTCTCGTTTATATCCTCTTTCCTTAGTTCATTGGGTCCCTATTGCGAGTTTCAGATTTTTGGGGAGGGGATCCCTTTTCATGAAATTTACATTTTTTCCGTGATCTTAATGATAGAGTTCTGATGAGGTAGGTACTCTTCTTTCCTTTTTATCTCATGTCAGTTTATCAAGATAGACATGATTATCGGGTTTGGGCGTACGAGGGCTCTGGAATTCTTTTTTGTAATCTTCTCTTCTTGATTTGGGGTCCCACTTCATCTACATTTCCTTGATAATCGTGTGTTTGGGAGTCCAAGACTCCCTTCATAATTCAAGCATTTGTGTGGATTTCAGCGCTTAATAAACTCAATAAAAATGACAAGTTGCAGCTCCGTAGGCTACTAAATGTTTATCGCCAAATTGGTGTGTGAATCGAAAGGAGTCCGCTGAGACACATGATCATCTATTTCTCCATTGCAGGCTTGCTCAATTTCTATGAGATCGTCTATTTAAGGTGCCAAGGAAGTCTGGGTTACTCCTAGGTCTATTTATTCTCTTATTCAGATTGAATTTAGAGGTTTCGGAAAAGGCGGAGATGTGTGTCTTTAGAAATGCAAGAAGAATATAATATTGGCAATATCTCATCTTGAATTTCGATTGCCAACAAAAATCCCTCTAACTCATGTTTGTAGCCTCATTCATAGCTTATTCAGTGCATCCTTCAGTTCCTTTTATAATTGGGATAGCATGAGAAGTCTTGTATTTGGTTACTCACCAAAATTATTGCAAAATGGTTTTTTTGATCGGCTTGTATTTCTTAATCTATTATTTTGATGCATAATTAGAAAGAAAATTCTGGAAATATTTTTGGTTCGGTTATATTTATGTTTTATACAGTAAATCACCAACTCAATATCGGATAAGTCATGTCCAGAAGGTGTTTCATGAGCTTATCGTATCTTTACAGTTTTTAATTTAGTTTTCTCAATAACATGTTCTGATTTCAGATGCAATGATCACTTGGTCTCTGTTATATGACTAAGTTCCAATTATTCTCGCTCCACTTAGAGGTCCCTACTTTTGTTTCTGTTATGTTCTGCACATAGATTCTCGTTTCAAGAATAAGCTTGATTCTAATTTTTTTTACCCCTTGTGAAGCAAAACATGTTATCACGACTATTCTGATTGCTTCTAGGTTTACTGGTGGAACTCTTAGATTGCATGATTTTTCAGTGGGAAGAAGGGAATATCTGTAATCTATATTTAGACTTGAAATATAAACTTGAATTTTATGGCTCATTGGTTTTATTTCATAATTGTTGGGCTTATTTACTTTGTAAAGTGTTGTGAAAATACTGCATCAAGATGACTGCCAATTTCGACTTTAGAATTTCTCGTCCTTAATATCTTCTCACTTTCTTGTTTTTTGCTTTCAGAAATCGCATGGATTCATTGAAAAGTTTCGATATTAACAGCCCCGAGATCAAGCAGCAGTTCGGTGAGTTTGGATTAGTGATTAACTTTTAATTCTTAGGCTCCGTTTGTTCCATGAAGAATTAACTTCCTGAAAATAGCTAAATAACTTTCGGAAAATGTTTTCTAGGAAATGAAATGTATTTGTTTTTAGTTGTTTGGTAGATTTTAGGAAATTGTTATTTTCCGGTTGCTGGTAAACTTTGTGAAAACGCTTCTGGGATTTATTTATTTTAAAAAAACAAAAAAATTAATAAGGAACTACGATTTAATCACGAGTAACAATAACCATTTTTTAGATGGGGGGTGGGGGTGTAAAGTAACAAAGTACGAATAATATTTTTCTTTATGATGAAGCAGCAGTCAGTCCATGCAATAATATTTTTTAGATGGGGGGTGGGGGTGTAAAGTAACAAAGTAACAATAATATTTTTCCGATGGAGCCAAAGACTCACTATTTTTTGGCTTGGGAATATGATGGAATAAAGCAAAATGGGTCACTAAACTGTCTGCGCTTCTTTGTGATGAAGCAGCAGTCAGTCCATGCAATTTTCGACGCAATTTTATCATGGGTCATCTGGAAACAGCCTCTATGTGCTTTAATACAGGGGCAAGGCTGCGTACATCCGACCCCTCCTTACCCCACCATAGGTGGGAGCCTTTGCGGCACTGGGGTAATGTTGTTGTTGTTGTTGTAGACGAGGGGTGGGCGGGCGTGGGGGTGAGGTGGGGGTGTTAAGAAACAATTTATGTACAAGTAACAATATTTTTTAGATGAGGGGTGGGGGTGTTAAAGAAACAAATAACATTTTTTTTAAGTCGGGCTAAGGGGTAGAGTAGGAGTGGGTTTGGCGTGGGGATGTGGGGTGGGGGTGTTAAGAAACATTTGAAGTACTATTATGGTTTCTTGGGTTGGGGGTGGTGGGTGGGGGTTTGAGGTGCTGGAGTGGGGGGCGTTAAGAAACAATTAATATCCGGGTAACAATATTTTTTTCAGAAGGGATGGGGGTGAGTGGTAGGCTTAGTCGTACCGGAACTCAGCCACTAATAAAGTAATTAGGGTAAGTTCAGGGTCAATCCGCGAAGAACAATGATTATTTGCGTACTAGTCACTTTAGGGCAACTCCAATGGTAGTCCTAAGCTCATAGGTATCAAAATCAAAATTTGATACCTATGAGCCACTATTCACATGGTACTAAGAAAACTATCTCCAACAATAGGTATCAAATTTATGATTTCAAATTAATTTTTATCTTGTTTAACATTATTAATTCTTTTAACATGATAAACAATTTTAAAGTGGGATCATTAGTTTAATTAATATTTATAAAAATAAATATTTTTTTACAATTATAATTATATAAAATAATTTACTACATCCGTCACGATGAATGTTCAACAATTTTTTTTTTTAAAATCTTGATTAAAAATAATTTATTTTTTCTGAATATTTAATTTGAGACAAAAAAAAGTATAAACAAAATTTAATCTAGTATTCTATTACAGAATCTAAAAAAAATTATGGTTTCAATTTATTTATATTAATTAGCATTATTAATGACATAGAAATATAAATAACAAGTTGATTGAATGAAAAAAGAAAAAAAAAACCTAGTCAATCTGCCAAATATTAAAGAAAATAAAACAAATGTTGAAATATTCCCGTTGATGCTCAGTTTGGGCATTTGAAAAGATCAAAAGTTTTGAAATGACAAGGGGGACACAGTCATGTGCTGCCGGTTTCCTCACAAAGTCAGTCCACTCCCGCGCGTGTGCTGCACACAATAGTCTTTAGCATGATAGCAAATATGCTACCTTAGTTAGAACTAAATTAAAATTTGATACCCATCATTTTCACCATTGGAGATGCTAAGACTTTGAACCCACCATTGGAGTTGCCCTTACCAGATTAGGGTTGAGTTTTGATGATTAAATCCTAAGATGGGGAAATTAAACTAAGTTGATTAAAGACAATGATGTAAAAGCACATCAGATTTGATTACTATCCACATCTTCTAATTCAATGTCATTGATAATTCTTTTCTCCGTTAATCCTATTCACTTGATCACGAGATGTGTTTCAATCTATGTCATTTAGTTAATAGCTGTGGCACACTAACTATAAACCCTAATCAATATTAAACTTAAACTGGCACAGAAAAAGTCTAATTATTAATTGATGATGTTTTAAGAAACTAAGATCAAGAACGCATTCTAAATTAATAGATAATCGACTAGTTTTACTTCGCTAATTGCTATGGCACATACACAATTCGCGAATATGTTACAGTGTAAACCCTAATTCTGGCACAAAACATGAATTTCCAGCCAAGATCTATAACAAGAACTAGTGAATTGGCCAAATCCATAAACCCTAGATATAGATCTAAAATCAATACAAGTAAAACTATGAACAAGAATTAATTTAGAGAAAGAAATACCTCAATTGAATCAAAATACGGTTCGATCTCAATTCCAAAGCAATGGAGTTTAGTTCTCCATACACGTGTTCAAAGCTCCAGAGAAAGTAAAGAACGTTCTAAAATTATCAAAGAGAGATCCCCAATCTAATGTTGATAACAAGTTTTAAATACTCTAGTTTGATACAAGTCTAAAAAGGAAACAATACAACAACAACAACATTACCCCAGTGCCGCAAAGGCTCCCACCTATGGTGGGGTAAGGGGGGGGGGTCGGATGTACGCAGCCTTGCCCCTGTAGGTAGGCTATGTCGCACACCTAACAAATTAAACCGAAACTCGGCCCTAAATAATGTAAATAGGGTAAGTTCAGGATCGATCCACGAAGAACGGTAGTTGTTTGCGTAATAGTCACTTAACCAGATTGGGGGGTTGAATTGTGATTGTTAAATCCTAAGACGGTAAATTAAACTAAATTGATTAAAAGCAATGAGTAAAAAGCACTTCAGATTTGATTCCTATCCCCGTCCTCTAATTCAATATCACTGGTATTTTTTTTTTGTTAATCATATTCACTTGATCACGAGATGTATTTCAATCTCTGTCTCTTCTTACAGTCTAGTCTATAGCAGTGGCACACTCACTATAAACCCTAATCAATATTATACTTAAACTGGCACAAAAAAAGTCTAATTCAATGTACACGCAATGTATAAGTGATAGAACTATATTTTTTGTAAAAAATCAAATGTGATACTCCCTCTGTCCTGGAAATGTCCTGCTTTCCATTTTTGTTTAATGTCGTCTTACTAAAAACAGGATATGAAGTTTGGTGATCTTCCTATACCACCCATTCTAATTCTAATAGGCACAAGCATCCCATTCCCATTCCCATTGGAAGTGCCACTCTACCCATTTGAGTAGATTGGGGTAATCAAAGAAACACAACTAAAAGCTTAAAAACATTGACTTGTCAACTAAGACATTTATTACTCCCTCTGTCCCGCTTTAAGGTTCTTACTTTCCTTTTTAGTTTGTCCCAATTTAAGGTTCTTACTTTGCTTTATTACCTAAAATGGAAAGTGGGACCCACTTGTCATTCTCACAACAAAAACTCCCTACCCACTTTCTCTCTCCCACTTTACTTTTCATACTCACAACATTTACTTTTTCTTAATCTCCGTGCAATGTCAAACTAAGAACTTTAAATTGGGACGGAGGGAGTATGAGATAAAAGGAGTATTTATTTTGAGAAGCAGAAGTATGTAGTAAAATTTATTTATTTTAGGGTGGAAAAAGTATAAGTGTAATATAATATATTTATTTCAAAATAGGGTGAGTATTTATTTTGAGGCAAAGTGAGTATATAAGAAAAAAGAAAAAAAAAGAGAGAAGAATTTAACGCAACTTAAAAAGATGCGCCAGATTTGAAGCCAAAACATGAGTGCGCTATATTTGAAGTTGGCTTTAGCGTATTGTTAGACTTAGTTTGGCGCTGTTTTTGCGCTAGAGATAGAGATATAGCATTCCCTTGGTTATGCTCTTACATTGACTATTTTTTTTTTCGGTACCACTTACCAAACAACAGAAAATAGGGAAAACATTTTTGGAAGTCATTTTCCCCTAAATAAACGGAGTCTTAGTTAATGTAATTGTTAGCGGGACATACCTCTATGTGAGTCTGAGTAACATAGCCCACTCCCAACTGATTCTTCTCTCATTATTCCTATTGATAAAGATAAGAGGGTGGCTGACTATGAATTCTGAAGTGGAGCTCCTAGATGGAGAGGAAGCTGATACTCAGAAAGGTTTCACCAGTATAGGACCAATTGCAAATCCCGCCATTATGTACAGCATGATGGAATTATGGTTGCTACGAGCACTATTTTATACAGTTACATAGTAACTTGGGTAATCTCAATACTAAGTTCAATGTAACACTTTTGATACCTCGCCCTTACGCAAGAAAAGCATCAACTGAAAATGGTTCAAAATGATGTAATTTTTTTGCTATGACGGCCATTTATTTAGCCCTGCATCTATTGGAGTAATATCTTCTTAAACTGGAGTTTGTCATGATCAATTGCACTTTTTCTTTGTATACTTAATTATCATTGCTGTTGTTAACGCACTTCTGCACCATAATTAAATTGGGTAGATTTGAATCAACATTTTATTTATATGTTTGTCTTATTGGCCAGATCAAATTGGGCTTACCCCAGAAGAAGTTTTTTCGAAAATAATGGACAATCCTGAAGTTGCCATGGCATTTCAAAACCCAAGAGTTCAACAAGCCATAATGGATGTACGCCCTCCTGATCTTCTTTTCATTTAGATTTTGTTTTCTCTGTCTTATTTGTTGATTTATTTCCTAAAATGGGTCCTCCTAATCATTTGACCTTTAGCATAAGTGTAGCTTTACTCTGTTTGCTGTTAATTCTTTTCGACACTTTTCATGTTTTCAGTGTTCTCAGAACCCGATGAGTATCACAATGTACCAAAATGATAAGGAGGTAAGCCAACAGCTTTTCTGATATGCGTTTATTTGTCTTTCGTGTTTATGCTCTAAAGTAAAAGCTGAAGTGCTTGTACTGAAAGGCATTTCCTACTCTATCCTAAAAATACGTTCCATCTGACTATTTAAAACTTGTAATGATATAGCTTTACATGCTTGTACGTCAGTGAAAATGCGTTAAACTCTCCCTCAGTCCCAAAACGAATGTGTAATTTCTAGAAAATTTTGTACCATCAGATTTCTAAAAAACTGTCCCTATATGCTCTATTACCATATTTTTTCCCACTTGCATCGTTACTCGCAAAACTAAATGTTTAGAAAGTGGATAAGCAAGAATGTTTATGCATATTAACCATTAGATTTATACTAAGGTGCTCGGACTCTTTGGTTGACCTCGCCGGGCTCATGTTGACTATACTAAAATATGAGTGTCCGACACGGGTACGGCGGGGTAAACCAAAGAGTCCGAGCATCAGAGGATTTATATAACGTAACCATTTTCAGAATATTACTTAAAATGGAAAATACTCTCTCCGTCCCATAACAAACTTCCCATTTTGGGTTTCCCGTTGGAAACTCCCACTTATCTAAAAAAGAAAAGATTCCTTCCACTTTCTCTCTCCTCCCACTCACAACAACTATCCACTTGCTATTCCCTACCCCACTTACTCTCTCCTTCCCACTCACACTACCTACTTTTCCTTAATTCTCGTTCCTAACATTCTATGAGAAGTTTGTTATGGGACGAAAGGAGTAGACATTAAGTCTGGGAAGAGTTTGGGACGGAGGGTGTATTAAAAACATACTTAATGCATCCGGCATTAATATGTTTAAATCAAATTATGTATTGGACTTTCCTTCCAAGTGCTAGTTTCTATAAGCTCAGCCTTTTGCTGTTTCTTGTGTTTGATGTGTACTAAAAATATCATATGTTTTGTGGGTAACTCAGGTTATGGATGTTTTCAATAAAATATCGGAGCTCTTTCCTGGCGTAACCGGTCGTTGATCCAACTAGTTTCTCGAGAGTCGTGCCTTTTGCCTAGGATGAGTGAGGCTTATATGAGCAGTTGAAATCAAACATCTGCCATAATTATCGCGTGGGGTGGGAAGAAGGATGGTCGGTTTGATCATATACTTAGTGCAGTGCGGTGCAGTCTTTCCCAATGTGGTTGCTAGATAAGTGTCTTCCCCTTTTTGTGTAGTGTATCATATTTACGACTTTTACAAATGCTTCTTCTCTTGCAAAGTCTAGAGATGCTAAATACAGATGATTATTTTGCACAAGTTGTAAACCTCTCTCTCTCTCTCTCTCTCTCTCTCTCTCTCCACTGTATATGTTTCATACTCCTCCGTTCCATAACAATGTGTACAAACTTCACTTTTGGTCGTCTCATTGATAAGTCACACTTTCTTAAACTGAATTATCATGAGAGTACAGATTGTTTATTTATAGTAGCTAAACAGCAATTGTTTTCAATTAGTAAAAATGTTGCATAACACACTAACTAAAACGCTAACAAACTTCAACCCACACAAGTCTAAAAGGATTGAGGATCATTATCTTGTGTATAAATTACCAATGAAGGGCTTTCCAAAAACTTTGACCAAGATATGTCAAATATTTGTCCATTTGTTTTTTTTTTTTTTTTGTGTGTATTATTTTGAGGGCCTCTTCCAAATTTTGTAGGATTAACGTTTGTCTAAAATGAAGCAAAGTGGCAACCGAAAATGATTGGCTGATTTTCAGAAATTATTAAGATTTTGAGAAATTATTAAGGGCATAGTAAGTATTTGATCTTTAGTTGTCAATATGATTGAAGTACTACTAATAGTATTTTATGACAATTTAACTATAATATTTTAATTTTAAAACTATTATTAATAGTACTTTTAACGTTTTATCAATAGTGTTACTTCCGTTTCATAATGATTAATCTTTTTTTTTATTATTATATATGTTTAAAACGAATGACTTTTGTTTTGTGACGAAAAGTATCTCTAAATGACTGTTTACCATTTTCTTTCATATTTCATTTTATACTTGTGAAACGAAAAGTTCGAAAGTGAATAACAAAAGATTATGAATTTGTTAATGTTAAAAGTCAGTATTTTTCAGTGTCCCTCAAATAGAAAAAAGTTCTTATTGTTTTGGGCCGGAAGAACTATGTTACAGAGCTTCATATGCAAAAACAATATTTAATGTTTTGTCAAAGTTAATCAAGTTGACCATTAAAAAAAAAAAAAACTCAAATTGTTTGGGTACAGAGGAAGTAAGTAAAACCTTTACTAATAACACAAGGATTAAACTCAATACCAGCAAGAGGATGTGAGAAGTGGCATGCTCCTAAAACAGGTTTTCTTAAACTGAACTCTGATGCATCGTTTGTGTAACGACCCAAACTTTCACATAATAAATAAATTCCATAAACTAGGGAAAATCCCAAACGTTAACATAAATTCAAAACCAACGTTACCGTTCAACGGCTAGTTTACTTAATCATAATTCAAACAGTGCGGAAGCATAACTAATATTTAAATCCCAACGGCTAGTACAACCCACTAGCTCCACACAAAACAATTAATGTCTTAAACTCTTCAAAACCTCGGACTGCCATTCCTTGCAATCCATCTAGATCCTTAGTCTTTACTTGGGAAAAATAATATAAGAAAGGGGTGAGCGAATAATGCTCAGTAAGTTTATACGGGATCTCTCCAGGTACTAAGAAGAGATGACCGAAAGAACGGAGCCAAACAATATATTTCAACGAAAGGCTAACATCAATAAACTTTAACTATACTTATACCAAATACAGTTATCATATTCAAAGAATTATGGCCTTAGTACAAGTTTGTAAAATCCACAGTTTCATACATCACCTTTTCAGGGTGTCGAGAGACTTTACACCTCCTCACGGTGCTCCCTCATTAAGTTCGATCATGATCATTAAGCCACTTCATCAAGCAGCGTTTACGCCTAATTCTTTTCAATCAAATTAGACTATCTTAATTAGCCCTTTTTACTCAGACTAATTCTAGCTAAGCCCTTTTCAATCAGACTAAGCCAACTGTACCTGTTTCAATTAGATACATCCATATTCCACAAAGTATTCAAGGTACAATAATACATAAACAATTTCAATTCACTTAGATACCCTATGAACAACATATATCATGGGTAAGATAATTCAAAAGACGTTATATCAACATCGGAGTTCAAATGCTACCGGCCATTAGTAGCTACACTTTGAAAGAATCAAGAGAATCCTACTTTAAATGATGAATCTCAAATACTTAATGAACGTAATCCCTTACCTTGGGTTGCGTTATTCCTCTTAGCGAATCCTTGCGTACGAATCTACAATCATGCATAAAATACTTCTTAGGGCAAGTAATACTATTTATTTCCGTCCCCAAATACTTTCCTTTTACTTTCTTAACCTCATGAGTTTATCTTCTTAAACCCTTTTTAAGGTTGATATTCATTCTAGGGTTTGTTCTACCCATTAATCGTCTTCCCAAAATACCCTCTTTAGTTTACCAAAATACCCCTAGGGTTTCGCTATCTCTTATTCCCAATTAACATGTTTTGGATTGCATGATTCCCATTAAAACACTATTCACAGCTTGAAAAGTTACTATTCACAGCACTCATACACACACTGTTTTCACCTTTAAAAACACACACACACACACACACACGCATAATACACACACACACAGCCGCACACACTCACGCACACACGGCACACACACACACTTCCAGCACCCACATACAATATTAATCAAAACCCTAATCGAAATCTTTTCTCAATTATCAATCTTATAAACCCTAGTTCATCTTTAGGGTTAGGGTTTCAATTTCATAATTTACTAAGTGGCTAAACGGAGAAATCAAAGCTTAAAGGGTAGGGTCTTTACCTTAATCGCTTCCCTCTCCTTTTCTCTTCTTCTTCTTCTTCTTCTTCTTCTTCTTCTTCTTCTTCTTCTTCTTCTTCTTTCTCCTCTTCCGGTCTCTCTCTCTCTCTGCGGTTCTGTCCGCCGCCTCTCCCTCTCTCTATTCCCGTTCTTTCTTTTGTGTTATAATAATTAGGTTGAGGGAATAAAAAGGTTTATATATACTAGGGTTCTCCATTCCCTAAAATAAAAGGATTCCTAATCTTTATTGAGTTTTGAAATACTTGGGCCCAAAGTTTAAATCCAACTCTTACTCTTAATTAATTAAGCCCAAATAATAATAAGAAATAAATAAAGAGTTTTACTAAATAAAATAATTGGCCAAAAGGGCCGGTTATTACATTCTTTCCTCCTTAAAAAATTTTGGTCCTCCAAACTAAACGTACTTTAATCAGAAAATAGGGCGGGATATGCCTCTCGCATCTCGCTCTCGAGCTCCCACGTAGCTTCTCTTTCCGTATGGTTGCTCCATTGCACCTTTGCATAAGGAATCACTCTTTTCCTCAAGGTTTGATCTTTCCGATCTACAATCTTTATGGGTTCTTCGTCGTAACTCAAATCGGCACGAACTCTTAGTTGTTTATACTCGATCGCATGACTCAGATCGGGAATGTACTTCCTTAACATTGACACATGAAATACATTGTGCACTCCAGCTAGAACAGGTGGTAAAGTTAATTTGTAAGCTACCATCCCAACTCGTTCCAAAATCTCAAATGGTCCAACATATCTCGGGCTTAACTTCCCTCGAATACCGAACCTCATAACCCCCTTAGTTGGCGAAATCTTCAAGAACACATGATCGCCCAATTAAAATTCTAAATCGCGCCTTTGGCGATCGACATACGACTTCTGTCGACTTTGAGCGGTCAGCAACGATTTTCAAATTTGTTGAACCTTATCAGCGGTCACTTGGATAAGTTCTGGTCCAGTCAACTTCCTCTCACCAACTTCATCCCAGCAAGTAGGTGATCTACACTTCCTTCCATACAATGCCTCGTACGGTGCCTGTAGATACCCTGATCTCGCACCCCTAAAAACCCACCTTGAATCGGTCTAAACCCGAAAATTGACCTAAAACCCTCGATTTAGCTGTGCGGGACTGCCGTGACCCTTATCGGTGCATCGAATGGATAAACGGACTTCAAATTCATGATCAGAGCGAAAAAACGAGCAAACAGGCAAAAATTTTGTTTTTCGAGGTGCGGGACCGGAAACGGGGCCCGCAACCCCCCGAACTGCTCGCTGTTATCCATTCTGTGCATTAAAAATATATTATTACCTTTCCTTGCTAATTGACATATTTCAGATATACCGGCGTGACCACAAAATTATTCCAAGCAACTTTCATGTTGGGCCCGCGGACAACCGGGACACCGAAGCGCGCACGACGGAGCGGAAAGCCGGAGCCGGATAGATGGTTATCCAAATTGGAAAATATCTCAAAATATCTTATCAACTGGTCAAGAAGAGCAAAAAATATATTATTGTCATTCCTTGCTCATAAAAATATTTCAGATATACCGGCCTGACCAGAAAAATATTCCGAGCAACTTTCATGTTGGACTCGCGGACAACCGGGACACCGGAGACGCGCACAACGGAGCAGTTGCGGAGCGGAAAGCCGGAACAGAGATAAGGAAGATGACTTTAAGCCTTAGTCAAGAAGGATAGATGATGAATCCACCAATTTACAACCTCCCCCCTCCAACTTACAACCAATTTACCACCTCCCTCCTCCTATATACACCACTCTCATCCATTTCAAAAGAAAGAGACACAAAAAGAAAAAGAAAAAAAAAACCCTACCATCCTCCACTCTCATTCTCTCTCAACAAGAACACCACCACCACACCATCACCTCACCACCACTCATACACCACCCCTACACCACCCATAAATCACCAAACAAACCACAAAAAACGCATCAAAGCCAAAACTTTGATCAAACACAAAGCAAAAAGAAAAGAAAAAGTCTTCCCTTGGTTGACAAAGGGAGCACCCATAATCTCAAAAGCTAGGTAAAACTCTATGTAAACCTTGGCTCTTTAGATATGTAAGCAATATTGGGAGTGGTTTGGAACCTAGTCAAATAATGACTAGGTTTCCTTCATCTTCCATGTTTTTTTTAGCTTTGTAAAGCTTTGTTTATGTATATAAATGATGATCATGTGATGCTAATACTCAGTTTATTATGTTTATATATGTTCATAATAGTCATAATATTCATATGCTTTAATTTGTGTATGAAAATCTTCATGTTTCTCTCAAAGGGCGTAAATCTGCCCTCTTTGGCTTTCCTTCATGATCATGCATGTGAAAATCATTATTTGTTGAGAAATAGCTCTTGGATAATGTTGTTAACATGTTAAATATCAAAGTCCTTGAGTTTCATGCCTTGGTTTGAAGATATAGTAGTGTTTTGAGGTCTATAATCATGCCTCATATAATCAGTTTTTACTTTCTGTATAGAGTCTTGATTTTGATGAGCTTGTAAATCCATCTTAGAGTGGTTTTCTGGTTTAGGTCAAAGAACAAAAGTCGTTAATAACATGTTTAAATATATTATCCTAAAGTTTCATGTTCATATTCCATGCCTAGATCATATTTTCATGCATAAATTTGGGTCTCAGTGATTCTGAGTTGTTTATTCACTGTGGTACCTTGCTGTGTTCTTGGGCTTCAAACTTGATGAAAAATAATTTCTGGACAAATATCAAAACATGGATTTTGTTCTAAACGAACTCAGGATAATTATCATATTTTTTATACATTTTTTGGATCACTGGAAGTTCTCATTTCAAACATATGTTTCAAACTCAAAAATTCAGATTCTGCACTTCCAGTTTCTGACATTGAAATGTCAGAAACCTTTTGAACAACTAAAACTCATCCTATGAACTCCAAATTTTGGGATATTCATTTTTTATGCGTGGTATTAAACTTTTGTTCTTTGGGTTTTGTCATATTCCCAAGCTAAGATGGTGAAAATTGGTGATAAACATGCTAAGGTTTCTGTTTGCCTTTTCTGGGCTGAATTTTGTGATCAACTTTATTGCATGTGTTTGGGGCCTAAACTTGGTCCAAAAAGTCTACAAAAACTCCCTTGTGATCCCTAGTATTCAGGGATTAACCCCCAATTTTTAGTTTGGAATCAGATTGATTTTAGGACAGGTACGACTGCTCGGGGACGGAAAGTGTCACCGAAATCAACAAAAGCACCGTCGAGGATATTTATTATTATTTGTGGGATTTGTCTCCCCTATTTTTTGTATATGTATAATTGTGTAATCTCCCCTCCCGTGGATGTATTATTTCTTGATATGATCAAAACCATTCTTGAAAACCAATCGGGGAATCCACTCAAACGAGTTCCCGGTTGTGAATAAAAATGAAACTTCCTAGAATAGGAAGACCTCCATATATATTTCATCACCATTTTTTGGTAGGGCATAAAATCCAAATTAAAAGGCATAAAATTGAATATAAGTGGCACGCATATAGAGACCATCACGGGCGAGAAGAGTGCCTAACCCCTTCTCTTCTCGTAACTTAGCCCCCGAACCCATTTTCTCAAAAAAGGTTTTTTCTTCATTTTTCCTAAAATCAAAATGAGGTGGCGACTCTTGCAATCAAATCACAGCATCAAGAGGAAACCATTGTGTGAGAACCGAGTGCATTTCCAAAAGCACATCAGCACGAGACGGGCGCGAACCGCTTTCACGGGCGGTCATTTCGCGGTGATCCGATCATCTCGGGCGCGGACTCTCACAGTGGCGACTCTGCTGGGGACTTGTTTTAAAGTGGGCTAGACTCTAAATCTTTGTGTGTGCCATGCTTTATTTGCCTTACTTGGGATGTATATATCTGTGCCCTAACCTCTGTTTTGCAGGGGCGTTTTTTCGCTTATCTTATTTGTATATATATATATATGCATTGCGTGGTGAGTGATTCCCCAAAAAAGGGGTAAAACAAGTAAAAAAGGAAAAAAATAATTTTCTTGTTTTCTTTACATGCTTTCAAAATGATTTTTCGAACTCATAGATACCTCACACACATGCACGTTTTTTGAAAAGCGTCTTAGAATCTCAAACCCGAGACGGTAAACCTGGGGCATAAGGGAGCTCACTTGACTTCCCCATAGGGTCAATGGTATACTGTTTCCCCCTTAGCAGCGCCTACGGTCGCTGTGATGGGTGTAAGCCAAGCTTCAAAAACCGAAATGCGATGTCCATATTCTTTCGAAAATAACACGCACAGACTTCATGTCGGTTTTTGTCTAAACAATTTTACTTCAATCCTATGAATTCCCAAAAGGTTATAATCGACCTCAATTGTGGATATCATGTTGAAATTATTGGATTGACTTGAAATTGTCAAGACCCTCACATAGACCGTAACCGAATGGTGGATCCCAGAAAGAGTATAGGCCCTTCGCTAGGGGCTCGGACGGCCAATAGTACAGTACAGGTGAAAAATGTTGGTCCTATACTTTGGAGATGGTATCCACTATTCCAAGATTCATGCAAAAAACATGTCAAAATAAAGCAAGTGCTTATCCGGCATTCTAGGATTGATTTTGATTTTTGAACTCCTTTTGAATCAAACTCGGAAAATCTCGATCCTTTTCACTCTCTAAATCAGCCCTAAACACCATCCCTTTCAGATACTCTAAGCCTGGCATCTACTTGGAAAGGGGGAGCTAGAAACAGTAAGGGGAGGTTGATCCGAGTTGCCGAGACAGTGCCTGTAACCGAAGAAGCTATTGCAATGGCCCAGGAAGGAAATGAGGAAGCCTATGTGCCGCCACCAGGCCTTCAAGCATGGTTGGAGCAGAATGTGTTGGGTCAGATGAGGATTCAGCAAGATGAGCTACTGGCTACACTTGTGCAGATGTAGAATCAGAATAGTAATGGGGCTCCCAATGGCAACCCCAACAGAAATCCCAATGGCGATCCGAACGTTAATCAGACCGGAAATGGGGTTCCCAATCCTAATCCCAATGGCAATACAGGTCCCAATGGAAGTGGCATCCCTACCATCAACTTGAATCCTATTGGTAGCAACACCATCGGCCAGAGTCATCACCAGAACATCCCTCCTCAGGGTAATGTGGCTCATCCAGACTTCAGTGGCACTCACCAGCCCTTCATCCCGAATCCAGCAAATTTTGCTGTGCATCCATCTCAGTATCCGCCTGATCATAATGCCTTTACTCAGTATATGCAGACTCTGTATCCGAATCAGCAGCCCAACGCTTATGGTGCGTTTGCTAGCGGTGCCTCTCAGATTAATCAAGGAACTTCCCAGGGGCAAGATCCTAACCTAGTCCGCCAAATGGAAGCGTTCTACAAGGGTGTCCCATATGTACCCCTTACTAAAGCTGAGATTGAAATGAGCGAAATGAAAGAAATGTTGAGAAAGGTCATGAATAAAGGGGAGTTTTCTGCAGATTCCTTGAATTATCTCCATTTGCTGTTCTGCCTCCTAAATTCAAAATGCCCGATGTGGAGAAATTTGACGGTATAGGTTGCCCAATGGCCCACCTAAAATCTTACGCTCATGCAATGCAGTCTCGTGGGGCTAATGTTGGTGCGATGGCCTCCAACTTCCATCTGACTTTGGTAGGAGCCGCTAAGCAGTGGTTTATGACTGTGGATGCCAATCTGGTTGATAATTGGGGAAGCTCGTAGATGAATTCTAGAAGCGATACAAAGATAACTCCAACTGGGAGAAGAGCCGTCGTGACCTCGATTCGTGTGCTCAGCGTGAGAAGGAATCCTTTTCTGAATTTGCAAGTAGGTGGAGGAAGAAAGTTGCTCAAACTCTGGAGAGGCCTGACAGTGCCGAGCAAACTCGTATTTTCCTTAAGAATCTTCAGCCGGTGTATGCAGATAAGATGAAATATCTCCCATTTCCAGATTTTGCTTCTATTCTTGATGTGGGTTCTCGTATTGACGAAGATGTCCGAACTGGGGTGATCAAGCTAGATTCTTCTCCTAGCTCCTACAGATTCCGATCCGCTGCTAAAGCCCCGGCACCAGTTGTGAACAATGTTGCCATGACCCCTGCTCCTTTTTGGAACAGCAATGTGGGACCAAGCCGGAGCAGCTACAATAGGGCACCTCCGTGTTATATTCAAGACGGGTCTGTGAACTCTGTCACCGATCAGCGAAGGAATGGTGAAAATCGGAGAGATCGCCATTTTGATAAATTCAGCGCTCCATTGTCTACTATCTTTCAAGGATTGGTCGCCCAAGGAGTACTAAAGCCGATAGAAGGATACCGCCCGCCTAATCCACCTCCTAAGAATTGGGATGCAAGTAAATATTGTGCATACCACGTATCACCTGGTCATGCGACAAATGAATGTTGGAGTTTGAGACACACTCTGCAAGACATGATAGACGATGGACTCATTCAGAAGCCGCGCCAACCAAATGTGTGACTAATCCCTTGCCAGGGATCCATGTGATCGAGTTTGAAGGAAACTACTCAAGGACTAGTTTCATCGTTCCGAAGAAAGCTTTGAATTACACTGTAACTCCTGTTATCTCCGAAGATTTTGAATGCCATATGATCTCTTGGGATTCGATTTTGTCTAGTGCTAAAGCTGTTAAGGAGCAAAAGGCCCCTGTTAAAAAGGCCACTTGGGTTGGCGGAAATGTGAATCACCTCACTCGCTCGGGAAGAGCCTATCAGCCTCCAAATCCCGAGGCAAGTGAATTGGGAAAGGATAAAGAAGAAGTCTCCACTTAGAAAGAGAAGGTCGCCGAGAACCCGATCTTGACCCAGTTAAAGAAAACCCATGCTAATATATCCATATGGGGTTTGCTCTTGTCTTCACAGGAGCACCGAGACGTGTTGGTTAAAGCTCTTGCTCAAGCTGTCATCCCGATCGAGACTTCTCCCAATGACCTTGTCCACATGATCGGCAACATTCATTTTGGGAATATTATCACTTTTACCGATCTCGATGCACCAAAAATTGGTCTTAATCATGTCGAGGCTCTGCACATCACAGTTGGGGTCGGAGGTGAGCACTTAGCTCGTGTTTTGATCGATAATGGCTCCTCAGTAAATGTATGCCCCGTGCATGTTCTCGCAGATTTGGGAATCAAGATAACTAATTTGGCCCCATCTTCTCAAGTGGTTCGTGCTTACGATAGCACCAGTCGTTGTGTTCTGGTGTTGTCCTTCTCACTCTCACCATTGGCCCTCTTGTCATGCCG
This sequence comes from Campanula takesimana, assembly GCA_026119855.1. Classification (NCBI taxonomy): domain Eukaryota; kingdom Viridiplantae; phylum Streptophyta; class Magnoliopsida; order Asterales; family Campanulaceae; genus Campanula; species Campanula takesimana. The sequence continues at coordinate 4,686 of JAOWBW010001074.1, read as the reverse complement.
ATTGAATTTCAAGTGATTGATATCAAGTCCTCATTCATTCTACTCTTGGGACGCCCTTGGATCCATGGAGTAAGATGGGTAGGTTCCTCCTACCATCAGTGCATCAAGTTCATCCACGACAATCATGTAGTGGTAGTTCATGCCCAAGATGATACGCAAGTTCATGACCTCCCGATTTTGGGAATTGAGCACAAAGATACTGGCATCTTCTTGAGTGGTTTTGAAGTGATCCCACAAGCTCGGATCCATGCTATTGAATATGTCAAGGAGACCGATCTAATTGGTAGAAAGCGGACCAGGTATGGAGACGCAATGGCCTTGAATATGGTCAAGAAGATGAAGTTCCTGCCTATGATGGGGCTTGGAAAAGAGCAACAAGGGTGTATTGAACCTATCAAGGATGATGTTCCATTTTTCTTCCTTCCTTTTGGGCTTGGCTACAAACCAACTCCTGCCGAAATCGCCGAAGCTGTACGTCAGAAAAGGGAGAGACAGACTGCTATCAAAAGTGGAAGGACCTATAAGCTCCCCCACTCCGTCCTTATGAAAAGTCCTAGAAGGGATATTTTGTTTGCAAAGTTGAAGATGTCGCGTATGTTATGCATTTTGAGCCAGTTATTGGCATTAATGAAAAGCCCATGCTGGATGGGAAGTATTTGAGAATATCAAGATGGTCGATGAAAACTTTGATGTGGGAAGTTCCTATAAGCAACTGGACCCGATTATTCCGTGGAATATTGATGAAGAAGATGATGTCTTCGGGTTGTTTGAAGGAATTGGTCTTGAAGACGGATATGTGGTTATGATCGAAAATGGTAATGGTGAAGCTTATGACCCGGTGAAGCACCTCAAGCCGGCAGTGGCACCACTTAATAACTGGTCCAGAACCACTGGCCCGCTCGCTACTACTGACATTCTGGTAGAGCAGTTTGGTTATGTTCGCCCTGATGGCTCCGCTTTTGAACCCTTTGTGCTATCTAATGCTGTTTCCGGGACTCCCGAAGAGGACCTCACTGTCGAGGACCTCGACGCTGTCGCCGCTTGTACTCCCCTCTTTTGTGAATGAAGTTTCCTCTATTTCCGCTTACTCCTCGTTGCCAATATTTTAAAAAATGATTTAACAAATGAAAATTTAACAACAACTAAAGTTAATCATGAATCTTTAAAAAACATAAGTCAAGATGAAAAAGACTATTTAATCGAGTTAAACAGGTTAGCAAAACAGCGTGGGGAATGAAAATTAGAAGCCTGTGGGGAAAATCTGTCTACCATCAATCTGGGCTGAATGAAGAGGTCAAAGAAATGAAGATCGGGAGCTTCATGCAAGGGGCTGACAGGGAACAGCTGATCAGTTTACTCAAAGAATTTGTTGATGTGTTTGCCTGGTCGTATGAAGACATGCCAGGGTTATATCCGACGATCGTGGAACACCGAATTCCTACCTTTCCTGACGCCAAACCGGTCAAGCAGAAACTACGCAGAATCAAGCCGCAGTGGGCCCTTCAGGTTAAAGAGGAGATCGAGAGGCTGCTACAAGTAGGCCTCATCCGAGTTGTGGAGTATCCCCAATGGTTGTCCAATATAGTCACAGTTGAAAAGGCGAACGGCAAAGTCCGGATATGTGTTGATTTCAGAGACCTCAACAAGGCTTGCCCGAAGGATGATTTCCCGTTACCAAATATTGATATTTTGGTGGACTCGGTTGCAATGCACAAAGTGAAGTCGTTCGTTGATGGAATGGCGGGTTATAACCAAATTAAGATGGCAGTAGAAGATCAAGAGAAAACTTCCTTCATCACCCCGTGGGGGATGTTCTGCTATACTATGATGCCTTTCGGTCTAAAAATGCCGGAACCACTTATCAAAGAGGTGCTACGACCCTTTTTCATGACATGATCCACAAAGAGCTTGAAATCTACGTGGATGACATGATTGTGCACTCAGTTGAAGAAGGCGCTCAGCATCTGATTAACCTCAGAAAGTTCTTCGAAAGGTTGCGGAAGTACCACGTGAAATTGAATCCTGCTAAATGCACATTCGGTACTGTTCGAGGCAAAGTCTTAGGTTTCTTGGTAACTGAAAAAGGGATTGAAGTCGACCCCGACAAAATAAAGGCCATCACAGAAATTCCTCAACCTCGAACTCAAAAAGAGGTGAAAGGTTTCTTGTGAAGGATTCAATACATTAGCAGATTCATACGGCAGTTAACCATGATGTGTGAACCGCTCTTTAAGCTCCTAAAAAAAAGGACACCGATCGATCATGGGATGAAGAATGCCAGATTGCTTTTGAAAAGGTCAAAGAATACTTGACAAGCCCACCGGTCTTGGCGCCACCTCATTCGTACAAACCCTTACGACTGTACCTAACAGTTACTGATACTGCAGCAGGAGCACTGCTTGCACAAGAAAAAGAGGACTCCCTGGGTGGAAAGTGCCATCTATTTTGTTTAGCAGAAAGCTACAAGGGAGTGAATTGAACTACTCAGCGTTGGAAAAGGCATGTACCCGTTTGGTTGGGTCTCGCAGCGATTAAAAATTTATCTGCAATCCTTACCTGTCCAGTTATATCCCGAATGGATCCAGTGAAGTACATCCTCGAAGGCCAACCATGTCCAATCGAGTGGCCAAGTGGGCTTTTCTCTTAAGCGAGTTTGATATGAATTACGCAACGCCTAAGTCCATTAAAGGAAGGGTGATAGCAGACCAGCTTGCAGATTTGGCTCTTGATCTTGAGCCCGGACCAGAAGCTCAGTTTCCCGATGAAGGGATCTACACTGTTGATTGTTCGGAGAATAAGTGGCAACTCTTCTTTGATGGGGCTGCCAACAAGAGAGGTTTCGGAATTGGAATCTTGCTCATTGATCCAAGTGATGCGCACACGCCCATTGCTATCCGGTAGACTTCGACTGTTCGAATAACACAGCAGAGTATGAGGCTTGCATCGCCGGCCTGGGAGAAGCATTAAATCGAGGGGTCAAAGAAATTGAAGTGTTCGGGGACTCCGCTTGATCATCAATCAGGTCGAGGGAAAATGGAAAATCCTGGATCCAAGACTACAGCATATCATATTCGACTGTAGCGCTCACAGAACGCTTCTCAGATATCTCATTCCATTATCTCCCAAGGGACCGAAACAGATTCGCAGATGCATTGGCTACCCTAGCCTCCATCATGGAATTCCCTGCAGATGTTATGGTAAAGCCGTTTGTGTGTTAGTAAGAGATCAATCCAGCCTACTGCCTGGATATTGAGCTAGAAAGCGAAGAGAATGAAGAGCCGTGGTATACAGACGTATGGAATGTGCTCAGGAATGGGACCTACCCTCCAGAAAGGGACAAAAGGGCAAGGATTGCAATGCGCAGATGGGCCTCCCAATTTGTGATTTCCAGAGATCAGTTGTACAAAAGGTAATCATCACGGACCAAATTTGCTCTGTGTAGATAAGACTGAGGCGAATAGAATCATGGATAAAATCCATGGGGACTGTGTGGACCCCACATGAATGGGCACATGCTCGCTAAGAAGATAGTGAGGCAATGGTACTACTGGACCACGATGGAAAAGGATTGTATGATGAAAGTGCGAACCTGTAATCAGTGTCAGCGCTACGCTAGTCTACAACATCTGCCGCCACACGTTCTTTATCAATCAACTGCTCCTTGGCCCTTTCTCCACATGGGGGATAGATGTTATTGTCAGGTCAAACCGAAAGGTTCGGGTGGGCAAGAATACGTGCTCGTAGCTATCGATTACTTCACCAAGTGGGTTGAGGCCGCTGCTTACAAAGTTTTGAATGCCAAGAAGGTAGCCGAGTTCATTCGTACCAACATTTTCTACAGATATGGGGTCCTTATGAGATGATCTCAAATAATGGAACTCACTTTGAAGGGGAAGTCAACCGATTGCTTGACGAATTCCCGTGGTCAGCACAAGTCATCCCCCTATCGACCCCAAGCCAATGGAGCGGTAGAAGCGGCGAACAAAACCCTGGAGAACATCATTAGAAAGATGGCTATCACTGGAAAAGATTGGTCCGAGAAGATGCCTTTAGCCTTGTTTGGGATACCGCACATCTGTTCGGACACCGACTGGGGCTACTCCTTATTCACTTGCATATGGCATGGAAGCAGTTCTCCCGATTGAGCTTGAAATCCCCCTCTATGAGAGTGCTACTTAGAATCAAGTGTCTGAAGTTGATTGGTTACAAAGTCGCCATGAAGAGTTAGCATTGCTCGATGAAAAGCGGTTGTTGGCCCTTGAGCACAATCGTGCGTACCAGCGCAGAATTGCCAGAGCATTTAACAAGAAAGTGAAAGACCGCAATATCAAAATGGGAGATCTTATGCTGCGAGAAAAGCCACCAAGTATTATGTCGACCCCCGAGGGAAATGGAAGTCTCCGTGGTTGGGCCCCTACATTGTCAGGAATACAGTCTGGTGGAGCCGTGTTCCTGCAAACTGAATTTGGAGAAGACCTTGTTCAGCCCTGCAACCTCAGCAAATTGAAGAAGTATTATGCGTAGAAGACGCAGAGATTTGTGTTTCCTATCGAGTCTGTAAAAAACAAAAAAAAAAAAAAAGCGCAAAAGACAGCCCCACTAGAGGTGAAAACCCGAAAGGGCATTCTAGGTAAAAAACAGGAGGCGCGCAAAATTTCATGTAACTGTGTCGAACTACGTGACCTG